>OW203725.1:18787496-19320013 GCA_934045075.1 Yponomeuta sedellus | reverse complement strand
ATTAGCGAAACCTGGTCGGACTTTTCCGATATAACAACACCCGTAAGTAAATCCGGACTAAAAGTCTACAATACATACTATTTTTTTTACTATTATTTTGCCACCTACTATATATAATAGCTTCGAAAATACTATATTTGTCACAAAAAAAGTTGGCAACCCTAGCCACAAGTGTTCACATAGTTACCTCAGCGCTTGAAATTGACAATCCGCAGCGGGCATGCATGATAATTAAGTCTATACTCTCTTTCTCTCTTTTTGAAAGTGTATAGGCTTAATCTGCTGCGATACTATCTCTCTTTGAGAAAGAGTGAAAAAAAAATGTTCTTCAGTAGATGTGATGGTCCATGAATTCAATAAGCCTAGGTATAGAAGCACCACAAAAATCTGTATACAAGTGGAAACGGCAGCACAGGCGTCTAGTTTGATTAGATAAAACAGAAATTGTTAGGTACATTTCGTTTTAGGGATCAGTCGACGACGTAGAAACAGATTTTATGCGGGTTTCGGGAAAGGCGTTAGTAAATTAACTCTTCTTCTTCAGGCTATATGTTAGTACACTCTAGTACTAACGTGACACAGATTTTGTTCGGCATGTCTTGTTCATATGTTTCAATTTCTATGGTTTTAGTTTGATCGTATGATCGGTCTGTTTTTATGTCAATTTTTTGTTTTTTTTTTTTGTGTATATATATATTTTATTGTGTATAATTTGTGTTTTGGCAATGTTTTGGCAAGTTCACTTTCACTTTCATACTGCTGGACATAGCCCTGTCCTAATGAGCGCCATAGCGCCCTGTCTTCAGCTTGCCGCATCCAGCAACTGCCGGCAGTTTTTCGCAGACCGTCATCCCACCTAGTCGGAGGGCGTAAATTAACTCACGGCCAATTACTTATTGACTAAGCGTTTATGTAGACTCACCTATCCTTGTTTTATGTGACATTTTCGTTGCGCTAACACGGGCGAGGCATTCTGCGCCGGAAAATTGGACATCGCCCGGTTGTTCGGTTGACCAATCAAGTGCGATACTCACGCAGATTTGCACGCTCTGCCCTAGACAATAAAGGAGCGTTTTCATTCACCCTTTAAACTAACTGAAATTTATGGATGAAGGAAGAAAGATACATAGGTACATACATACATAACCTCACCGCCTGTATCCCAGAGGGGTAGGCAGAGACCAGGGACTGCCACTTGCCACGATCCTGGCAGATCACCTTTGCTTCATCAACGTTCATAAGTCGTTGCATGCACGCACGCCGGTTCCGGGTACTTTTTATCTTTCCCTTTGCTAATAAAAAGAAAGATTGACGAAACAAATATATATTGCGAATGTGAGTGGAAGGGCTGGTAAGCGAAGTCCCAGACGGACATACATTGACCAAATAGGGGATGTATTAGCAAAGGGAAAGATAAAAAGTACCTGGAACCGGCGTGCGTGCATGCAACGACTTTTGAACGTTGATGAAGCCAAGGTGATCTGTCAGGATCGTGGCAAGTGGCAGTCCCTGGTCTCTGCCTACCCCTCTGGGATACAGGTGTGAGGTTTATGTATGTATGTATGTATGTAAGAAATATATATGTTTATATCGCTGCGACTTAAGTTCCAGTAAAATATTGAAAAAGTAGATACAGTACTACACATCATAAAAGTCCCTTCGGGAATCTTCGTTCGCGCAGACTAGGAAGAAGTGTAACGAAAGTACCCGAAGCTATAAGTACATTCAACATGATCTTTAACCGATACTGTTAAGGTGCAGAATTGAATGCCGCAGTAGCGCTACCTATTTCGCTCACGCTAATATTGCCAAACTAATAGTCACCTGCATCGATGACGTTGAATCAACCAATAGCAACAAAGGCGCGTGGCCTGCCACAAAATGAAACTATCTGATTGGTCGATCAACTTGCCGCACATCCAAAATTTGGTCATCTGCGCAGGCACATCCGCGAGACTTATTTCTTGTGTAGCACTGTACATAAAGTAAGAAAATACTGTTACTACTTACCGCAGTTGTGTTACTACTAGGCCCCGCTCCGGAGCGGATGCCTAGAAGTAACAGCTGTAAGTAGTAAAATCTTAGTGGCTTGTAGTTTTATTTCTATTAGTTTTGGCTATATTACAACTTACCCCTTCTTGGGGCTGGTTATTACTGGCGTAGACTAAAAGTACCTACCCACATATTAATATAACTTATTTGTATGAGTTTTAGGGTTTTATTTTAAATTGATACGAAAAATATCACTTGTATACTTACTAAAAACTAAAGTAGGTAGTACCCAGCCCCAAGAACGGGGGTAAGTTGTAACAGGCGACTATTTTAAAAAAAAAGTCGTTGATACAACAAGCATCTGTTACCGATTATAATTCTAACCGATACCTGTATAGATGTCCTCTCATTACTTATTTCTTCATTACATTCTCATTCATCACTTTATCTAATACTATTTTGACATTGTCCCCATGAAATAAACAAAAAAATATTATAACTAGCCTCGACCTATGAAGTTTCTTTTCCACAATAGTATACACGTGTGTCTGAAAACTTTATTCACATTACACAACACTCACAACACAATGTTTGTACCCATGTGTTTTTCCTAGACAGAATGTTTACCATTTTTGTATTCTTTCATCTATGCAACTAATTGTACAGTTTTGTTGTGTATATTTGATCTGTATCTTTAACGAAACTTTTTTGGATATTATATGTGTCTATTTTTAAAATCAACCGTAAAGTGCACGCGTGTAAAAGTTGATATGCTGTCGACTGTACCCAAGTTGTTAGTTACCGAATCTCTCAATCTTATGTAAGGTCGTTTTAGCATTGAAATAATATTTTGAACATTCGTACGTCATATAAAGTTACGACTTTCCCCGAAGTTCCAAAAAAACTCAAGAACAGCCAAAACTTTCCGGCAAAAAGCTACTTTTAAATGCTATATCCAGAGCCAGGTGAAGTTTCTCATAGCCTTGTTTCATTATACTAGGTAGCTATGTTTTTTGTGGTTCACAACAACGCCCAAGGGATTCACGTCGCACGTCGCTTTCCACCGTGCTTATGTATGCACGTAGCTAATGGTCGCCTGTGTGGGCCACCACTAACAACGGCGCTTTATCTCTGTGTAAAGAACATTCGACTTTGTGTTTTGCCCTGCTCTTTTTAGAGCTTAATTTCAAAAGGCTCGTAACTATACTTGTGACCTTCATCTACGAAGTTGTAGGTGAGGTAGTTTGCATAGTTATTTGAAGTTATGTACAGGTTTATCCAAGCTATATCGGCTGGGGCACACAAGTAAGCGTGGGCCCGGTTGTCGGTGCGGCATTAATAAATGTCTAAAACATTGGAGTTGACTTTCAAACGTGGGTGATGTCAATAAAACTGGAAATACAAATTCAATAGCTCTCAGTAGATTATAAATAAGAGAACGTTGTAGACTGAAAGACTATGTAGTGACTTGGTAAAGGTATGTTGCGTTGGTTTGAACATGCGGAGAGTATAAAGGAAGAAAGATTTTCGAAACAAATATGTATGGCAAATGTGGTGGAATGACCGGTAAGGGACGTCCCAGGCATACAAACCTCGACCAAATAGGGGATGTATTAGCAAAGGGGAGATAAAAAGTACCCGGAACCGGCGTGCATGGACGCAACGACAATGAACGTTGATGAAGCGAAGGCGATCTATCAGGATCGTGGCAAGTGACAGTCCCTGGTCTCAGCCTACCCCTCTGCGATACAGGCGTGAGATGATGCTATGTTATGTCTATAGACGAAAAGGCGGAAGACAGTATTGTTTCATTCGCATAGTTCTACATTATGGGTGGTAATACGTGCTGTTATGTCCGGTTCCCCGCCTCACCTATATTTTGTCATTCTCAGCACTAAAGAGCAAATAAAAGCGTTTTTCCGCGCACAGTCACAGCAGTCACAACAGTCATAACATAGCAGTCACAACAGTCACAGCAGTCACAGTAGTCAAGAGCAGTCATGCATAGTCTTTAACATCAGTATTTAGACTTAGTATCAAGATGTAGTCCGTTTTAGTAACTCTGTTTCCAAATTATTTTGAACGTGTTTCGGTGCCATCAATAAACTGCAAATGTGTACGTGGTGATGTCATTTTCAACCCCCGGAGCCTGCGCTGCCTAACAACTGGTGTCAGAAGTGCGATATAGGTACTGAGCTAATTCGCTTAGCTTGTACCAAGAACTCGGCCGCTCAGCTTCGAGGTTCAGCTCTCACCCCCCGAGTGAAGCCCCGTATCACGTTTGGTCGACGGTAAGTCTCAGCCCCATGCGCTTGAGCCCACACCAGCCGCCATGTACTGCAGTTCCGAGGTCGACAGTGAGTCTTCACCCCACGTGTGGAGCCTGCGCCGTGGAAACTGAAACACCTCATCACTTTGTGGTTGCCGAGCCGTCATATGACTTCCTGAGTCACACGGTCCCCGGCCGCAGCATGGGCCAATCTACACCGACTGTTCCTGTTTCTTAAAAACAGTGGTCCCATTGCCGCATAGTTCTGCGAGTCCCGAATCATGTGGTCTACTAGGTCACGTTTCTTCGCCATACGACTTCTTGGGTCGCCGTCCGCATTTGACCTCGATACTTCGCCGACTCGACAAAATTCGCTGCATCAGCACAGTGTGTGTTAAAAATAGATAGGTAATTTCATAGCCTCCTAAATTATTTCTCAGTGCTAAATTCTTTTCACTGTTATACGCAATTTTTGTAATACCTACTGTTTCGTAACTTTTCTTTTCTGTTATTATTTAAATTTACTACAAATTTACATTTATTTTATGTGGAGATATTTTTTTATTCGACTTTTATATCATGTCAATGTTTTTTTGTAACTCTACCTATTTTGTTTTATTTTCAAATATCGTAATTTTGTTAACTTTTTATGCATCTGCCATTTTTATTGCATATTTCTATGTTTTGTCCTCTGATTTATATTTCATTTTAGAATCAAAAGTTCCATATACGTGACAACCTTTAATTGTGACTCTCAACTTATTATCTAGGTCATACTATTATAGTTTAAAACTGTCTTTGACTTAATGTGTAACGCGAATCTTGCACCGTAGGCAGTTCAAGTTCAGTGGCACCAGACATTCCAATCGTGTACTTAATGATATTCAATTGTCAACCTTACGTCTCTGTTTTTATTTCATTCTTTTACTATACGAGTAATATGTTAACATTATTTTAAAGGATTTTGTGCCAAAATAAATTATTTTATTTAAAGGTCACACGGCAGGGTAACCAGTCCCAAAAAGGAGACCTCTAAATATTATTAATTATCCATTAATTTTTGAAATTGTAAGTAATTTTCGCAGAATCTAGAATTGGCAGGTCACACAACAGGGTAACCAGTCCCAAAAGGAGACCTCTCTATTATATTCATTGGTCACACGACAGGGTAACCAGTCCCAAAAAGGAGACCTCTAAATATTATTATTCATAATTTTTTTAAACTAAGCAATTTTCGCAGTATGTAGAATTGGTAGGTCACACGACAGGGTAACCAGTCCCAAAAGGAGACCTCTCTATTATGTTCATTGGTCACACGACAGGGTAACCAGTCCCAAAAGGAGACCTCTAAATATTATTATTATTCAGTAATATTTGAAACTGCAAGTAATTTTCGCAGTATCTAGAACTGGCAGGTCACACAACAGGGTAACCAGTCCCAAAAAGGAGACCTCGAAATATTATTATTCATTAATTTTTGAAACTAAGCAATTTTCGTAGTAAGTAGAATTGGTAGGTCACACGACAGGGTAACCAGTCCCAAAAGGAGACCTCTGTACCTATACATATTAATTCCTGAAACATTTTTTTCTTTCACCTTGAAATATTAGGTCACACATCAGGGTAACCAGTCCCAAAAACCTCTTTATCATTATTGTTTATAGGTCACACGACAGGGTAATCAGTCCCAAAACGGAGACCTCAGGAAATTTCTAAACTCTTCCCTTATCTGCCTTTTTCTTTGTTTACAAATTTGATTTACAATATCACAGTCTTGTTTTCCACTTTAAATTTTGTGTGTTTCTAGTTCATGATTTTTTTTTATAATTATTTCCCAAACCGGAAGCCCCTACCATATTTACTGAATCCGTCTTTGTTTCTGCTAATACTAAAGTAATTATTTCATGTACTTTTTCCGTCTAATAGGTACCTACCTATTTTTGTGTTTCACAATATTTTCTTTTTTTTTACTTATATTCCTGTTTAACAATGTTTTTTAAATATTCAACGAATTGAAAGTTATAAATAACACGTCAGGGTAGCCAGTCCCAGAAGGAGACCTCTGTATTAACTCCTCAGAACTCATTCAGTAAATGTCATAGTTTTATTTACTATTATTTTATTTTCTATTGTTCTATCTTGTATTTTATACTTGTCAGTGCTACTTGTCTCGACATTATGTCTCGAAGAAGTTTGTTTTTTACACCTGTTTCGTATTTCACTGTATATTGAGATTTTCTCTGTATTCATAAGTCTTTATCCGACTTAAAATAGTTTCATATCAAGATTTTGTTTTATGCTTTGGTATTCTAAAGTACTGATTTGTTAATTATATTATCTAAAGTATTTTTCTAATTTCTCTGTATTTATCCGACTTTGAATAGTTTCATATCAAGAATTTGTTTAAGCTTTGGTATTCTGAAGTACTAATTTGTTAATTATATTATCTAAAGTATTTTTCTAATTTCTCTGTATTCATAACTGTCTTTATCCGACTTTGAATAGTTTCATATCAAGATTATTTTATGCTTTGGTATTCTGAAGTACTGATTTGTTAATTATATTAAGTATCTTTTTTTCTAACTAAGCTACTCGATTCTTATGTGTATTTTTAAAGACTGTTTATTACCTCTTAATGTATTTGAAGTTACATGTTTGATCAGTAATCACGCTACTGTCTGTATTGTCCATGTTTCCCTAATCAGCAAACTTTTATTTATCAATGCTTAGGTTTTCCTTTTTGTATTGTGTTCAGTCTTGCCTTATTGCAATATCTCGATGTAGTCAAGTCCTCAATTTTAATTAGTTTTGTATAACTTCGCTTATCACTTGTTAAAAGGGATAAGCTTCGTCAAAAAGGGGGAGCTGTTATGTCCAGTTCCCCGCCTCACCTATATTTTGTCATTCTCAGCACTAAAGAGCAAATAAAAGCGTTTTTCCGCGCACAGTCACAGCAGTCACAACAGTCATAACATAGCAGTCACAACAGTCACAGCAGTCACAGTAGTCAAGAGCAGTCATGCATAGTCTTTAACATCAGTATTTAGACTTAGTATCAAGATGTAGTCCGTTTTAGTAACTCTGTTTCCAAATTATTTTGAACGTGTTTCGGTGCCATCAATAAACTGCAAATGTGTACGTGGTGATGTGATTTTCAACCCCCGGAGCCTGCGCTGCCTAACAGTGCATATGAATACACACATACATAAACTCACGACTGCACACCAGACAGGTAGGCAAAGGTCAGGGGCTACATGCTTAAGTGAATCTAATCATAATTAAATTTATTAATTATAATTATTATTATTCTATATTTGAAAATCCAAATTATTTGGAAGGCCAAAAATTTATTTCACTTGTAAATATAACTATACAATATCAAGCAGTGGAGAAAATTAAATGTTATATGTTTTAATGAAATGGAATTGGGAAGTGGACTTGGCGAGGAGAGGGAGGGGTGTATGTGTGTACGTGTGTGCGAGGGTGTATGTGTGTGCGTGTGTGTGTGTGAGTGATTAGTTGAGTAGCACCTGTAGAGCCTGATGTTTGAAGCAGGCTTTGCTAGATTAAGCTTTCATAGATTAAGTTTTGCCATGAAAAAACTACCCAGTTGCGTAGTCTTTTTAAAGCAAAACTTAATAAACTCTCTTTTGCGTCACCTGTTTCATCAAATAAACATTTCGCATAGTTATGTGGATATTTTTTCAGAAGATGTAACTTCTTTAACCTGTAAATTCTCATTTAAATACGAATTATCCCACACGGCAGAATCCCCGTGACCAAAACCGGTTTAGTCGCGCGCCTACCCCAACTTCTTATCGTTGCTAGAACTTTTGTAATTTACGTCTGATTTTAGTTCTGTAAAAAGATTTATCATCTTGAATATATCGCACCCTCAGAACGAAAGAGGCCTAAGTCAAAAAATAGTTTAAACACTCGAAAAATTCTCAAAAAATTGAGTACGTAACAATCATAGAGAGATATAAAAAAGTATGCTCTATCCGATGAATAGTAAAACAAAGGCACTTATTGTAAAAAAAGAGCATAGCGAATCTTCCGTCCACGGTATACCTTTTTATGACTCAATCATTGTAACTCAATTTCACTATTTTTTTACTTAGGCCTCTTTCGTTCTGAGGGTGCGATATGTACTCCATCCTTAATATTATGTAAATAACTACGAAACAGTCACCAATAATAAACTTAACTAATCATACCCTAAAGAACATGCCATTCAATTTCTTTAAACAATACTACTACAACATACTTATTATATCTACAACAATACCTAAGAGGGGGCGGCCAAGGACCACCTGGAAAAGATCAATAGACCGATCGGCACTAACTGGCCTGAATTGGAAATCTGTGGTTGAGGCCTTACGCTTCGCTAGGAGTTAAAGGACCGAAGAAGAATGCTATTAGCTAAATTTTTATTTATTTATTTGCTTTATCTAAAAACATTACAGAGTAAGCCTAAAAATAATAGCACAGATTCAGTTTTATTTTGTACATTTTGGTTTTTCTCTTCTGCATTGTTTATAGCACCAGCAATACGACATTTAATTATGCCATAACATAACATTTACATATACGCACATACATTGCTTCTGGCCCCACACTAGGATACCCTGTGTCGTGACAACCAGACTTTTTTTTTGTTCCCAGCCGGGATTCGAACCCGGGACCATAAAACTAGGTTCTTATCCTAGCAGCGGGCGAAAACCATAAGACGTTTGTCTGACGCTGTTATTACACGGTTAGTTTACATAGAGTTTTATTCCTAGTACATTGACTTTAGTATATAATATCACAGTTTATTAGCTCAAATAAAATAGACTTACATACATAATATGAACTACGCCTGTACCCTGATCAATAATAATCGAGCTAATAATAGGCACAGCCTCGTGTGGGAGTCTGTACCTATATGATGTACTTCCTTTTTTATATGGTAATAAACGTTTTTTATCTTTTTATCTTTATCTTTTATCATAGTCTCATTTGCATCGAAGGGTGGGTACGTTCTCGTCTAGCTTGAAGTATCCATACAACTAACGCTATTCTTTATGTAGCTTATATACATCGCACTGCAAGGCACAGACCTTCTCTCAGCGAGTGAGTATGGGCTTAATTACTACGCGTGCCCACCGCGGATTAAGAAAGCGTGGAGATGTGTTCCTTCACGGTTAGCGAACGGTATTGCTACTGTAACATCACAAATGTACATGACTTAGAAAACAGTTGTTGGTACATGCCTGCACAGGAAGTCAAACCTGGGTCTCCTGCCTCAAAGTCCGTTGTTCTACTCACTGGGCTTTCGCCGCTCCCATTTATTTATTCATTCTATTTTATTTACATACAACATGGTCCAGTGTCTTGTTAGTAGCAATAAATATAGAGCTTACTCTATAGTTAGTATTTAATATCTAACACTAAACACTACTATATACTACGTAATACAGAGAGTATTGTAAAGAGGTTCGAAATTTCACTGCCGGTGAGTCGCCCATTGGCTCAGTTGGAAGAGCGCTGGCACGGATAGCCAGAGGTCGCGGATTCGAATACCGGCATGGGTGGAATTTTTAGCCTTTAAATAGGTTTTTAAAACTACTAAATACTATTTAGTATTAAGCCAGCCAATTGGAAAAGACTTTACTGGTACAATAAAGAATTTAACAATGATAATAACAGTGACTTAAGCCAGGTTTTCACGGTCTTAGTGCGCTCGGTCCGCGTAAACTTATGCTTCTGATTGACTATTTTGGTGTTGCCACGAAAAACCGTCCAATCAGATGCATTAGTTTACTCGGATGGCGCACTCGGTCCGAGCGTACTAAAACCGTGAAAGCCCGGCTTTAGTATGTTTAGCTGGAATCCAAATCACTGTATTATCCAGCCGCGATGCAATCGCGAATCATATCTCGATGCATACATATCTCGCGAAGAATCGACAACCGTTGGAGTAAACGTGTTCTTGAGTGGAGACCGCGACTCGGCAAACGTAGTGTAGGACGCCCTCCGGCCATGTGGGATGACGATCTGCGAAAAACTGCCGGCAGATGCTGGATGCGGCTAGCTGAAGACAGGGCGCTATGTCGCTCATTAGAGGAGGGCTATGTCCAGCAGTGGACAACATAATATAGCGTGAAGAAGAAGAAGAAGAGGATGCAATCGCGCTCAGAATGCTATTGCCATACTAATCGCTGACCAAGCGACAGGACAGAAGGGAACTGCTACGGGCTACGAGCAATCCTCGCACACAACAAATTTGAACTCGCCTTATATTTAATCCATTACCCGGGCGAGGCCGGGCGGAGCACGTATCAAGTATTTATAGTGTTTGAGGCACTTCATAAATATGCAGCGGTAGGCGCTCGCCTTGCCGACACCAGCCATTCAGGGCAGAGTTGGTGTCTGGGCCAAGATACAGGCCGAAAAACTGGTATTACCAAAAACACACACTTGGATAAAAATCATTGGAGTGTAGACTTTTAGTCCGGATCTACTTACGGGTGTTGTTAAATCGGAAGAGTCCGATTAGGTTTCGTCTCTGCTCAACATGATTAAGCTCTGCGAATCGGAGCGAAACCTGGTTGGACTCTTTCGATATAACAACACCCGTAAGTAGATCCGGACTAAAAGTCTACAATGTGTTGTGCTTACCAAAGTTTTAGTTCAAAAAAAAATCATTGGAGTGGGTTTTTTCATGTGTATGACACCACCAAAAGCAAAATTTGATAAAAAAAATAAAACCGACTTCAAATGCGTGAACACAAAAAAAAACTAAAAATTAAAAAATAATACCTAATATCTATTACCTAATACTATAATTTTCCTAAACTATGTCAAACCTATGTTAAACCAGCTAAATATCTTACAATAGTTATACAATACCTATTGCTTTTTGGAGTCGGTGCCAACCGTATTAAGTTTAGCCGCGAACAAGAGACGCGGCGCTTATATTATAAATAAAATAAACAAATACATTTCAATAAAGCACAAAGTTGAAATCGTTCCAGCTTTATTATTTATAAAAAGCTTCACAAGGTTAAACGAAGGTTTTTCTCGTGTAATCCACAATCATACGTCCTAATCGGACAAAACATTGCTTTATAAATTAACTTACTGTATACCGCAAACGAAACCTAAATTAAATATGTATCTTTCTAGAACTACAATATTTGTAAACGACTAATCCAGCGATACTCCACACTGGTGTAGGCGAGAAAAAAAATTTCATTATTTTAGGTACGTAGGGGATAAGAGGTCAAAATATTTATATATTTTTTCGAGTAATAAAATTTCTTCACTAATTTAGGTAGGTAGGTATAAGAGAGAAGCGCTCGTGGCCTAGGCGAGCCGAGTGATTGGAATCAATCACTTGGTTAAGCATCAACAGGCGCGGTCAGGTACAGGATGGGTGAGCGTCCATTTTTCCGAGCGCTTCCGTGTTTTGCAAGGCAATTTAAGCCTTTGATGGCGGCTGTCATATAATGGCAGTCGTTAAACCATGTCAGAGGCCTTATGGGCGGCTTGATAACTTCTGACAGTAAGGCCCGCCACTGTCTTACAATCCTTCACCAACCCGGACTTGGCCCCGTGGTGGAGTATGGCCTAACCTTCCTGCGATGCAGGAAGAGACCCGTGCCCCAGCAGTGGGGATATACAAGGGTTGATAACGAAGGCATAAGAGGTCACCCTATTAAAAAAAAAATCTAAGCCATCGCTGAGCTAGGCCGCGGACAGACAGAGAGAGGGACACGGCGAAACTATAAGTTTCCTTGTCTACGGAACCCTAAAAAAGAGGGTGGGGCTGGTTACAAGGCCGTGGGTACAACGTGAAACGTCTACAGTTCTAAGTAAGCGTTCATTTTTAGCTCAAACTGCGCAATCCGTTACGACTTACTGACGTCATCAAATGGATCTGATTAATGGTTACGTTGCTCGACAAAACTACGTAATAAATATACTAGCTGTCTCGGCAAACGTTGTTTTGCCACATTAATTAACCTACGACCTATTCTCAGACTTGCTAAATATATTAAAAAAAAACATAAATATCCGTGAATCGTTTTGTATGACTCGATAAACACTGTGTATGACTCGATATTAAATTTTTATATAATAGATTATTATGAAGCGCTCATGGCCAAGTGGAATCGAATAGTTGGAATCAATCACTTGGGTTAAGCAACAACAGGCGTGGTCAGGTGCTGGATGGCTGACCATAATGTGACTACCGCTTGTCGTATTTTTTCTGAGCCGCGTGCAAGGCACAGAGCTGAGTGCAAGGCACGTTAAGCCGTTGGTGCCGGCTGTTATGTAATGGCAGTCGTTACCAACGGCTGAGCGGCTTGATAACTTTCCAACAGTAAGGCCCGCCACTATCCTACCTCCACCATCCTGGACATGGCCCCCGTGATAGAACATGGCCTAACCATTCTGCGACGCAGGAAGAGATCCGTGCCCCAGCTGTTCGGACATTCAAAGGATTGATATCAGTATTAGATCAAACTAGATCTGTAGTTGTGAGTTACAGCCCTTGCCGAGTCTACTTTTTTCGTATCATGCGGTTTTAGCAAGTGAAAAGTGAAAAGCATTTATTTAACACCAATAAATTATGATGACCTCTGTGTCGCAGCGGTAGTTCACCTGCCTACCATGGGTTCGAACCCCGGCTGGGGACAAAAAACCCCAGGTCTTGGATGTTTACATGTTTGTGATGTCGCTGTTTCAGGTTTCTACGACACAGAGTACCCTAGTGTGGGGCCAGAAGCAATGTATGTGTCTGTATGTGAATGTTATTTTATGTAATAATCACGTACTACCGAATCGAAAGACTTTTCACGTCAAAAAACGCCTGCACTATTATCTTAGACCAACTCCTACCTAGAACTTAACTGTACGCTTGGTTAGCTATAGCTCCGTGCGTTAGGTACTCCTGAAAAGAAACTACGGGATGTGTTGTTGCCTGTTTAGTTAGAGCTCTGTGTAGCTTGTATGCGGATCTACGGAGTGTTTCATGTTTGGCTGAGTAGGGTTACCTTCTGAAAAAAATTAGGGCACGTCTACTGCTAACACTGATTTGACGCGTTGCTTTATTTTAGTAGTTTAACTTCCACATAATATAATCAATTGTCCTGCTTCAAAACTAAAATACCCTGTCATCACAAACAGGGGAATACACCTAGACTGAGATCATGTAGACAGATATACGGCGGCCTTCGATAGGAAACGAATCCAAGACTTCTGATCTGAAAATCAGACGTGGCACCGCTAGACTAACGAGGCAGTCAAATCGCTTGTTCTGGTCCCAAACTAGGCCATTAGAATATTATAAAGCCGTGGCATCGTATCGGTAGTTGCGACACAAGCGAGGGGTAGTGGAATCGAATCTATCGAATCTAGTGGAACCTACTAGGACACTCGCTAACTATGAAGCAAAACATCGTGAAGAAACCCGTGACCTAGTTGGCTCGGCACATATAGACAGTGCCCTTACTGTAGCTTAAACCATCGGTTGCTTAACGCTGAGAGGATGGCATACGTGCTCTATAAAAGCTAAAACTAAGTCATAGACACTACACAACATAACATAATATTTCAATACAAGCACATACATTGCTTCTGGCCCCACACTAGGATACCCTGTGTCGTGGGAACCAGAAACAACGACATCACAAACATGTAAACATCCAAGACCTGGTGTTTTTTTTGTTTCCAGCCGAGATTCGAACCCGGGACCTACAGAATGGTTAGTTCAGGTTCGTCGTTAGGCTATACTAGTCCACCGCTGGACATAGCCCTCCCCTAAAGAGTGCCACGTTGTGCTATCATAGGGGGTAATGCCCATATTCCCCACGCTGGGCATGCGGGTTGGGGATCGCAGTTCGGTGGAATTGTACTGCAGGGGGCGCTGCTGCCCAGCCCCCGGTTTGAGTCCCTTAGTGGCCTTTTACGACACCCGCGGGAAGAATTGGGTAGGTGCTATTCTGTAGGACGACACCACACTTCAGGTTGCATGAATATTAATAATAACTTCCACACAACACAATGACACGTCCCGGTCCCAAACAGCCCACAGGAGAGACAATTCCAAACGTGGGGAGCCAACCAAGTCGCGGGAGCTGTCAGGATAGTATAGGTGCGGGGCAAGCCTCCTCCATCTAAACAATAATGTTCCAGGCACTGGAGTGTCCGGTTGGTCCCTTCACCCATGAACTCTGAATGAAGGTGCCACAGGACGCTTTATAAATAATAAATTAATAAATAAATATTCATGGCCATATTACACAGATCTCGTTAGCCCTATACTAAGTACAACTAAATGACTTGTGTTATAGGTGCTAACTCGACGATAGATTTAATACAAAAAATACATAGATAACATCCAAGACCCGAGGAAAACTAGAAAAGTTCGTTTCCTAGTTTGACCCGGCCGGGGATCGAACCCGAGACCTTCGGTTTTACAGCAGCGTGCCAAACCGCTGCGCCACCGAGGCCGTCAAAATCACTTGATTACGTAAATGCAACGGCCGAAGCGTTTTAAAAATCTCAAATAAATTTATGCATAAGTTTTTAATAAACAATTACACGATGCTAGAGCTCTTAGCAGTTGATTATTTTGCAGCTATAATGACTCGCAGACGAGGTTGACAAGGATTGTTTTCTACGGAGACGGTCAAAAGGGGTTTTCAACCGTGTTGCTATTCCAAGATGGCTGCCATCTTAAAGCGACCATTCTGCACGGTGCTCATTATAGTTTGGAAACTCTCAAGAGAACCTCCACGGAGATAGTCTTGTTATAAAATATTTGTCAAAGTCGATTTGTGCAGAGACAATATTTTTTACCTACATCTTGGGTAAAGAGCAAATAAAAGTAAAGCATTACATAAAAATACTTACACAATGCGTACCTGTATCAAAAAGTCCTATTCAGTACAAGCATCTTATCCTATTTCATTGAAAACCGGGTCACCTTACAACTCCTGCCTTTAACCGATTCTCAAGCCGTCAGTAACTTCAGTCACCCGTCCCATTCTTGTGGTTGACATCTCAGCTGTCTGTAACCTCGACCTGATGACGATAATCATCGAAAAAGCGTCCCATTCACTAAAAACCAAATCACTGTCCGATTGTTCGGCAGCCCGCCCCCTATCCAGCGAAAGGGTAGATAAACATATCAAAAGTATGTTTTTTCGTAGTTTTTCGTCCAACAATGAATGTTTAGTGACACCTGTTTTACAAATATGGAACAATGTACGCCACCGTGCTATTGTGATATCACAATCGGGCACAAATTCACCGATAATCGACATTCGATACCGATTGAGCGGTATCTTTATCGAGGATGATAGGGACAAAGACCTCCCGCGCGCTGTTGTCACAATGGTTGGTAGAGCTGGTTCTATTCAAGTGACGATATTTGAATGAGACCACGGCACCTGACAGGAGTTCCCACTTTGAGGTCGCAAGTTCATCTAGGTATTGCGCGTCTGCTTTAGTAAACATAGACGTTATTATTATTAAATTCTTTATTGCACAGAACACAAAGTATTTGATACAAAAGCGTTTGTGGATAATGGCTGGGTGTGTAGTGCCAATTACTAAAAGTAGGGGGGTTGCGGGTTAGGAGGGAGCAATACTTATATAATACTTAATCATATATGTTCAATTATAGACTTTTAGTCCGGATCTACTTACGGGTGTTGTTATATCGGAAAAGTCCGACCAGGTTTCAATTATAATCAATTATGTAAATAAACTAAGGACTATATATTTATCTACTTCTAGTTAACTTACTTCTATTTATCTATTTGTCTAAGGACAGATAGATAGAGAGATATATTTCTGATTGTGCAATAACCTGTTCCTTATATATTTATATTTAATATTAATACATAAGGAACAGGTTAGGGAACAAGGAACAGGAACAGGTTTATATTAAATTTTGTTTCGGTCTGGATGTAAACAAATAATTATTTGAAGTACTGTCAGAGGCAAGAAATTGATAACGGAGGTAAATATTTGATTGTAAATTAAAGAGATAAATGGATGTCAAGCAAATAACTAAAGGACATTAATACTTTCAATATTTTCAAATACTTTCTATTAAGGTTCGATATCTACAAGTAGACAAAAGCAGAATGAAAGGAAATAATATCGCTACTCATTACCAATTTAACAACTTCCCTGTCCAAGATATTATTAAATTCTCCCTACGTCCACAGTTATGAGGGCTGCTACTTATGTATGCGGAATAGAAAAAATAAACAAATGTATATGACTAAATATGCTTTTATTGTTTTTCAAAGTATTCTCCACTATGATCGATGCACTTTTGCATTCGATGAAACCAATTTGTAAAACACTTTTTCCACTCTGATTGAGGTATCTCCAAAACGTGCTGTTTGAACGCATCTACGGCATCTTCACGGGTCGAAAATCGTTGACCACGTAATTTATTCTTTACATTTGGGAATAAATAGAAATCATTGGGAGCCAAATCAGGGCTGTATGGTGGATGACCCATCAAATCTTTTTTTTGACCATCCAAAAATGTAGTTGTTTCCTGAGATGTATGACAGCTGGCATTGTCATAGTGAAGTATGATTCTGCGTCGCTGGTTGTTTTGGCGTATTTCTTCAAATACTTCCGGCAAACAAATGGTCGTGTACCACTACGAATTAACCGTTCTGCAATTCTCCAGTGGTATTTCAATTCTCTAGTGGTATTGTGGCTATTAATACCAAAAAAACAGGCCACCGTTTGCTTTACAGTGCTTTTTGCACAAGCCACTTTCGTAGGGTTCGGCTCATTTTGAAACACCCAAACTGTTGATTGTTGTTTAGCTTCGGGATCGTACGCGTGGATCCAGGATTCGTCACCTGTGTAGATATTATAAACAGATTTTGAGTCGCCTCCGTTGAATTTTTTTAAGGTTTTCTTGCACCATTCGACGCGAGCATCTTTTTGATCCTGAGTTAAGTTGTGCGGGATCCAACGCGAACAAATTTTTTTTACAGACAAATGTTCATGTAATATCCTATGAATGCTCGTCATACATATGCCCAGAATAGCCTCTATCTCGCGATTTGTAACATGGCGGTCTTGCATTATTAGTTTTCGCACAGCTTCAATATTTTGTGGCACAACCACCGATTTCGGGCGACCTTCTTTAACTTCGTCCGTGAGCTTACTGCGCCCGCGATTAAACTCACTAAACCAGTGATACATAGTCGTTTTTGATGGAGCTTCACCGCCAAAAGTCGAAGTTAATTGATCTACGCACTGTTGTTGCGTTAAACCACGTCGAAAATCGTAATAAATCATAGCACGAATATTTTCACGGGTGAGTTCCATTTTTTCAGCGATATGACATTTTAAACCCAACAAAAACAAAACACTAACGTACCTATATAAGAGAAAAATATTAGCGGCTAGTATTTAAAAAAAGAACGAATTTGACCATGGAGGTCAGACATTGCGTTTAAAATTATTGGAATCCCAGATTCCGCATACATAAGTAGCAGCCTATATACAGGGTGTCTCATTCAAATCGGTCAGTATGGGAAAGTCTAAAACTATAAGACATACGAAGATCTGTTCTGAGGAACCATGTCATCGATTTTAATAACAAGAAAAACTGCATTCATACATTTAAAAAAACATCTGTACTCTTTTCGGGAATCGAACCCGGTTGTTTTGAAAAAAAAAAAACCTACACTATTTCTATTTAGATATCGATTGTGTAGGTCTTAAGCAGTAAATGTCTGTATGAAACATGATGTCTAAAATAAATAAAATGCAGTGTTTTCACATACTTTAATTTATTTCAGTAGGTGCTCGAATGACCGCCGACTTTTTCAATACAATATTCAACACGTTTAGGTAACGATCTTACGATTGCATTTTGTATGTGAAAAAGTTACATTTGACTTATTCTCATTACATGTCGGGCATACAACTAGTATTCCCGAGATGTAATGAGAATGAGTCAAATGTGACTCATGAACTTATTCCAATACATAATTATATTCTTTTTAATGCACTAACTCGTGCTAAGGAAAATTTTAAAAAACCTATTTAGAGGCTAAAAATTCCACCCATGCCGGGACTCGAACCCGCGACCTCTGGCTAACCGTGCCAGAGGTCGTGGCTTCGAGTCCCGGCATGGGTGGAATTTTTAGCCTCTAAATAGGTTTTTTTTAATTATTCCAATACACTCCTCTGAGTCATAAACGACTCTTGGTCAGGGAAGTTGTTAAATATACTTCACACATCTATGCAGCATAGTGAGTGTATTTTGCCGCTGTAAGTTACAGCCTGTAACATAACCTTGTTCGGGCTATGTTTACGTCACATTTACAAAACACGACGGCATAACGCAATAAGGTAATGATTACCGAAACAAATAGTTATTTGGGGAAAGAAAATAAACTTAAATAATGAAAATACAACGTCAATGCCTTCACCAACGTTTCAGCTTAAAATAAAAGTGATCAAGACCATAAAACCTTAGAAGTCCTTTTCTTAAACTTGTACCTACTTTTAAACAAGTATTAGTTCCAAATAGCCCTTTATACGCTTTCTGAGCGATAAAACTCAATTAAAAGTTATAAATGAACCTTTCACGTGAACAAAAAGTGTTACGTAACAAGTGTACAATTTATTTTTGTGGAGAGTTGGAGTGGCATAAGTTTATTTTTAAGGGGACCCAGTAGGCTAACCAGCGCCTCCAATAAAAAAATCATATCCCTTTTTGACTCATGGCTGGGTTCCTAAGGCCAAACCTAGGGCTAGATAGCATTTATTTATTTCTTTCTTTACAAAATATATGTATGTTGCGCTGGTTTGGACATGTGGAGAGGATGACGGAAGAAAGATTGACGAAACAAATGTATAGATAGATAGACAGCAGGTACATTAAATAAGATACAATTGTATTTATTTTTATTTCATTCTTTATATATTTTAGAATACAGTAAGTGCCTGAACACTTCATTAGGCGTGCTGAAGTGATCAGATTCCATTATCGATCGCTGTGTAGGTAAGAAGAGGCATTGTTACAGAATCATATAAACCACAATTGGCGGTAATAGAATCTAATCACTTCAGCACCGGCTTTCCTAGTGAAGTGTTCAATCACTTACTGTATTCTAATACATATACATACCCACATACATACATACATACATATATACATACATACATACATACACCCTTACATACATACATACATACATACATACATACATACATACATACATACATACATACATACATACATACATACATACATACATACATACATACATACATACATACATACATACATACATTACATACATAACCTCAAGCCTGTATCCCAGATCCTGACAGATCACCTTCGTTTCATCAACGTTCATAAGTCGTAGCATGCACGCATGCCGGTTCTGGGTACTTTTGATCTTCCCCTTTGCTAATACATGCCCTATTTAGTCGATGTATGTCGGCCTGGGACGTCCCTTACCAGCCCTTTCACTCGTATTCGCAATATGCAATAAAGTGTTCTCTATCTATCTATTTATCCACAGGTAATTAATTAATCTGTGAACGCCTTAAAATCTATCAGCCGCTTAGTGTGAACTTTTTATAAATCATGGACTTATACCTTAGTTACACGGCGTTTAACTTAAAGAGTCTCTGAGAGTCGCATTTGAAGGTATCTTCAAATTTTAAGCTCATATGCCTTTCAATAACTATACTATTTTGAAGTCCATTTTTATTTTTTACATTTCCTCAAAGCTACCCAGATGTCTATGTTGAGAACCGTATTCCTGAAAGCAAACCTACGCAAGCTGAGTTTAGAAATTTACGTCGAAAATAACAGCTCAAGAAAACTATGTCTTCTTTCCGAAGAAAGGACACCGGGCCAACTTTACAGGAATGACGTCATTGCGCCCGTAATACATTTTGGGTTGGGTTCGGCACCGTGCTCAGATGTTTCTTCACTTACAAATAATTTCAATGAACTAAAAAGAGCGCAAAATTACTTTTGTTTCAAAACAACGCTCAAGACTTTTTTTTTCATTTGCCTTGACAGTTTGACTAAGTAGAAATTGAAGTGAAACCTTCTAAACGTGCTTTTAAATTAGCAATAACAGCCCACACGCTATCAGCAAAGTATAGCTTTACAGGAATTCATCGAAAATGTGACGTACATTTTAAATTTCTTACTAACGTAAGAAGGCAACTTATGGACAACGTATTTTTTCCACTACGATATTCTGTCACAAATTAGTAACCCCCAGTTTCATGTACACTAACAATCTATTAATCTACTGTAATTAGCTGTCAAATGTTGTTTTTGTATGCACTTTGATCAACTGACAGCTGTTAACAGTAGATTAACCGCTCGTTAGTGTACCAGAAACCGGGGCTAAGGGTACGAAAACGCTTTATAACCCAATCGAGTCCAAAAAGTGACGTCACAAGTTGCTAACGACGCTTTTGACGACGATATGGGCCGGTTTCTGAGAATTTCATTAAGTAAATACTTAAGCAACCTTCTGTCTCGTTCTTTGCTCAGGAAATCGAAGAGACAGCACTACAGTTAAGTATTTACTTAGCGAAATTCTCAATTCAGAAAGCAACTATCTGAATTGAGAATTTTCCTAAGAATTATGCAACAATCAATATTTGACAATAAAATGTCTAACAAAAGAATATTATTCTTGTCTAAACCCTTAATACAAAACGTTTTTAACTCAGGACAACAAAATTAAACGTTATTATTAGAGTAACTTCATACATAACATGGTCTCAAAAATAAGAATTTATGAAATAAAAATTTAAAATCCTGAAAATACTTTTCACAAATATGGTCTCAAAAATACATTAGTAATTATTTCCATAGTAAATATTTTTATGTATAGTAAATATTTAGTTATAATACAGTAAATATAGAAAATATTTTTCACGTAATTTAAGACCATTTTTTTGAAAAATATTTTCAGGGTGGAATTTCATTATTTTTCGTTTGTTTTCTGTGGTTTCTCACTCCAGTAAAATTTTGAGGCATGTATCCGTCTGGTATGCGGATGCGGGGCGCCCACGTGCCGCCTGCCCTGGCCGCGACAGCCATGACAGAGTGTTGGCCGATTAGCCATCCGCCGCCACCGCCGCCTCCATCACCGCCCCCTCTATCACCACTGCCACCACCGCCCCCCTGCCGAAAGCGCAGATCATATAGATATAGTCCTACTTTGGTATATTCAGAATAACTAAAAATTATGCAACATAAAATTTTTGTGTGTATATTTTTTTATAACTATGTTTTGAAGGAAGAAAGATTGGCGAAACAAATATACATTGCGAATGCGAGTGGAGGCGGACATACGTCGACTAAATACGGAATGCATTAGAAGAAAGAATACCCGGAACCAACGTGCATGCAACGACTTATGAAGGTTGATGAAGCGAAGATCTGTCAGGATTGGGGCAAGTGGCAGTTCCTGGTCTCTGCCTACCCCTCTGGGATGAGGTAATGTTATGTACTGTTTTTTCTGTCATTTCTAATTAGTTTTTTAAGTAGCCGTCAGACATTAGTGCATACCTGTTATTGGTATGGTATGAAACAGGACAAGTAATTGTTTTGTATGGAAGTTTATTGTTAGCTGTATCATTTCGTTAGCTGTGTTCATAAAATTGTTAAACTTAGTATTTTTAAACATATGTATTAATAAATACCTTTTAGTTTCCGACAATAGTTGTTAAGTTCTGATGGATTTCTTCATAAATCCTTTGCTATTTTTCTAGTTTCTAATCAGAATGGAACAAGAGAACACTTATTTGTATAAAGTTTCAAGCTTCGTGTAATTTTTTTAATACACTAAATTCTGTTTAAAAAGATGCAGAAAGCAGTGTTGCCATTAAAACATATATACCTGTACTCAGTATTTATTGTACTGTAAAATGTAGACTCGTGAAATCAAAAACTTTATTCCATCAAAACGAAAAAAATACTTGAAAGTATTCCATAACAAATTTTGCAATTTGCAAGACTTAGCTGTTGACAACATGAGTTTTCCTCTGTGGTTTGAGGTTTGACGCATTCCGAAAGAATAGCTTATTTTCAAACATTCCGTTTTTTTTCATTACGCGAATGTTATTTACCGTGTTTTCTTGTGATTTATATAATTTTGTGTAGTTTTTCTAAATCTTGCTATACACGTGACTTGGCTGTTGTTTACCTGGATTTCGTTTTTGTTCACCTGTTTACCTCTGCTTTATCGTGCGTAATGTGTATGTTTTCATAACGTTTTCTGATTATTGTCCAAAATTAATTAAGACGACGATGATGAAGACGAGTCCTCTTGAGTAGATGACATCTATTTTTATGGGAATAGATTTCATTAGAACCTTTAATTCATGGCCGTCACTGACGATGGCATTAATATGCTAGGTATATATTTTTCCGTAAAATATGCAAAATAAAACAGATTAAGGGAAATATCGCCACGAGTCCAGTCACTTATCTTAAGGCCTGCACAGACGAGGTACTATCCCCCGGGTACTTTTTTGTCCGTCGATATAGACCTCTTATAAATTGTATCGAATAACGCACACGAAGGGATAAAAGTACCCCGTACAAAAAGTCCTTCTAGTTACTGAGGACATCAAGAGACCGGACTGGACAAAAGTTCGGGGGAGTCTCCGAAAGAAATAGAACGACGACGCTACTAGGCGCAACAACGCACGCGACGGACTTTAGTCCGCATTGAGCGCTAAATAGTGACGTACGTATGCACGTCGATACGATGAAGCAGGAAATCGACTGTAATGTTTTAATAAGAGAAATTGAAAAAAGAACTCATGTAAATTACAACACAACGTAATCTCAGAATATTTGCTTCCATAGCGTACGCTTCACTCATTTTCCTGGGAACAAATGACCGCACACCGTATGCGTTGAGTCCGCAACTAGCACTCGGAGGACATATTTTACACGATCCAGGGACTTTTTTCCGTTGGGGACAAAAGTCCCTCGTGTGCACAAGCTTTTATCACTCATTTTGGACTGAACCTAGAAAAATTATCGGAACAGAAGCATTAGGCTTATTCCTGTTCGTGTCCTGGTGTGCAATCGATCGTCGGCAGTGAGGGGCTAATCATGACTTTATCGCTGTACTGAGAATGACAGTGAGCATAATGCCCCAATCATATTGTACCAATGCCCCTTGCAGCACTGCTCCATGTTTAGACAGATGTAAATACACTCGAGAGCAATGAGAACGGGCGAGCGGACAATGTTTAATACCGCAGAATTTAAAAACGCATGTGTCTTAAAATTAAAAATTAAAATAAAATTAAAGTGTTGCCCCCGAGATGGACACTAGTTTTTATCACCCTTTATGAAAAAGTGCAACTTTATGAATAAGAATAATAGAACATTACCACATTTTAACGTCTAATATTATGTCATCCAGAATTCATAGAATACTTTAATTTCTTAAAAACTTACTAAAATCCGAACTTCAGTATTTATGTTATTTCAGTACGAACAAAGAGGCCGAGGAAGCTATTTCGCGTGACTTTTATTTTTGTCGATAAACTTTTTTTTTGTCGCTCGCGCGCGGTATTTTATCGTACAGCCAGTTACTTGTTTAAACAATATTCCTGATTAATCTCTTTGGTGATTGAACCTTTAACTAGAAATATCCAGATTCCAAATTCAAATCCCATGACTTATTAACGTTGATGAAGAGAAGGTGAATGTCAGGATCGTGGCAAGTAGCATTCCCTGGTCTCTGCCTACGCCTCTGGGATACAGGCGTGAGGTTATGTATGTTTGTATGTAGTTAGCTACTTAGTGAATTTATACTGTTTATTATGAAGGCATACTCACTCGCACTGGTTTATTAAATGGGACCAAACTCAATCAACGCACCACATCGCATCTTCCGAGTGTCCCTACGCGTCGCCTTAACACCCACTTCATGCTGCATCCCTCTCGCGCTAAGAAAATGAAACGGACCAATGAGGGGGTGGGGTTACACGCATTTCCGGCCCCCGCTCCAATCAGCTGCTAGAACAATGGCGGGAGCTACTTACGCTTATGTACAGCTACAGGTATAGACAGGCCCTGTGCCCGCCACCTCGTCTGTCTATGACTGGGCCTTTACTCTTGAAATGCAAATTATTTGGTGCTTCGCTAAGTATGTAGGTTTTTTTCCACATAACATAACCTCTCGCCTGTATTCCAGAGGGGTAGGCAGAGACCAGGGACTGCCACTTGCCACGATCCTTATAGATCACCTTCGCTCTTCCTACGTTTATAAGTCGTTGCATGCACGCACGCCGGTTCCGGGTACTTTTTATCTTCCCCTTTGCTAATACATCCCTTATTTTTCTTTTCAATGAAGAAACTATTACTTTTAGCAATAATTGACTCATAGGCATTGTTCTAAACAATCGTTAAGAGGTCAAATTAGTTACACACTTAATCAGGAAGATAAAGAAATCAGTAAATATCATTAATTTAAATTGTAGCATTATTTACTGGCCTTACCATACGAGTATCTTCATTTGAAACATAATTCTTTTGCATCCAGGTGCATTGGCGCTTTTGCTTGGTATTCACATACTAACACATTATTAGGTACAGTACCTACTACACATCATAAAAGTCCCTTCGGGAATCTTCGTTCGCGCAGACTAGGAAGAAGTGTAACGAAAGTACCCGAAGCTATAAGTACATTCAACATGATCTTTAACCGATATGGTTAAGGTGCAGAATTGATTGCCGCAATAGCGCTTTCAATTTCGCTCACGCTAATATTGCCAAACTAATAGTCACCTGCATCGATGACGTTGAATCAACCAATAGCAACAAAGGCGCGCGGCCTGCCATAAAATGAAACTATCTGATTGGTCGATCAACTTGCCGCACATCCAAAATTTGGTCATCTGCGCAGGTACATCCGCGAGACTTATTTCTTGTGTAGCACTGTACCTACTTGTTTAGTAGGTATCCAGTATGTGTTGTAGTAATTAAAAATACCTTGATAACTTTTAGTTATTTTGGTTTTTAAGCGTCAGTACAGCATTTATATGCTTTATAGCAGGTCGCAAATGTAAAATTACTTTTTACCTTTTTTATGATTTCTAACATAGAAGCCTAGAGTCTAGAGTAGGGACCGCTAATAACATATTCTTGGATAACTTTGACTGATATATTATTTCTTTATAAATGCACTAACCCGTGCTAAGGACAATTGTAAAAACCTATTTAGAAGCTAAAAATTCCACCCAAATCTATTCCGCCTCTAAATAGCTTTTTAAAATATTATTTCTTTGACATTGATTTTATACCACTTGAGAAAATTAAAAATAACATATAATTTTCGGGTTATTTCAAGTTTATAAAAATACGAAATATGAGTTTAGGCAAATATTAAATAACTTACAACATTCCGTTTTTCATTGATTTTTTGTAATGAGAGCGTATACGCATACAAAAATTATTGTACGAGATAATTAAAACTTACGTAATACGATAATTAAATTATTAATTAATACAAGCTTCATAAATTATAAACTTAGAGCCCGATCTGTATATGGCGCGTTATTTTACTACGTGACTTTTTGACAAGTTATAATCTTAAATCGATATCAACCCTTTATATGTCCCCACTGCGTGCCCCGACAGTGGGGACATATAAAGGGTTGATATCGGTCTCTTCCTGTATCGCAGGAAGGTTAGGCCATACTCCACCACGGGATATCTTAAATACGAGTATATTATTAGCAGTAGAAAAAACACCTAAGCACGGTTATTACAACATTTCTTTATGCAAGGTCTCCATTGAATGACAGCAGAGAATTATTGTATTTTTTACATAAAAATGAAGGCACAGATATTACTTAATAAAAGTGAGTAGTAAAATAGTTTCAATAACAATACCTTCACGTGCTCTGCTGCTCCTGTTCCTTCATAATAATAACTTGCACTCAGCCCGATCACTTGATCTGGTTCTAAACTAGGATACTCTGTACTATGGTAACGAGGAGAGGACAAACATGAAAATACACCCAGAGGACACTTGTACTGCGGCCCCGTGTAGAAATCGAACCCACGACCTCTACCTTGGTACCCAAGCGCCTGAGCGGGTAGACCAACGAGACAGTCGTTATTAGTTTAGAAATAACAATCCCAATTTATGTATTTTCATATAACCTATGGGACTATGATATTTTTCCGGAGACTGCAACCTTGGTACAGAGCAAATAACGGGAATTGGATAAAATAATATAAACCTTGAAGTTTCGAAAACTAAGAATACAAGTAAAACGAAAAGTTGTTGTAAGACACAAATTCTCATTAAATAATTATTATTTTTTTTTTTTTTTGAAATTGCCAACTTAGAGGTAGAGGTAACCCTGCATGCTATGTTTTAAAGGGTTCACGAGCTTTACAATTATCAGCCGAAACTCGATTCATATGAGTGTATCAAGTTACGGAAAATCATTAAAAAAAAAATATGTCTACCTGAACTTTAAATTACGTAGCCAATAAGTTTAGGAAATCCAACAAATGCGCCCTACTGGAAGCCATTTGTATAAAATGAGACCCCATCTGTAGATATAGGTACGTGGATGTGTCCTCAAATCTTTTGAAAGGAAAATAAAGCGAAAGAGGTATTATCCTGAACGACATCCTGTTACGGCTTATTTCTCCTCCCGACTCGTAGAATCCTCACGTCGTTAAAGGTAGATTTTTCTTTCTCGGTCCTTGTGCGACGTACCTGCTATATCCCTGAGACCCTTCGACCGAAATTTCCAAAAAGAAACAGTACCTTATTTTCTGGAAAATAGAGCAGCAAATGTAATAATTTAATGCCGCTATGCGCTGTAGGTAATACTACAATTTGACTATCGCGAATTTACTTCGCCCCGCGAGGCGATAGAGTGACTTATGGGGCGGCGGCGGTGCATGTGAAATTGTCGTCTATGTATGAGATATAAAGTAGGTATTTGAAAGTGAGTTAGATCGGCGAGAAACAAATCCGCACGAGGCCTAAGGTGTCGAGTAACTCGTGTTCTTACCCCTCGCCTTTGTTCGGGCCGGAAGAGTGCGCTAGAATTACATGCTCAAGTCTGATGTGCGCTTATTTTTTACGGCGCTATATTGTGTTTCGTACTCCCGCACACTTATGCATTTCACAGACTAGAGGGTCGTTCGCCGAGTAAACAAAGCTCTCCACCTTTGAAATTAGAAGATACTCCCCGTGAGAAGGAAAGAAAAACTCTGGGAAAGTCAGAGCTTCCTTTTAAAATGTGAGTCGATCCGCGAAAACAATTATTATCTCCGACGCTGCAGGTTTCCCGTCCACTCATTGGCGGCCATTCTCCCGCAGCCCCCATTCGGAGCAAGCGCCACGCCGCATACTGATATCAGAATTAAATTACTCCGCCAACTATTTTACACCCGACCAGAGGTCATAATTAAAGCAGGGAATCAAACGCTCTTATCTGGCCGGCAAGAAATAAATAGTGTTTCTTCCCTGAATAGTTTCTACAGAGCGGGAGCGTGGCGAGTGAGCGGAATAAATAATTATTGCGGCAATCTAAAGTTGCTTCCCGGGATGCGGATTTTCCGTAGTTTCTTAGAGCCGAGATAGTGAATAGAGTCTTGCAACTCTGCTGTTTCCAGTTAAAGTTGCAGTTCCCCTTTTTATTAATTAAATTTTCGGAATCAATTTCTTGTACGACACCAATCTCGAAGCCCGTATTCGGGCATGAAATCTATTGCACGAAGAAACACAATTCGCATTCACGGTCTGAAAAACCATTCTTCGCGATCAAAGGGGAATAATCTCGCTGTAGCAGCGGGGGCTTAATCAAAATCCGTGAATTGCTTTAAATCCCGGAAAACGTAGGAAATATCCTTTGTGTCGGCAATTTCCCGACATGCGTGGGGCTAATGCGCTATCGGCGCGTAATGACTTCCTTAATTAATTCGCAATACTGCCGCCCGCCTCCCCACCCCTTGTGCCGGCTAACGACACTGTTAACATATTTGCCCCAAATGCCTCCAAATTTGCAAGTTTCAAGTTTGTCTACAATCCCGCCATTATCAGCATAGTTATCGTCTCATAGTACTTGAAACAGTCAGGCCTCTTGGTACCTTAGATGTCCACTATTCTCTAAGGTACCTTAGAGAATAGACACTGAACAAGCTTTACGTCTGGTCGCAAAGTAGCCCTTAATTTAACACAGTAGAGTACATGTTAGTAAAGGCACGTGTCTTGACTGTTCGTGGCTATGACCTTGTGACACTTAAACAAATACTTAGAGTTTACATAATATGTGCCGCCTTCTGCGGCGCAAATCTCTGTACCCACACCATACCTACACCATAAGAAGTATTCTCCCCATCGCCATTGCTACACTCCGGAGGCAGTAAGAAGTTATTTAAGGGGGATATTACACTGTGTAGCGGCTTATCTTTACGGCAGGTGCCCCCGGCCCTCCTGGCGCGAACAAATTTGGGAAATATGCCGGTCTTAAGCGGATCACACAATATGGCTGACAGAATCGGTTGAGGTGTCAAATACCTACTAGGCACTGTGCTACACAACTACAATTCAGGGTTTACTATGACAAGTGCCTCAGTTTCGTTTCATGGAAATGTGCATGTACCTGTAACTTTGTTTATCTTCAAAGTTACGTATATTTCTAGTAGCGATAACTACCACACGCTAACGGTGAAGGACCACATCGTGAGGAAACCCTTTTATCAACTCGTTTACTACTACTACCTTTTAGAATTCAATGACAAAATTAAATGTTGTAAGTATTTATTTATTTAAGCAATTTGATATTCCAAATTTTTAAGACCTATCTGAATAAAACAATAAATTATGTAAGTTTATTGTTTTATTTTTTGTTTCTCATGAGTTTTAATTTTTCCGTACTTCGCATGGCACGTTAAGCAGTTGGTGCCGGCTGTCGTCGATAGGTGTCAGTCTTTAAGCCAAGTCAGAGGCTTTAGAGCGGCTTGAAAACTTCTGACAGTAAGACCAGCCACTAGTGTTGCAAGCCTCCAGCAATCCGGACTTAGCCCTGTGGTGGATTATGGTCTATGGCATAGACTCAATGCCATCCTGAGGGAAGAGACCCGTGCCCCTCGGTGGGGACATAATGGGTTGATGACGATGAAAATAAAACCAATATTCTTACCTCAAAGTTTGTAAATTTGAAGTTCCTCGTTATGCCCAGCTTCTAACAATAGAAGAACCCAGTTAGTTCATCGAGGTACTCGTAGTAATATGCGTCACAATACTTACTAACTCAGCAACGTCGATTCTCATAGATTGTTCAAAAATGGTCGCTTTTTAGGCTGATTTAAAGAAAACTTCTGTAGTAATAAATTTGCCTTTGGGGGTAATTTTTATCATGTGCCTGTAATTTAAGTTTTTTTTTTATTAATAAAATAATAATGCAATCTTCTTCCGGCTATACTAGTTCACTGCTGGACATAGCCCTCCCCCTGGGCGCCATAGCGCAAGGTTGTGCCATCATTGGGAGGTAATGCCCATAATCCCCACGCTGGGCATGCGGGTTGGGGATCGCAGTTTGATGGAATTGTACTGCAGGGGGCGCTACTCCCCACCCCCCGGTTTGTGTCGCCTTTTACGACACCCCAGCAAGAATTTCGGTTGGTGCTATTCTCTAGGCCGACACCACACAGCAATAAACTGTAACAAACAAAACCTTCTTTTATGTAGCCTATAACCATCCCACTGCAGGGCACAGGCCTTCTCTTAGGGAGACAACAAAACTAGTTTATATATATATTTTTTAAATGCACTAACCCGTGCTCGTGAAGCGGTGGTAGCTCAGTGGGTAGAACCATGGACTGGCAAGCGAGAGCCCCAGGTTCGATCCCGAGTGCGGGCATGTACCAATGACTTTGTTTAATTTCAAAGTTACGTACATATGCGAATTTGTAGTCGCAATACCACACGCTAACGGTGAAGGAAAAACATCGTGAGGAAACCCGCGGCTTGGTTGGCTCCGCACGTATTGACTACTCTTTCCTGTGGGCTAGGCCGACTAAGCTGTCAGGATGGTATAGGTGCTGGGCAAGCCTACACCATCTTTAAAACCATGTCCCAGGCACTACAGCGTCGGAGTGGTCCCTTCACCTGTGAAGAGACTACTGGACGCTGTATAAATCATCTCTTTAAGTAGATGCAAAAAGGCCAATATATATATATAACCCGTGCTAAGGACAATTTTAAAAACCTATTTAGAGGCTAAAATAGCCAGAGGTCGCGGGTTCGAGTCCCGGCATGGGTGGAATTTTTAGCCTCTAAATAGGTTTTTTTTTTAAAACTAGTTTAGTTTTCTAGTTTTCTCTCAGATTTTCTCCCGAAGTTTTCCTTCAGAGTTAGCGAGTGATATGGAAGCAAGTGAACAAAACTAGCTGTTTTTTTCATAAAAACCTATTTAGAGGCTAATAATACCACCCATGCCGGGACTCGAATCCGCGACCTGTGGCTAACCGTGCCAGCGCTCTCCCAACTGAGCTAATGAGCGACTACCCGGCATCAGTGAAATTTCGAACCTCTTTACATACTCTCTGTATTACGTATACTTTGTTTTTTTCATGTTCACGTAATTTTAATTAAGTCGTAATTAGCACATAAATTATTAGAATATTTTTGGGGCTTAATCGCGTAGTAATTTATTGCTATTTTACCCCGACGTTTCGACGACGTTACAGTCATCGTGGTCACGAGAAGACTGATGGCTGGTGCCCGTTCGCATCTTCGGCTGATAAGGTTTCAGACTACCCTCAATCAGCCATCACAAAACACTATTAGGGTTGCGACACACTACACTGACAATGTCGGACGAATGTACCCCATAAAGTCAGAACAAGAATGTAATTTTCCCTACCTCTTGGTAGCTGGTACGTGATCTTTAAGCCAATTATCTCAGTGTCATGGCAAGTTTTCCTTTTCCACGGGCAGTTCGAAGGAATAAGAAGGACGCAGAAGGGAAAGGAATAGGAAGGAAAAAGAAGGACGATAGTCGGGCGTTTTGAACGTCAAAAGAGTTGACTTTCCAGCGCATCTCTCTACTTCATTCTATCGGTGACAGAATTGTATCGTTACCAAAACATCGAGAATTCAAATAATAACATTTTCTTCCTAGAGGAGCACAAGATCACGATAAAAGTTTTATCCTATCGTAGGCTACCACCATCCTATTTTATTACACCGCGTTAAGCGAGATGCCGCTACTCGATAGTGGGATAAAACTTTTATCTAGACCAGCTTTTATCTGGACTAGCTGGTTGGGATAGTTTATGTAGAACGAAAAATGTACTAAGCGTATTTTCTGCATTATCATCATCGGACGTGTTAGTAAAGGGTTTGCAAACCCTTTAATACCGCACTTATACCTACAATATATTAAACGCGTCTCAAGCATCCCTCGCGGAATCAAAGCCACGAGGCATTTCTCATTAATACACGCCAATACACATGTAAGCAGTGTCAGGACGCTAATAAGCAATTAAGTAGAATAACGACACCTATTTACGTCACTCCCTATTCAAAATCAAAAGCGCTTTTGATCTCACGGACTTCATAGAATCAATTATTAATTTAATCGATTGTTTTACAGCGCAAAATAGAAAGTAGAAACACGGAGTAGTAGTTCTGTTGTTTATGAAAACGCCAAGAAATGTTAATTTAGTTCACTTAAACAATATTGCTTTCGAGAGACAATAAGAGGCTTGCTTATAAACTTAAATGAAAACGGATGTTAATAAATGCGAAGTACAAGTACCAACAGTAGTTTCGTAACATAAGACTATCTCAGCTACTTTATGTAGGTACGACAGAGAGGGTCAAATGATATCGAAATTAAAGTCGATACTTAACGCTTCGTAATGGCAGATGAAGGCTGTTGCGCGACAGTTAAATAAAAATCACGCGAGAAAACGTCCCGAGGGAGACGTCATTGTGTGGCCACAATGGCGAATGAGCGCCCCTGATTGGCGGAAGGATGCTCTCAAACAAATATATAAAAAGAAAATATCGACGCGTCATTTTGCACAATTTTCGTCGAATTTTCAAACGATAAAACCTGTCATTTCGCTGTTGATGCGCCCATAAAATATTCATGCAGACGGGAGGGAGATGAGCGATTTTTTTCATCGATTTTCACACCGAAATAAGATGTCATTTTCCGTATCATTAGCGACGGTTCAAGCCGCGGCGACGTCACTATTTATACGCAAATACGATAAAAATGATGCCCGCCCGATCGACTGTTTGACGCGCCATTGATAAATTGCGCCCTTTTCATTTCTTATCTCGCGACGGTATTTTTTTATCGAGTTTTCACACTTTTGTGGGCTCCTGAATTTCTTTTAATGCCACCTTAAACTGTGTGTAATTTGTGTAAATGAGTAATGAATGACGCTCGTTATTGTGCCGGTATTTCGGTCTACGATTAGGGTATCTGCCACTTTAATAGCTCTACATTGTCCGAGCACCTGATTTCAAATGAGTTAGCATTGTAAAGTGAGTCTAGGTGATTCTAGCGTCAGTTCTGAAGAATATTATGTACGATAGTACCTCTGTAGGGCGATGGAGGAGAGCCGTTAGTGACCGTTCGACGCTGAGCCATCTCTTTGTGGCCAAATCGTGCCACGCTCTAAAGTAGTCTATCTCACAGTGATGACTGGTCCGATAAACTCTTTTCCTCGTGAAATTCACACATCTCTTTAAATGGTGACTCTCACTCAAAGCAATAAAAATTGCTAAATGCGAGTTGAACTCGCACACAGTGGGTTTCGTAAAAGTTTTACACGTGGATTTATTTATTCAGTCCATGAGTATAGTTCGCTGCTTCGCAGAACCCCTAACTGCTACAATCAGGAATAGTTCAATATAGCCTAGTATTTTTTCTATTTTTTGATAAAGCCGTGAAATTTTTGTATTTCTCGCCACACTAACGATAACCTATTTATTTCACAATAAGTCTATCAGCAAAAAAACTATGAAAAAACGTCTATTGTGTTGAAACTTCCATTATTTTTACTTTTTTTTTTATTAAAAAAACAAAAACAAACAATCTGTGATTTTTATTTTACTCCGGCCTTTTACAGGATCAACTTACTCATAAATAGGTAAGCACCCAAGCAAGTGCTTTTTTCTCCTAATAGGCAAAAATCATAGATCCAGTGACAAAACTGGATCACAAATTTATCGTTCCTCTCCCTGAAAACAGCAAGTACGGTCATAAGCCCCAAAATGAAATTACTTCATAATAGGTACTGCAATGCTGAAACAGAATCTATTCGGAAAATCCTCTTACTCGACCACGCATTACATTCCGCCTGTATTTCAGCTCAATATCCTCTCACTGTATCGTTTGATAAATAATTATAGCCGAAAATAGACTTAGGCTGGGCGCCAGGCGGCTTACGGTCGCCCCCGGTCGACGGTCGCGGCAATATTGCCATCGCGCCACCCGGCTAATCCCCGGATTCATTTATTTTTGACAACGCAACGCGATTTTATCTCGTGGCTTCTCTGATGCTGTTTGCCTTCTGTTATTACGGTACTGCCATGTTCGCCTATTTATTTACTTGGCACCCTTTTGCGAGAGTGGCTTTTGATTGCCGCTTCGTTTTGGTCTGGAAGTTATTAACTTTTGCCGTGTACTGGACAAAGTTAGGTGATAGTTTTTGGAGACTAGAAGATGGGGAGACGGGATGCAAGAGGAAAGAAAAGGCATTTATGGTAACAACACGGCACATCAAAATTAAAAATTATATAAATGTGAACCTTTGTGAAGATGTTTGGATATACTCAATCACGCAATAGCGGTCAAACGGATTTACATGAAATTTGGCGTTCAGATAGACAAACATCTTAATTGTGACATAGGATACTTGATATCCTGGTAATACATTCCTGAGGGATAATATTTTATCGTTGCCGTAACTAAAATGTTTATTTATTACTTTGCCATGGTAACAACAATCATATACTGTGACGCTACGATCTTCGCCGGGACAGCTTAGTTAAAAATAAAGCAAATTATAAAATAGCCCTAAAATTTTAAATCACAATGAATAACACTAAACAAAACTCCTTTACCTAATCCAATCTCCATCATTAGGCAATTAGAGTAGAGCCTCTCAATAGTACCAACAAAGTGATCACGTGGGAGGCCCTCACGTGGCCACAGTCGGGGCTCCGCGGCGCTTCGCCCCTCGTGGAGCGCTGCCGCTGACAGCTGAGACTGAGAGGCGAGTGGTTGGCTTTTAATAAACTAGGTGGGTACTCACCTCCTTGATTAGATGTCGAGGTGGCAGTAAGGATGCATTTCGCGGGTCTGCAGTACTGTACTGTCTTAGAGTTCCGTACACCCAATTAAAAAACTCTTACTCCAGTCAGTGGGTCCGTTTATCAATTATCTTGCTTTACCTCTCATTAGAGTGGAGCGTCGACCTCTTTCACGGCTAAAGAGTGTCAGGGTAGCAAATACAATGAAGTTTAAAAATAAACTATCACAACTACGTGGTCTTTACAAGTTAACAGGTAATAGTCGACCGACGAAAGAAAAAGAAACTTTTAACAAATTTCCTTAAATATTCCTTCAGGTAAACGTTATTAGTCAAATAGTGAACTCAATTAATATGTACATTTTATTTCGCCTTTGTACATTGTTATTTCTTATGTAATGTCCTTTTTAATGTTTTGTGTGCAATAAAGTATAATAATTAATAATTACATAATAACTTTTCAAAAGCTTTTTCTAAGTCTACACATGGAATCAAAACTGCACGTGGCTAGATACGTACTTAGCCGGTTTTTATTTCATTAGTGTTGATGGGCCAAAAATATGCGAATTTGAAACAATTTGCTTTTGTAGTGGCTATAAAATACGACCGTTCTGGAGATGTTTAGGCCAGGAGGAAGAAAGAAGTATTTATTCGAAATAAACATGGACGAGTTATAATGTAAGACGCAAAATCTGCCGCTATGAAAATCTGTTAGGAGAGCCATCATCGATAATACTTCATCAGAGACATAACTCTGACAAAGTGCACAAGAACTGATAACGATAATGAACATATATATTGTCTTAGGTCTCTTTTACACTTGCAGAATCTAGGGTCAGGTCGTATTGTTGCTCTCAATTATTTAAAGAGCAGTTTTAAATGGTAGATTTGTAAACATTGTGGGTGTTACAAGGGCGTTAAGCTAGTTCAATTTCTTCGTAGCAGTGCGTGGTAGGTATCCGGTTGCTAAGGAAAGAGTTTATAACTTTTAACATCCTTCTTTGCATATCTTATTAAAGCCCGACGAGGGAGATAAAGATGAAAATGAGACACGTCAAAGAGCGAGAGGCGAAAAAATAACGGACGGAGACGGCCAGACGAAGACAATGGCTATTTTCGGAGATACGAAAAACGTAAACTTTTTGTAATGGAAATTTCGGGCTGACACTTTGCATTTTCTTTATTTTCTCCGCGCCTCACTCTCGCCGAAATCTGTTCTTTTAATTATCGTGTTTTGTAATTAGTTTAGGGAAACGATCTCATTCTTTCCGTTCTGAATTCCATTTCCAATTCCGAGGGGCAACTTGTCGGGAATAAATTATAGGCAAAAGTTCTAAGACTTTTTGAAAGAATTAAGGCTTTTCAGTCACTTCAGTTTGTAGCTTTTATTAAGCTTGTTTTAACCTGATTTCACAGAGATGGGCAGAAATACCCACTAACTGGATGGTTCGCGACGCTTACAACAAACGTGGCCGGCCAAGACGGACAACGCGGGATGACCGCACAATCATTCTGCGACGGAATGGCCGGCGACAGAAAGGAGTGGAGAGCTAAAGCGTCTAGGCTAAAGTTTTTATTAGTCAATTTAAACTAATACAAAAACAGATATGGAAATCAGAGGCAATTTAACTTATGCAAAGATGCAGTTTACCAGTTCAATATGCCGCGTTAGTTTGCCTAAAAAACTTCAAAGCAAAGAGTAGATAAGAATGGCTTAAAAAACTCATCCGAGTACTTGATGGCCTTCAATTGTTTCCCGTCGAGGGTAGCAAGTGGCCCCCATCTAATCCGACAGTATTCGGGGTGCTAAGTACGCCTCTAATGCGGAGTAATTTCGCAACTACCCACTGGGTTTCGCCAATAAATACAGCACTACTTTAAGAGGGCGTCTTTTTTGTGGGTCTTTGAACGAGTAGTACCTGTTCGGATGCCAACTCTTTGACTGCCTTGAGTGAATAGCAAGTTTCGCTTTTGAGCTCTTTAACATTTTTTTCATCCCACTGCAGCGCACAGGCCTTCTCTCAGAAAGCCAGTTCTTTTTCTATTCTACATTGCGTGAAGTATTTTAAGTACCATGTAATTTACCTACGAGGTCATTGAATGCACTCATGCCACGGTATATTGTTTGAGATAAAAAAGGGGATTTAGCATAGCTTCATAAAAAATTAATGCTTTCTCGCGATGCGTCATTCCCAAGGAATCGAGGAAATTAAAAGACGCAGAGCAGGGGGCAGTTACAGCAAATCTCGGGCACTAAAGCTCTATATATTTCCCGAAGAGAATGTTGTAAAAAATCATTGCCTCCCACCCTCGGCCCTCGGTGAGGGGAAAAATCTAATCTGTGCATTTTTTGCGGGACCGCGAGGCCACAAAGAATTTCATTTCCCACTGTTCATCTATCTCTATTTCACTGACATCTCTTGTTCTTGAAGCCACCCCCTCCCGCCCCCACGGAGGCCCTTCGCTCGTTTTTTAGCCTTCCCCGATCGCAGATAAGGTTAACCGCTCGCCTTTATTAGTGGTGTGCAGCGACACTCCCAGGCCGTCTCCTAATTTATTATGCCCTGGTAATTTTACGACCTAATTCAATCAAGAAATCGGAGTCTTATTAATACTGGTAATTCTTTAGCACTAAGTGAATATTGTACAATATTGCGGGTTTACTCAAATTAATACTAATTAGGATTTTAATCTAGCCAACTAATAGGTGATGGGAAAATGTGGGAGTAGTGCAAAACACAAATATTCTACATAAAGTAGAATAATATAATAGCATACCTATCATATATAAATTTATAATAAGGCAATACATAATACTTTTAAATTAAACTAGATAAATGATCATACACTTATCTGGAGAGATATATAATATACTTAGTAGGCCACTAACTCAAGGAATCTCCTTCTTGTATTTCCACTTTTTTAGGCTTAATTTGTAACCCCGTATATACTAAAAGGCAAAGAAATGAATGAAATGAAATGAAATAATATTATGATTATTATGCATTCTCTAGAAGAATATAGTGCTCATGGACTATGCTCTTGAAAACTAATGCTGACAGAGTCTGACGAATATACAGACGTAACGTAAGTACCACGATTTAGACGGGCTATTCAGATTCTTGCACTTTGACAGTGAAAGTATCCGAATAACCCGTCATACTTATCAAAACTTCGCAATTTCAGAATACTAAAAAACGTCATATATGTGAAGATGAAGCGTGAATTAGTACGAAACACTTAAAGCGTTGCCGATAGCGGAAACTCAAATTAATGCAATAAATGGGGACACAATAGGCGGCTGTCATGTTTATCATTACAATAAACACGACAAAGAAACTGAGCGGCTGAAAGTCAACTTATTATAATTGTATTAGTTGAGTCGGAATCAAAACGAGCCTCCACGCAAATACAATTACACAATTGTACACAATTGACATTCAGATTCCGAGGACATTTGTATCTTTGTGCTTTTATTGCCCGTTATTGATGCGTAATTGTCAATAAAATCCTACGGGATCGCCACTTAATGTGGGTTTGGTGGAAAAAGTTATGTTTTATTAATATTTTTACGAGAGCGTTTAGGCCGCCCGATAAGATCTGTCTGGGAAGTTTTTTTCTTTCAATTTCCGTCACGATTTGTTGAATCATTATTGGTGAGCCGATGGGGGCGATACGGGCCATGGTCGCATGCTTATCGCGAGATGCTATCGAGCTCTTAGCGGACTTTCATGGAGGCAAGGCGAGTCGCTCCCCCTGTACTTATGACCGTTTGTGCAACAGCATTTCTATGATGTCGAAGTGGTCGTTATGATTTATTTCGGTGGAAATTTATTACTTACCTAATATTTTCTCTATTATCCTTTGAGTCGGCGAAGACAAATTTGTTCGGAAGGTAGTGTGATTAATTGTGCGTGTCCCCTTTGATGGATTGCTTTTTAAATAGTTTTGTTCTAGATTTTTCGGACGGCTTAACGGTAAGGCGAGTGAACAGTACCTACCTGTTTATCACTTGCCTTATGTTTTGTAATAATTAAGTAAGCTCTAATTTGAAAAGACTATGTTTGGAGTTTTATGTATTTTTTTTATTTTGCTTCATTTCACTTCAAATTGATAAATTTATTTCGTTATCAATTTTCAGTGAAGGCAGGCAATTTCACAATTTAGTTGGTACTTTTGTATAACAAGGACACGCCCACCGGGGTTTTACACTTTACAGTCTTATTCACAAAAACACGATTCCATAAAGGACTCCACAAACGCGTCTTATGTAAATGTCAAATTCTCATAATTATCAAGTATCTTCGACCTTTGTAGCATATCTAGCGGAAATTACGTTGCGTAATTTTTAAATAGATAGATAGAATATTCTTTATTGTTTGTAAGTACACCAGGAAATTCGATATTAATTTGGTGCCCTAGATCATTTCGTCAGCATGCTCACTGGTTTAACTAACTGCCATGATTGATTCCCGTTAGGTCCACAGTACTTTAATTTGTGCGAATGGCCGCAGCCGCATATTTTTCTAGCTTTGTCTGGTTGCGTGTCTGGTAACCAGAGCATTGGTCATGGCACGTAATACAGTTCTCTGGAAGTGTTACAGCAATCAGCATGCTAAGCCTGCATACCACAGGTTCTCCTGGTAATGTTGCATACCCTGGTACTGAGACGTGAACTAGTGATTGTGTTTTTGTATGGAATCAGGCGTTACTTCGCGGACATCCATAATAGCATTAAAATGTGAAAATTACGTTGCTAAATTGCGATGCCGGTCACTTACTTGCACTTGTGAGCCTGAGGATGCCTCGTGTTAGAGGCGAAACGCGTCGCATATTTTCTCACACAAGTATTGGTGTCTGTGGTGGTGTGTTCGTGTTTTGCTTCTGCTTGAAAACGCTGGAGGGAGGGCGGTGCATTAACTAACCGCATGGTGCTTGTGGGATTTTTGGCGGGATTTAGCAAAGTAATTTTCACATTTTAACGATTGTGTTATGTTGGTTATGGTCATCAAAAATTTCCGTGAAGAGAAAATCGACTCATCAGATCAAATAACCACGCTGTAGTCTCCCAAAGCTAAGACATGATAACGCTTATTAAACACGTCACGTCACGTTTTCGTTGACAATATCTACCCTCCATCTCATGCACTCCCACCGTTCCACGATTCATCCTTATGACTATTCATAATAGAGTTGAAATTCCATTATTACTACCACCCTTAGCGCTGTCACTGCGGTGCGGAGAAAAATGTCGAATGTCACCGATGTTATCGACTTCATCAACGACAGTGACAGTGTAAGTGAATTCCTTTTGCTTGTTCAGTAATCCAGTCATTTTAGTATCGCTTAACATTATGTTTTAAATAGTCTCGAGAAATTTCTCTGAAGCTTTAGATAGATGAAGAACAAGAAAGATGAGCGAAAAGGCTTTCGTACAGATTTGTAGGTATATATTTACATAATACTATTATAAGTAGTTTAGAAATATAGCCTCTCATTTTCGAATTGCTTTTCCGGATATTCAGGCAATTTTTTTTATGAAATATTATAAATTTATAGTTTTCAGAATTTTATTCTTTTAAAAACCTATTTAGAGGCTAAAAATTTCACCCATGCCGGGATTCGAACCCGCAACCTCTGGCTATCCGTACCAGCGCTCTACCAATTGAGCCAATGGGCGACTCACGGCATCAGTGAAATTTCGAACCTCTTTACAATATTCTCTGTATTACGTACAGGCAGCGACATCTGACTTAAGCAAATTGCATTACTTACAGCCCCGACTACCTACTTTGCAGTTAGGTTTAACATCGGAACGATATCACTGTACCCACATGATTACACTATTTTTATTTTTAATGCACTAACCCGTGCTAAGGAACAAATTTAAAAACCTATTTAGAGGCTAAAAATTTCACCCATGCCGGGATTCGAACCCGCAACCTCTGGCTATCCGTACCAGCGCTCTACCAATTGAGCCAATGGGCGACTCACGGCATCAGTGAAATTTCGAACCTCTTTACAATATTCTCTGTATTACGTACAGGCAGCGACATCTGACTTAAGCAAATTGCATTACTTACAGCCCCGACTACCTACTTTGCAGTTAGGTTTAACATCGGAACGATATCACTGTACCCACATGATTACACTATTTTTATTTTTAATGCACTAACCCGTGCTAAGGAACAAATTTAAAAACCTATTTAGAGGCTAAAAATTTCACCCATGCCGGGATTCGAACCCGCAACCTCTGGCTATCCGTACCAGCGCTCTACCAATTAATACCTCTAAATAGGTTTTTAAATTTGTTCCTTAGCACGGGTTAGTGCATTAAAAATAAAAATAGTGTAATCATGTGGGTACAGTGATATCGTTCCGATGTTAAACCTAACTGCAAAGTAGGTAGTCGGGGCTGTAAGTAATGCAATTTGCTTAAGTCAGATGTCGCTGCCTGTACGTAATACAGAGAATATTGTAAAGAGGTTCGAAATTTCACTGATGCCGTGAGTCGCCCATTGGCTCAATTGGTAGAGCGCTGGTACGGATAGCCAGAGGTTGCGGGTTCGAATCCCGGCATGGGTGAAATTTTTAGCCTCTAAATAGGTTTTTAAATTTGTTCCTTAGCACGGGTTAGTGCATTAAAAATAAAAATAGTGTAATCATGTGGGTACAGTGATATCGTTCCGATGTTAAACCTAACTGCAAAGTAGGTAGTCGGGGCTGTAAGTAATGCAATTTGCTTAAGTCAGATGTCGCTGCCTGTACGTAATACAGAGAATATTGTAAAGAGGTTCGAAATTTCACTGATGCCGTGAGTCGCCCATTGGCTCAATTGGTAGAGCGCTGGTACGGATAGCCAGAGGTTGCGGGTTCGAATCCCGGCATGGGTGAAATTTTTAGCCTCTAAATAGGTTTTTAAATTTGTTCCTTAGCACGGGTTAGTGCATTAAAAATAAAAATAGTGTAATCATGTGGGTACAGTGATATCGTTCCGATGTTAAACCTAACTGCAAAGTAGGTAGTCGGGGCTGTAAGTAATGCAATTTGCTTAAGTCAGATGTCGCTGCCTGTACGTAATACAGAGAATATTGTAAAGAGGTTCGAAATTTCACTGATGCCGTGAGTCGCCCATTGGCTCAATTGGTAGAGCGCTGGTACGGATAGCCAGAGGTTGCGGGTTCGAATCCCGGCATGGGTGAAATTTTTAGCCTCTAAATAGGTTTTTAAATTTGTTCCTTAGCACGGGTTAGTGCATTAAAAATAAAAATAGTGTAATCATGTGGGTACAGTGATATCGTTCCGATGTTAAACCTAACTGCAAAGTAGGTAGTCGGGGCTGTAAGTAATGCAATTTGCTTAAGTCAGATGTCGCTGCCTGTACGTAATACAGAGAATATTGTAAAGAGGTTCGAAATTTCACTGATGCCGTGAGTCGCCCATTGGCTCAATTGGTAGAGCGCTGGTACGGATAGCCAGAGGTTGCGGGTTCGAATCCCGGCATGGGTGAAATTTTTAGCCTCTAAATAGGTTTTTAAATTTGTTCCTTAGCACGGGTTAGTGCATTAAAAATAAAAATAGTGTAATCATGTGGGTACAGTGATATCGTTCCGATGTTAAACCTAACTGCAAAGTAGGTAGTCGGGGCTGTAAGTAATGCAATTTGCTTAAGTCAGATGTCGCTGCCTGTACGTAATACAGAGAATATTGTAAAGAGGTTCGAAATTTCACTGATGCCGTGAGTCGCCCATTGGCTCAATTGGTAGAGCGCTGGTACGGATAGCCAGAGGTTGCGGGTTCGAATCCCGGCATGGGTGAAATTTTTAGCCTCTAAATAGGTTTTTTAAATTTGTTCCTTAGCACGGGTTAGTGCATTAAAAATAAAAATAGTGTAATTTTATTCTTGTTAGTAACTTTTGTTGGGTTACCTTAGAATGTGGTTCCTCGTACATTGGTCAAACGAAGCGTACCATAGCTGAGCGGGTGAAGGAACATATCGCTGATGTGAAACATAAGCGCTCAGGTAGATCTGCAGTCAGCGAGCATACACTTAGCGGTACCAACCACTTTATACATTTCGATAAAGTTAAAGTTCTAGCCCGAGAAGACCGTTTCTTCCCTAGAATGATACGCGAGGCAATAGAGATCCGCCGGCATCCAAATTTTAATAGAGATCGTGGTTGGAACATACCGGTAGCATGGGAACCAGTGCTTAAGTGCATGAGACCCCCTTGCTAGAAGTGTGACTGTAGAATAAATAATAAAAATAAATTTAATTTCAATTAATAATCAGTATCTTTAAGTTCATATAAAGTAATTTGTTTATAAATTTAATTTTAACTTCAATTACTAATAATCAATATTGTTGACTTTATATAAAAATAATTGGTTTGTCTATTTTGTAACGTAACTTCATAATTAAGTTTTGTAATTTTTGCCGAGGGTAGTAAACTAACCGTTAATGATTTCTAAAAGACACCTGTCACCTCAGTCATCCGGGACCACGGCACCTGAAAAAGTGCCGAAACGTTGGAAAATTGTAAAAAATGTAATAAACGAGCACAAATCCGTATAAAAACAGTTTTAATTACCTTAGAAGTTAGATTATTCCACAACTGCAAGGGAACGTACTTATACGGTTTAAATTTTAACTCGATACCTTTACGCGTTTCCGGGATAAAGGCTCTTGAAATAAAGAGTCATGACAGACAGACGGACGGACGGACAAAGTGATTCTATAAGGTTTCCGTTTTTCAGTTATGAACTTCTAAAAATACAAGGTACAAACCTTCATGATACAAACAACATCTAATTCAAAGATGTGCGTTTTATCTCGTTATACAAAAAAATAGTGTTACTTGAATGACAGGATACGCAATAGTCTGTTTAGAGAACGTTGTGGACTGAAAGAGGATGTAGTGACTAGAATTGAGACAGGAATGTTGCGTTGGTTTGGACAAGTGGAGAGGATGAAGGAAGAAAGATTACGAAACAAATATGTATTGGGGGTGTATTAGCAAAGGGGAAGATGAAAAGTACCCGGAACCGGCGTGCGTGCATGCACCGACTTATGAAGCGAAGGTGAAGATCTGTCAGGATCGTGGCAAGTGGCAGTCCCTGGTCTCTGCCTACCCCTCTGGGATACATTCGTGAGGTTATGTATCTATGTATGTACAACAAATTACTGACGCCGGTGGCAACTCTGGCAAAACTAAAACATACATTTTTTCTTTACTGTATTTAGTTCAAAATATTGATGAAGCGAAAGAGATCTGCCAGGATAGTAGCAAGAAGCAGACCTGGGGGCCGAGTCTCTAAAATGATAGTTGTTATTAATCCGGTAATGGCCATTTCATACACACTACCGGTAGTCTATAGTGATCAATCGTATTGCAATGGTTTAACCCGTGCTACTTAACTCGGCGTCTCGCACGATTCGATATTCTTCGCGAGGGATGCCTATTTAATTTGCGCGGGTTATAGCCCTGGATTGACATTGTACTGCTATAGGTTTGTAGACCACCAAATTGAGGCAAATACTAAGTATTTTCGTTCCTATATCAATATAAGTGATTGTTGTGTCTTATTTCGCTTGAAGACAAATAAATATATTCTATTCTATTGAAAAACTATGTAAATATTAGACTCAGGTCTCTGCCTACTCCTCCGGAATATTGGCCTATAATCAGATAACGCAATAATATCGAATGAAGCCTCAAGGACAAGTCGACTGTGTGTCTGAACTAACGCTATCTAATAGTCTTGTATTATTCAATCACAACAAAGATGCGTACACAAATAAGGACAGAAATATGTTAACGAAAATTATTAACATCACAATCAAAACCTGTCAAATCGGATGTAAAACTCGCATAAGCTGAAACAAGGAAAAACCCATATCTCCACCTCACTCGCCTGTATTGAGCTACTAAAATGTTCCTCTTTTTTCATGAGTTTTAACTTCAAAATGGCATGAATAAAATCGCGTAAATCCAGCACAGAGTAGGCTCTAGGCAACTCGCCCGGGCAGCGACGCCATCCGATCGAAAAACCCGGTACACTCGGCAAAACAGCAACCTGCAAACTTTCGAGGAAATAGACCATCAGCTTACAGGAAGTAGGAAATATTTGTATGTTTCTTTTCAGCGGGCGAATGTACAAAGCTGTAGGTGTATTATTTTTTCGCAATCATCAAATTGATATGTCTGAGCGCCATCTGGCTCGTGAACGGACCGCTTTCGGAGTCTCTCGGCCGAGGAATTAATTTATATAAAACACACACATGCGGGCGGGTCCGACCTACCAGTCCTTCAGCCGGGAGATCAAAGCGGCGATCGCCAATTCAGATGCTCGCCGATAACTTTCAGATTAGAGGGCTTAGCCGCTCGTTGTAAACGTAGCCTGTTTGATGGCGGAGACTATGTTGTCTTTTTTGTCGTTTCCGGGTCACTTTTTATAATTAGTAAATAAATCCAAAAATTTTATAGCAGATACGAGTCATCAATGTAACCAACTAACATTGTAATATCCGAAGATTCTAGCTTTGAACTTTGGTTTAACGGAGCAGTAAACGAAAGAGATTTGTATTTTTTTAATATTTTATAAAAGCGGTGGTAGCTCAGTGGGTAGAACCATGGACTGGCAAGCAAGAGCTTCAGGTTCGATCCCAAGTGCGGGCATGTACCAATAATGATAATAATGTAATGACTTTGTTTAATTTCAAAGTTACGTACATTTGCAAATTTGTAGTCCCAATACCATACGCTAACGGTGAAGGAAAACATCGTGAGGAAACCCTCGGCTTGGTTGGCTCCGCACGTATTGATTAGTCTTTCCTGTGGGCTAGGCCGACTAAACTGTCAGGATGGTATAGGTGCTGGGCAAGCCTACACCATCTATAAAACCATGCCCCAGGCACTACAGCGTCGGAGTGGTCCCATCACCCATCTAGTGTGAGTGAAGATACCACTGGACGCTGCATAAATCACCTCATTAAGTAGATGCAAAAAGGCCAATATTATATAATTACATATAAATAAATTTTAAAAAAAAGGAAAGAGTACTTGAGGTTTTCTAAATTTATCTAAGTGAAATTGTAACAGCATGTATTTTAAAGGACTAGAAAAAATATAGCCTCTGGGATAATGCTTAATATAAACTCAAGCGAGGCGGCAAAAAAGAAAAATCAGCGTCAAAAACTTCCCTTCCTGAAAAAAAAAACAAACAGCATGATGGAGTTTTATCTCAGTTTTTGCGCCCACGCTCGCTCGCTCGTTGCAAAGTCGTTTACTTACCTCCACAGCAATTTGCAGAAAAATTAAAATGGGTCGCATCGCATCACATCACTTACCTCTAACAGGTTTTATGAAACGTGAAATGATTAGCCATAATACCAGTAGTACCAGCTCACCACGCGCGAATACATTCTTGTATCGCATAAAGTACATTTAGCTGAAAAGTGGAAAATATTTCCGTTTCGCAGCTGAAAATTGTTGCAGATTCGCCGGGCGGGCGGCGGAGGCGGGGTGCGAGCGGGGCACGTGCGCTCATCAACTAATGGTCCGTGTGCGGCATTTGAACTGAGCCTACACTCCACACTCCGCCCTAAAACAACCGTCTGCCCAACTACACCCAGCCGAGCGCTCCCAAGAAAATTATAACGTGTAAAACGCGGCCTCTCCCCGCATTCCGCGCACGGAGTTTTCATGAATGCCGAGATTATTATTCGCATTTTAAACACGAATGCGGCGCCATTCTCTTCGCGACGTATACCAATATTCATAACGAGTTTGGCAGGCGCAGTCTAATTCCAGAAGCGGTGATGACGAAGCCTGCCGCCGCCCCCGCAATCCAGGGTAACAGCGGCAATTGTCAACTGGCTATTCGAACCAAACGCTATTGCGGATGCGGATTTATTAGCAGCCGTGTGAGCTGCTGCGGTGCGCATACTTGTTTCGCCTCTCGCTGTATTTTTTCCTCGACGAGCCTCGGCTCTCCCCTTTGTTCTCAAGTGGACCAGCTGTCATTATACGCCATGTTGCTGTTATAGTTTTGTTTTCGACGTTTTTATAGAGTTTTGCGCCGGAGGGCGTTCCGTTCGGAAAAATGTTCGTTTTGCGTGAACAGACTCGGACTAGCAGAGAGTTTGCGTGCTGAGTGACGATTCTTGAAATGAAATTTTATTCCAGCAACGCTGAGTGGCATTTATCGTTTCATTTCCATCAATGCTCTCTCAAAGTTGTCAACCAATCCAGCAACTAGTCGGGCAACTTTGCAATTAAGCGAGGGAAATGTTAACATGTGTCATTGGCGGTTTGAAGTGGCTCCTGTTTGATAATTTAAGCGAACCCTTTCAGCGGCGAGGACCGTCGAGTGTGTAATCAATGAATGACGCTGTTACGACATTTGCGTCCCGGCTCTATCTGATTTTGCGATCAAACTATTTTATATGTAATTGAAAATTCTGTCATGTGTAAAACAATATACAGTTAAAAATAATATGTCATTTTTTTAAGATCTTCATAACTGTTTATAAAAATGCAGTTCACTATTATCCCTAGTGAGTAGCACTTTGGAAAAACAACCACGCGACGGCGATACAATTTCAATAATGCTGCCAGCCGGGTACAAATTCCAGTCGAGTGGCGAGCTCGATGCTCAATACAAACATGGATTGCATTGTACAATGCACCTTCTCTCTTAGTGAGCTGCGCGCTTAGACTTGCAGCGTCTTATTTATGACCTTATTACCTAGCGAACTCACGGATCTGAAGTTTATTTTAAGGCCTGCAGCAGATGTAGCATCACTAGTTTGATTACTATAATAGTGACACGACACTTTGTATTTATGTTGAACGTTTAAACACATATACAAGGTGTGAAACAAAGATTTGCGCTTTGCCATGCGGTATCGGTTTTTAGCGCACATCAAAGAGTTCAAATTCGAAATGTGTTCAAATGCGCCTAACTTGCAAAGTTTAGTTGATAGAGCGTTGGAAAGGTCGTCAGTGTTAGGAAGATTTAGTTGTCTCTGGGTCGGCGTACGTGCTTAAATAGTTTTAAGATGGACAGGATCGTCAAGTCAACAAATTTAAGTACGAGTGCGTCCTTAAATTTCTTGACTTCCTACAAGGGGACCCATATCAGTATACTGTGAAGTCAAATGTTTGTGAAGCAAGTCTGGCGTGTTGCGTCAATATGTGTTCAAATGTGTTTTCAAAATCTTGAAAGAAGTGTGCAAATCCTTGAAGCTATGTCTGGCGCCGATGTTAGAGCCAATCTCGTCCATTCTCTCATGCCACCTTCTTAATGTCATCGGCCTATCGGATAGGCCCCGTCTATCTAATTTTTGTTCACAATAAAAATATTCTATCTTTATCTATGTCAAGGGTACCGTCTAGGTTGATGTGACGGTTTATGCCTAATAATTAGTTTCTTTTATAGAGTGTATCGGTAGATTATCTACCCCGCTGCATTTCATGAACGTTCCCTGTTTACCTTGATTACAATGTTTTGTGTCTACCAGACTCATAATCCGATTATTGGGAAACAATTCAACATATTTTTCAGAATCATAGTTGCAGTTCAGGTTACAGAGAGACGCTTCCCAAGTAACACAAAACCACATTATAAGAAGCGTACAACAGCATGGACTTACGTGCAAAGCAGTATATGAGCAGCATATGTAGCACTTTATCAGCCGTATAAAAGTTTATAAGTGTCTTATAAGCTCAATTTGGGCCCCAAATAATACGGCTTTCAGCATTAATAAATATTATTAGTGCTGCTAACCACCGCTTATAATGTTATTGATGACAGACATTAGTAAAGTTGTACGACAGCATATTCTAATGTAAAAAGCAGGTTTTTAGTCGCAAGTACAGCTTTTAAACAGCTTTTTGAATTAGAATGCCAAAGTTACGTTTTGTTCTGAGGCTGAACGTTTTATTTTCTTTGCATAAAAGTATTTGAAAAACTTATCGAAACTTATGCCCGATTTGAATTTTATTATATTAGTGTATTGCACGTGCATGGTGTTGTGCGGAGATGTTTTAATGTGTCTTCATTGAAAATTATTTATCATAAGGTAAGTCAATCAGCATTTTATTTTGTTTTGAATGCAAATAAGCTGGGGGTATTAGTTTTATGTGAAAATATATTTATGTTTGTGGCTTATAATTCACGCGCCCTCACAGAAATACGTTTTTAATAAAAATACGGATAAATTTTGAATCGACATCTGACAGCTTTTGTAATTTTTTTAACGATTTGATTAATTGTAACTTATAAAATTGCTTCTATAGATACTTCACTTATAAGAAATACTTAATAAGTAATATTTCATTCATATGTATGCTATAATTTATTTTTTTATGTTAGAGAAAATAAAATGCAAATGGCGTCATACAATATTAATGTTTTAAACTTTCAACTAGTGTCTTTTAATGTTGTCAGTCTTATTATACTGTAAAAAAATAGCTTAAGTCATTTAACCTACATATAAAATATCTAAGTGATATCTTGAGCATTATTGTAACACTTTTTAGGCATGTTATAATGTTAATTACCATTATAAACGTCATTAAAATGGATTGCTATAGTGTTAATCAGGGTACCGAAATAATAATTTAGAACCCCTAATCACATGAATACCCACGTCAAGCCACGACAAATCAGTTTTTTTCGCACTTAGAGTTGTTATTTATTTCAAACCACTTGAACTTATTATTCCTGCAATACTTATATTCTATGAATAAAGACATGAGGGCTTTGAAAATCAACTTAAATAAAAAAAATCTATGTATCAAACCGCTCTTTCTTTGTTTCCAGATGATCCATTCACAACCAAATTCATCCGCTGTAAACATAATTTCAGCAGCAGCCAATGGCAGAAAATACAATTTGGCTTATGGGACACCTAAATGAAACAGCAGCAAATTTGAGCCAGTCATCCCACCTCAGCCTGACACACACAAACTGAATACAATTTCAGAATACAATAGAAAACCAAAACATAATCATGGATATGCAAAATATTTTTTTCTACAGATTGAGCAATTTCATAATTGAAATAAAAACATCGATTGAAAAAGCCATTACATGTACAATAAGCCGCCATCTTGATCAATCTGTTGTCAATTTAGGAGCTGCCAGAAATCAACTCTTATGTCGAAAATAAAAAACAACTGATAACACTCTGCAAAATAATTTTATTTTCAAATCTTGAATGTACTACGGAACCACTTGATGGAACTTCTTGACTAGTGCTTGGCTCATACACAACTACCGATTGTTCTGTATTTTGTGTATCAAGAGTAGGTACTCGCATCATTGTTTGGAACAAGTTTTTCATTACTTAAACCAGATATAAAGTTTGAATATTCCGTTTTTATCTTTCTCTTTACTCCACCGGTTCTCTTAGTCTTTTTCCACTGTTTATTCATGACAACAACTGACACATGCGATATAAATTTACTAATGAGTATGACTAACGCACAAATGAAAATAATCATACTACTCGTAGTTTTAGGGCAAAATTATGAGCTATAGTAATAACATTACATTTTTATTTATCTAAATAGTGCTGAAAGCTTTAAAGTAACAATAAAATAAGAAGTTAACAGAGTTAGCTCTGTTAACTTCTTATTTTATTGTTACTTTTAGTTTTAGAACTTTAGTAAATGTTTGGCTAATGCTTAGCTGTAAATAAGCATAAGAAAAGATCATAAAAATGCGTTTAATCTTAAAAATGTGTTAATAAATCTATGTTCACTACAAAATATTTCGACAACGTTTATTTAATGTATTAGGTTTTTTTACTTACTAATATAAGGTCTTAACCGTTGTGTTAGTGTAAATGCTGTTTAATGTGCTGTATATTAAAAGTTATTAATGTTTTTGTATGATTATAAGCCAATTAACTTTATTTTTTAGACCATTTTATGATACATTTTACCACATTCTACTCAAAAGCATATAAACTAAGTCAAAACTGATTTAAAGTGATAATCTGACTTTAAAACATAAATCAGTCTTTACTTCAGTGAATATACAGATTACGTGTTACTTCGGTTCCGCTGTAGATACATCCTTAGGGCAGCTTCCTCGTAATATCTGCTCCTACGCTGGTAATTCTACATATGCAAGCTTATCAATTGGGATATTGTGGCGTTCTAGCCATTCACGACCGTTCTATTCACGAAACACATCTGGAACTTGGAAGATTCGGTTCACCTAAAATTAGAGTTTAAGAGTTCTTGAGTTTTTTTTTCATCTTCAAAATCAAGCTATCAAACGAAATAAAATTAAAAAAGTACGGGATTTTTACCACATTTATTAATTTACTTAGTATCGAGTACTAAAGTACTAAAGTACTAAAGTACTAAAGTACTCGATACTGTACAAGCCTTTTGAACCTATTTAGTCCACCGTAATATTTTAAACTATTATTGATTTTTTCCTTAGCTTTCACATGTCTAAAGAAGTAAGTTTATTAGTTTATAATTATGATTGGTTGTAGTCAGAAAAGTAAAACGTGCCTTTTTTTTATTGACATTACAATTTTTCGAATTTCGTAAACGCAAATATATATTACACTAATAATTAGAGGCGGTTTTCGAATGAACTTTTCTATCTACAACGGATTAGGCAGTTGCCCTCAAATAACGACCCTGTATAACACGGACGCCCTGTTAATTTTTCATAAATTTTCACTAAACCATGGTTATATTCCAATGTTCAATTAGAAGTAACCTAGCGACTTTCATCGATGGTCCATCAGTAAAAAAGTTAAAATTGCAATTTTTGGACCCCCACATCATGTAAACTATACCTACTAGCTATGTGAATGAAATTTGAAGTACCTTATGTTTCGATTTGGCAACGTTTAACTATGATCTAGATTTAGAAATGGACAACTAGATTAACTAGCAACGTTCAATAACTCACAGTTTGTGTGTAATTTTGATTAAAATTCTTTGATTTGATTAACGCCTTTTACAAATTTTCAGTCCTACAACATACCGGCCTTCAAATATAGAGGGGGGAGTATAATAGTGCTCGAATGGGCTTGTGTTTATAAGTATATGCACAATACGAACCGGCTGAGAACTGGCCCTAGAGTTCTCATACTTACATAGTTTTTCGATAGAATAATATAACCACGACAACGGTAGTTGTTTGCCTCAATTTTGTAGTCTACAAAGCAATAGCAGTACGATGTCATTTCAGAGGTAGGTATAACCCGCGCAAATTAAATAGGCATCTCTCGAGTAGAAGATCGAATCATGCCGGCGCCGAGTTAAGTATCACGGGTTATACCATTGCAATGCGATTGGTTACTAGACTACCGATAGCGTGAATGAAACGACAATTACCTGACTAATATGACTATTGTGAAACTATGCATTTTAGAGACTGCCCCCCCTGGCCTGGCGCTCTCTGTGCACCTTGTTTTATATATTAGAAGTCTTGAAGTTTTATTAAGCAAAATGTAAGCGAAGACCCCGATAAAATCCTACGTTGATTACGGAACCCAACCACTACAGAGAAGATAAAAATATCTGCAAAGCAATCGTCTCCAAGACTCACTAAATCCATCTGCAAACAGTCACATGTCAATACTAGACAACTGTTATTTCATACGACTTAAGGAGTAGAATCGAATAAAAGGCATACTTTATCTATACGTCGAGTGTACGAATGGCATTGTCGTCCGCTCACACAATCTCCGCCGATATTGCTTGCGATGTTACTCGGACTAATCTTACGTGAATAGTTCCTTCTGTATTCCTACTCTTGGTCTCCAGTGGCTAGATTAGTTCGTGTAATTGCTTCTACTATTTTATCTTCTTACGTATTTGTACCCGTAACTTTGTTTGGGCGGGATTCGGTTACAAATATCCTCTGAAAAATAAAACTCAAATAATATTTAATGGACACCTATGGTTAGCTTCCCAGTGCGGGCATACACAAAGACTTTGTTTTCCAAGCTATGTACATTAGTGAAGTTATAGTATCAATACTACTCGCTAACGTTAAAGGAAAATATGTCTAAACTTGAGTGTCTGAAGTGTTAAAATACCTCAGCGCTTGTAATTTCCACTCCGCGGAGGGCACGCGTTGTAATTAACCCCATACTCTCTCACTATCACTCTCATTAAAAAAAAAAATGCTACAAAAAAATAATGCTTAGTAGGATTGGAGTCCTAAGCGGGGTGTACGTATTATACATAAATTAACCAGCAAAAATCCTCATATTTTACACCGTCGAACTATCAAAAGATCGATTATGCTGCGCGGAAAGCGAAGAAGTCATGATAATTTTCCTGGTTGCTTGGTACGGGTGACATTCGTCTAAAATTTCTTAATGACTCGCGATGCTGATACATATTTATATATTACTAACTTCCCTGTCCAGGATACAATTAAATTGCAATTCTCTACGTCCACAGTTAGATAGTTGTATGCACGAAGATGTAGTGAAAATGAGTCAAATGTGACTCACGGACAGGGTTCAAAAGGATAATTATCCGTGATAATTATCTTGAAAAAAATAGGTCGATAATTATCAATTGATAATAACAAAAAAATCGTTTATGCAAAGCAAACAAAATCAAGCAGCAAGATCTTAGTTGAAAATTATCTTGATAATTTCAAACCCGCTCATGAACTTATTCCAATACACTCCTCTGAGTCATATAAGACTCTCAGACAGGGAAATTGTTAAGCGGGCCCACCACCTGCCCTCACCACAACTGTACTCTCCACTACAGTCTCGTGAGCACGGCCACTGCAACGATGCCGAAACGTCGGGAATTAAAAGTAAAGTAAAGGTAAGAATGTATTTGTTGGGGCCAGCAATAGAGGAAGTTTGATAAAAGGAGAAATATGGCTTACAAACAATAAATTTCAAAACCTATTAGGGGCTAAAAATTTCACCCATGCCGGGATTCGAACCCGCAACCTCTGGCTATCCGTACCAGCGCTCTACCAATTAAGCCAATGGGCGACTCACGGCATCAGTGAAATTTCGAACCTCTTTACAATATTCTCTGTATTACGTACAGGCAGCGACATCTGACTTAAGCAAATTGCATTACTTACAGCCCCGACTACCTACTTTGCAGTTAGGTTTAACATCGGAACGATATCACTGTACTCACATGATTACACTATTTTTATTTTTAATGCACTAACCCGTGCTAGGTTTTTAAATTTGTTCCTTAGCACGGGTTAGTGCATTAAAAATAAAAATAGTGTAAACAATAAATTGTCCTAGTTGGCGACAAAATGTGTGTGCTCAGCATGTGCCGCCAGAGACAAGAGAATGCCTGTAGACGACGCCGTTTTTCAGCACTCACCTACTCGTAAAAACTAATTACAATATCTAGTTCTCAATCTTAAATTCAAACTAAGAAGTGGAAGTAATGAACTTATAAATAATCGCACTAGACCTGTTTAAGGAGCTTACTTAAGCGCCACGAATGGAATAAGAAACATAACTAGTTTTATGATACGTTGTTTTCAAAAAGTAAACATCAATCTTAATATCTGTGATAACTATTAATATCATAGGGCTTTAATCGATTTCCGCTAAAACGGCCGTTTTTGGCGGAAATAGTATTGTTGATCCTCGGTTCTAGACAGTAGGTTCTCAAAATAGTTGTCACAGTTGTTAAGATTTCTCATGATTATACTATTTTTATTTTTAATGCACTAACCCGTGTTAAGTAAAATTTAAAAAAACCTATTTAGAAGCTAAAAATTCAACCCATGCCGGGATTCGAACCCGCGACCTCTGGCTATCCGTGCCAGCGCTCTTTCCAACTGAGCTAATGGGCGACTCACCGGCGTCAGTGAAATTTCGAACCTCTTTACACTATTCTCTGTGTTACGTACAGGCAGCGACATCTCGGCATGGGTGGAATTTTTAGCCTCTAAATAGGTTTTTTTAAGATTTCTCATGTTCACTTTTATATAAAAACGTATTATGATACAAATTTTGATTTTTATTACATTGGTGGTGCTTGTTAGCACCTCGGACCATCTCCATATATGACATTTTCTTTAACTTTAACAATACTAATAAAAATGAAGTGAATTCATCTCACGCTAACTAAGGCTGTGGTGGGATTGCAACGTCGACATCCACCATGGATATATGTGGTTGAAGTACCAACTACCAATTGCAATTTGTATTTTCTTCTAAGAAACATCTGATAGGTTTGCAGATTGCCAACAAGGAAAGCTTTTGTTGTTTGTTATTGGCTAGGTAAGACGTCTCAAGTGCCCCGATCGAACGTCTTCAACATTGCAATTTTCCTCATATTTTGTTATGTTTTCAGCTTATACCTCTTCTCCGGTAAGTGGGTAAGAACTGTAACAAGGTATTCGATGTATAAGACATCTAACTGAGCCCTGAATCAGCTGCAAGCAAGTATTATCTATCTATTACCTGTACGTAATACAGAGAGTATTGTAAAGAGGTTCGAAATTTCACTGATGCCGGGCAGTCGCCCATTAGCTCAGTTGGGAGAGCGCTAGCACGGTTAGCCAGAGGTCGCGAGTTCGAGTCCCGGCATGGGTGGAATTTTTAGCCTCTAAATAGGTTTTTACAAGTATTACCTAGTTTTCCCAATACCCAATAAAATAATTCAGCCACTGCTTTGTTTTTACTATAACTTGTCCAAAGTATAGTCTTGACCAAAGGCCGATTGATGCCTGCCATACATTGAGGCGCAATCGTGATGACGTTCTAGGGCGTGGCTCACAAAAGGCGTAATACTGTGCGGTTTATGAAGGGCCGGCCGCAACAGTGAGTGGCAGGCCTTACAATGTTTAGTTCTCATTTTATCATGTCCAGTGAAAAATATGCATACTACATACATACATACGTAACCTCACGCCTGTATCCCTGTGGGGTAGGCAGAGAACAGGGACTGACACTTGCCACGATCCTGACAGATCACCTTTCCTTCATCAACGTTCATAAGTCGTTGCATGCACGCACGCCGGTTCCGGGTACTTTTTATCTTCCCCTTTGCTAACACATTCCCTATTTGATCGATGTATGTCCGCCTGGGACATTCCTTACCAGCCCTTCCATTCACATTCGCAATTAATATTTGTTTCGCATTCGCAATTAATGTCAATCTTTCTTCCTTCATCCTCTCTACATGTCCAAACCAACGCAACATTCCTTTCTCAATTCTAGTCACTACATCCTCTCTCAGTCCACAACGTTCTCTAGTCAGACTATTGCGTATCCTGTCATTCAAAGTAACAATACACATACTTCACAAGGACCTCATTTCTACTGCATTAATTCTACTTTCTTGCTTCTTTTGCCACACCCAAGTCTCGCTACCATACATAAGTGTTGGGACCAGCACACCACTATGAATAGCCAATCTAGCTCTCTTGGAGATGTTTTGGCTGCACACAATGCATATATACTAATATGTTTACTAATGCATACTAATTTCGATGCATAGGTGTCTTAAGGTCTGTATCAAGAAAACGCTTTTACTTCTGAGATCGCTCTATATGCCCGGGTTTGATTTTATTTCGAACGCCATCTTGAAATAAGCACTCAAAGAGCGTTAATATAAGAAGTACTAGTAAATGGCTTGCTACCAACGATTTTACGTTAGAACGTGTTTTATGTGTATTATAGTTTTATAAAGCAAAAGTGATTGTATGTGGAAAGGCCCAATACAAAGGAAAACATTGAGTCTGTCCTAAAAATCCGCAGTAATCGAATGGATCGCTCTCAACCCGTGCCCGAGTAATAAACCAGATTGACAAGCACGCGAGAGGGTTCTAAAAACTACTCAAATCAATCCCGAATACGGCTTCCCGACTTGTCCATTTCACTAGATCTCTAAAGGTGCCTACGGACGTATTGGTGTGCTGCGAAGCGCGCATTCAGACGGTGCGTGAGGAAATTCGGAAATGTACGTAAACCCTCGTTCCATCCCTCCGGCCGCCTCCTTGGGGTCATTCCCGATTACTACTAGTATAACGACAGATCCAGCTTTAGACTTTTTACATCAGAATTTCAAAACGATTTGAATTTTATGTAGGTTTCTACAGGAGGCAAATTTTTAAAAACCTATTTAGAGGCTAAAAATTCGAACCCGCGACCTCTGGCTAACCGTGTCAGCGCTCTCCCAACTGAGCTAATAGGCGACTCAGGTATCAGTGAAATTTCGAACCTCTTTACAATACTCTCCGTATTAAGTACAGGCAGCAACATCTGGCTGAAGTAATTTGCATCACTTGCAGCCCCGAATACCTACTTTGCAGTTATGTTTTACATCGCAATGATATCGCTGTACCCACATGATAATATTTTTAATTAGTTAGTGCATGAAAAATAATACAATCAGAAGGCAAATTGTTGGTTAGCAAATCGTCATCGTGGACGTTGTCAATCGTTATCCGGCGACATAGTACATTATAATCATAGACGGCAAACTATTGATTATAGTAACTTCTATAGTTATTAAAGAGAGTGGTGGTAGCAGATCGGTACAACGCCGGCTCCATACAAGATACGGGAGGTCGGGGCTTCGAATCCCGGCTTGTATCAATGACTTTGTTTTCTAAGTTATGTGCATTTGTGAAATTATCATAGTCACTCGCTAACGGTTAAAGGAAAATATCGCGTGGAAACCCAAGTCTCTGAATTGTTAAAATACCTCAGCGCTTGCGACGTACAATATAATAAAATATAATAAATATTCATGGACATATTACACAGATCTCTTATACTAAGTAATGACTTGTGTTATAGGTGCTAACTCGACGATAGATTTAATGCAATAAATACATAGATAACATCCAAGAACCGAGATAAACTAGAAAAGTTCGTTTCCTAGTTTGACCCGGCCGGGGATCAAACCCGAGACCTTCGGTTTTACAATCAGCGAGCCAAACCGCTGCGCCACCGAGGCCGTCAATGGCTCAACTATGAGGCTAAACGCGGAAAATTCAGGTCTAGCTACTACTCTTTGAAAACGGCGACAGGCTGAGAAACGGGCAAAAGTTGGACCAAATCCCTTTCAATGAATGACTAAATAATACGGTGCTGAGGAGAAAAGCAATACTTTGTTACTTGATGTTTTTTATGTTTTTATAGGGTAATATGAGTATTTCTTAATGATTCGCGATACTCATACATAGTTATATATTCATCATCATCATTTCAGCCTATTGCAGTCCACTGCTGGACATAAGCCTCCCCCAGGGTGCGCCACAAGACCCGATCTCCCGTTTTCGCCATCCAGTCACCACCAGCCACCTTTTTGAGGTCGTCGGTCCATCTGGCCGGAGGGCCTACACTACGCTTGCCGAGTCGTGGTCTCCATTCGAGAACCCGTCTGCTCCAACGATCATCGGTTCTGCGACAGATGTGATATATTAGTTATATATTAAACGGGTCTAATCGCGATTATTTATTAGGTAATTACGTTTTACCTCATGGTAATATGAGTAACAGAAATGCCCCCAGGGCCGCTTTCAGACAAGCTTTGAGCAATAGTGTCACTCATCTCCGAGTAGCTAGGATGGCTCTCCTACAAGATTGTGTATTAATAGGACATGCCGTAGATAGATAGGAGGATATTTTGGAATTGTTAGAGGTAGCCTTCCAAGGTGGGCTTGGGGGCAAACTAAATTTAAATTTGCAACGAATGTCTCAAAAACATGTAAAACTCAACAAAGTAGGTACTCGGGGCTGCAAGTGATGCAAATAACTTCAGCCAGGTGCCTGTACGTAGTACAGAGGTTCGAAATTTCACTGATGCCGGTGAGTCACCCATTAGCGCAGTTGGAAAGAGCGCTGGCACGGATAGCCAGAGGTCGCGGGTTCGAATCCCGGCATGGGTGGAATTTTTAGCCTCTAAATAGGTTTTTAAAGTTGTCCTTAGCACGGGTTAGTGCATTAAAAAATAATATAATCTCAAAAACATACTTACTTCAATGTACTAACGCCCCAAACAAGTCTAGCGGCCACGTTCGTCAGCAGGAAGACCTGAACAAAGCGACGGAAGACAATGCTATTTATATTAAGTGAAATATTATTCCGAGAGAGATGATGTCCGCGATCCGTGAGACGAGTCTCGACGCGATGCCGGCATACAGATGAACGGGTCGTTCTCGGCTGTTCCAAAATCTATAGCACTTTTGAATATGGTTCCAATACAATGTTTCAAATGGAAGGCTTTACAGCGTTTTCTGTTTAGCAGCGCTCGTGGCCTAGTCGAACCGAGTGATTGGAATCAATCAGATTGAATTAAGCAACAACAGGCGCGGTCAGGTGCAGGATGGGTGACCGTTCCGTCACTACCGCTAGTGGCGAGCGCTCCCATACTTCGCAAGGCACGTTAAGCCGTTGGTGCCGGCTGTCATGTAATGGCAGTCGTTAAACCATGTCAGAAGTCTTATGGGCGGCTTCATAACTTCTGATTGGAAGGCCCGCCACTCTCCTCCACCAACCCGGACCTCGTGGTGGAGTAATCTTCCTGCGATGCAGGAAGAGACTTGTGCCCCAGCAGTGGGGACATACAAAAAGGGTTGATGTCGACAGCAGTTTTCCGGTAGCGGCTGCATCAGGACAGAATGAAATACTGGCTGATTGATATCGTATTTTTTTATTGATATGGGAATTTCATGTTCTCGTTCGTAGCAAATAGCAGACCCTTGTCTCTGCTTACCTCTCCTAGATAATCGTGAGTCCATTTTCTGACAGTAAATATTCATACAAATTTTCGAACTAATCATTTCGTATTTTGCATGTCGAACTACTTATTGATTTGAATCCAGATTAACTTTCTTGAGCGAACACGTGAGTCCCGTGTCTTCTCATGATTAGGCTCGGCGAATCAGAGCGAAACCTAGTCGGACTCTTTCGACAAAAAATCAAGTAAGTTAGTCATACAAATTAAATTGACTGCCTCGTTGGTCTAGCAGCTAAGGCGCTTCGGTACCAATTCAGAGGTCGTGGGTTCGATTCACACTGGGGGCTGCGGTACATTTGGCCTCAGTCTGGGTGTATTGTCATCTTTATGACATCCTGTTGTAAAGTCCATGTTGTAAAGACGTTCGAAATTTCGCCGGTACTTGCCCATTACCTCAGTTGGCAGAGCGCTGGCACGGTTAGCCAGAGGTCGCGGGTTCGAGTCCCGGCATGGGTGGAATTTTTAGCCTCTATATAGGTTTTTAAATTTGTCATTAGCACGGGTCAGTGCAACAAAAAAAGAATTGGAATTATTTTATTTTTGTAATTTTTTTGTATGGCCACGACAGAAGTAATAAAGGAAAACATAATCTCCGCTCAATTATTTTTTTAATAGAAGATCAGCGATATCCGTATTTTTGAGCTTCATGGAACAGCCCAGATGAATAGAACGCGTGACTCACGTCGCTTCACGCGCCACTAAACACTAATTTATGCTAATTGCCCTCGAAGCAATAACACATAAGTATTTGAGGCACGTACTTACTTGGTGTGCTCTCTCGCCCCGCCTTGTCTCAGCTTCCACACCAAACAGGAACGCTCAGAATTCCTATCAACATGGAGGGGCACCAAATATAGTTCAGAGCAGAATGTATCCTCAGATGTAGCTTTTTAGCCTCTAAATAGGTTTTTTAAATTGTCCTTAGCACGGGTTAGTGCATTAAAAAGAATATAATCATGTGTGTACAGCGATATCATTCCGATGTAAAACCTAACTGCAAAGTAGGTACTCGGGGCTGCAAGTGATGCAAATTACTTTAGCCAGATGTCCCTGCCTGTACGTAATATAGAGAGTATGGTAAAGAGGTTCGAAATTTCAATGACGCCGGTGAGTCGCCCATTAGCTCAGTTGGAAGAGCGCTGGCACGGATAGCTAGAGGTCGTGGGTTCGAATCCCGGCATGCGTGGAATTTTTAGCTTCTAAATAGGTTTTTAAATTTGTCCTTAGCACGGGTTAGTGCATTAAAAATAAAAATAGTATAAGCACAGAATGTGTCTTTAAGTTTTTTCTTCTACCTATCGTCTAGTTAGCACCTCTAACGCAAGTCATTTAGTTGTACCTACTTAGTATAGGGCGTAATCGTAATCTGTGTAATATTTATATTTAAAGTGCTTGAAGATATAAAGTAAAACCTATTTAGAGGCTAAAAATTCCACCCATGCCGGGATTCGAACCCGCAACCTCTGGCTATCCGTGCCATATGTTAGGTCGTTGGCTCCCGCACTAGACGTAGCCTTTGTTGTGAATGCCATTTTACTTAATATGGTCATGAAGCCTTCTCACACTAAAATTACGAGTATTGATACATGCAGATGTTAATTATAATGAGGTCCTTCGTGTTTTGCCATATTTGCGAAATAATTTATTTGCGTAAGGGTAAGAGAATTAAGATGGCCGAATTGGTTGCCAACCTCCGATAAGAGAAGGATGACGAAGAAGACCGATCGACATCGACCGAAGAAGATGATCACATGAAGACGAAGATGAAGTAAGAGGTGGAGAGTTGTTACGAAATGCTGTATAGATAGGAGAAAAATAAAATGTTATAATTATCAGAACAATAGTGAAACTACAGCGTCGGAGTGGTCCCTTCACCCATCTAGTGTGTGTGAAGATATCACTGGACGCTGTATAAATCATCTCATTAAGTAGATGCAAAAAAAAAAAGTGAAACACATAACAATTAAAAAACTTCTTGAACTGTAAATTACATAACATAACATTTTACATATTGGCACATACATAGCTTCTGGCCCCACACTAGGATACCCTGTGTCGTGGGAACCAGAAACAACGACATCACAAACATGTAAACATCCAAGACCTGGACTTTTTTTCGTAAGCATTACATATAATTTCTTAACTCATTAAACATACTATGAAACCATACTATGTAAGTAATACAGAGAGTATTGTGAAGAGGTTCGAAATTTCACTGATGCCGGTAAGCCGCCCATTAGCTCACTTGGGAGACACTTTTCAATAAAAAAAAAAATTTCGCCTTTTGCATCTCCTTAAAGGGGTACAGCGTCCACTGGCACTCACTCACACTAGATGTGTGATTTTAACATTGTTTTTAGATGGAAAAAGCAAGCAAGCATTTTGTAGTAGCTATACGGTATAGCTACGAGTACTACAAAATGCTTGCTTGCTTTTTCCGTGGGAATAGCCTATGATGGCCCAACACCATCGTGTTGTAGAGCCACACGCTATCTGTGAAGGAAAACAGCGTGAAGAAAACACCGCGGCTTGGTTGGCTCTGCGCTTATTGACTTGTCTTTAATATGGGCTAATGAACTACACAAAGTTAAAGTTAAATCACCGATGTAAGTATTTCCTAAGTAAATATTGTTGTTACAAGTTTCCTATTCTATGCAAGAAGTTTAAGGAGGTGTTTTAGCCTGATAACATTATAATAGTTTATGACAATGTATAAACCATGACCGTGTTTTGGTTTTATAAAACATTTATAATGTTTGTGTTAAATAAATAATTTAAAAAAATCAATCGATGTGGGCTAGGTACCCAGCACCTATACCATCCTAGCAACTTTTCATTATTTCTTAATCATTTCCTTTTCATTCCATTTCCGTTCCATACCAATACACGCTTTAAGCATAGTTCAGCTACAGATATTAGTAGAACAATAATCTCAGTTTATAAGTTTTCCCAGTCAATAGACTATTACTGCCGTAGTATTCAGTTTGAAAACTTGGACGACATCGAAGTCTTCTAATGACACCTCATATTCACTTACATGACTTGAATAATATCCAATGACGGGACCGCAATTCTAACCATCGTCCCTACTTAAGATAAGATAACAACATTCTTTATTGTATACGGGAAAAATAGTTACAGAAACGACAGATACAATAGATGAAATACAATAGGCGGCCTTATTGCTAATAGGAATTTCTTTCAGGCAGCCTCAAATTGGAGAACTTGCCGAGGAGAAATAGATACGAATAGCCGGTGCAAATACGAATATTAATAGACAAAAGTACGTAGACGTACCTAATAATAAACTTACATAAATCATACTTGAATACTATAAATACATATCTACATATACTTACATAGATAGTGACTACACTATTTTTATTTTTAATGCACTAACCCGTGCTAAGGAACAAATTTAAAAACCTATTTAGAGGCTAAAAATTTCACCCATGCCGGGATTCGAACCCGCAACCTCTGGCTATCCGTACCAGATAGATAGATAGATACCAGATATCTGGTACGGATAGCCAGAGGTTGCGGGTTCGAATCCCGGCATGGGTGAAATTTTTAGCCTCTAAATAGGTATTTAAATAGATAGTGACTTATAACAAGTGTTTACATGTACTTAAGTACATTTCAAGTAAAATAACTCGAACGAAACAAAGCCAAAGCTGCAAACGTTTTTTTTCTTTTGTATCCTCCATAATGTGCGTGCCCCACTGCAGAGCAATGACCTGCGAACCTTTATTGGAAACAAAACTAAAAGCTAACCAATTTGATTATTTGGATTCGTGTAAAGGAGTTCAAGACATCGTCGCCGTTGCGAATATCTAGTTTCTAAACACAATAGTAAACAATGTACATGTATCTATTTTAGGACTTGCGCATGAAATAAATTACCTCGTATCAAGTGGCATCGAGGTGATAGAGCCAGTTTCTGAATTGACAATCTCGCTAAGTTAATAGTTAGATCTAGTGCTGTCTCCTCGAATTTCTCAGAAAAGAGCGTGACAGAACGTTACTTAATATTTACTTAGTGAAACTCTCAATTCAGAAACCGGCCCATAGTCTCTCCTCATTTACATAAACTTAATTAACTTACTCCTATTTTGTTCCTTATCCTGTTGTGTTCCTTCAAGCTACTCCTATTTTATTCCTTATCCTGTTTTGTTCCTTCAACCTACTCCTATTTTGTTCCTTATTCCTATTTTGTTCCTTCAACCCCTATATCAATCTACAAGCTAGTGGACTACATGTTCCGTCCCAAAACCACATGTAAAGAATTTCTTTTTCTTTTAATTATGTACTCCAAATAAGTAGGTAACTAGACTCCCGTATCGCGTGACCGTGCGGTGCCGCGGCGTTTTCCCTGCAGGGCCACAATTTTCCACATCTCAGACAGCGAACGAGCAGTGTCAGCCCGACAATGGAGCGCCCGTCCAGCGAGAGGCTCTTATCGATCTACGGGCCGTCATCGGGCGATAGCGGCCGCGACGCCCGCAAAAAGCGTGTCAGTGTGGCGCGACACAAAGCCTTTGTGGTGGCCGGACGCCGCCGCCCAGCTTTGTTTGCTGTTTACAGCTCTCTGTCGCCACTTTTAGTGTCCGCACTCGTAAAATCTAGTAGTGGACTGCGGCGGCTGTTCAGAGCCGCGCTAAATGACTCTGCTCGTACGGCTTAGCTGCTGACTGCTAATTTTCTGCCTGCGTGCTGGATTTGTCAGCCTCTACGGGCGCGACTTATTATTTTAGTCTTGGCCCTTGATTGTGGATGTCTGTCGTAAATCCGTACAACCAGGGGTAAATTCCGCAGCAAATAGTAGTTGTGTTAAAGTTTCGGCAGCAGGGAGGCCAAGACTGCGGCGGGGGTAAACTTGAAGCGGGCGACGCGCCTCGACGGAAACTTCAAGATGTTTTCACACAAAATAAAAGTGCAAGTAAATTTTTTCGCCCACGAAACTCGGTGTAATGGATTGTTGGGGAACTTCAATAACTTTCGGAAGTTGTTCTTTGATTTTATTCGGCGATGGATTTTTGTTGCGCCATTTCTCTCCACGAACTTCACTTAGGGTAGGTTGGTTTCGTTTAGTGCCTCATTTCCCTAGGAACTTACGATATTTTATCGACATTAATTTCATTTCAGCTTCCAGATTACTTTTTTTGGAGTAAAGTTTAAAAGCGTTCGTGGCCTAGTCGAATCGAGTGATGCGAATCAATCACTTGGGTTAAGCAACATCAGGCTCGGTCAGATGCATGAGGGGTGACCGTCCCGTGACTACTTACCGCTAGAGGCATTTTCCCGAGCGCTTTCTTGCTTCGCAAGGCACGTTAAGCCGCTGGTGCCGGCTGTCATGTGATGGCAGTGGTTAAGCCACGTCAGAGGCCTTATGGGCGGTTTGATAACTTCTGACATTAAGGCCCGCCACTTCCTTACAATCCTCCACCAACCTGGACTTGGTCCCCGTGGTGGAGTATGGCCTAACCATTCTGCGATGAAGGAAGAGACCCGTGCCCCAGCAGTGGGGTCATACAAGGGTTGATATCGTATCGTTTCGGAATTAAACAGTCCCTTAGGACTAAAAATCAATCACATCGCTCTCCCTCTCGTCTCGAGCCCCACATCAAATCAAGCCACCATCTTTAATTTTCGTTCACTGACACCATAACCCCGCGGATGCATGTCGCTGTCACATTGATGATGCGTAAAACAAATACCATAACACTTCATCCGTCAGCCGGGAGCCCGCTCCCGGCTAGGGGTGCGAAAAGTTAATAAAATTCATGTATCGGAAACTTATAGGCGTGAAATATTGTTTGCTCCGCGGATAGAGGGCGCAACCCTTGAGCCGAGGTTTGCTTTCGACATGGGTTGTGGAACTAGCAAAAGTGACGTAGGTACTTGGTACCACCACACCGTAACACATTGTTAGGTATGCCTTCCTTGATGGTGACCTCAAATAGGATGCAAAGCAACAAAATACTATGGGGCGTTGTATATCCTTTATAATAATAATAAACACTGGAACTTGTAGATGTGTTGTATTATTTTAATAAAACAGAAAACTGGATAAAAACGGATAAGCAGGTAAAATAGTCAGATCTGATCGAAAGGTAAAGTAGTAATGATGAAAAATGAGGGAAATCGAATAATGTGTGACGTAATTTAAATATTTGAAAATGATCGATAGAAAAAGAAATAAAAATGGTGTGAAGAGGTTTGCACCGTTACAACTATACACTCTTATATTGTTTACCAGCTGTTGGTTTTCCGTAGGTAATGAATGAAAAAAAAAACAGTATGTATTCTGTATAACATTTTTTTATGTAGCCTATAAACGTCCCACTGCAGGGCACAGGCCTTCTCTCAGAGAGAGACATAGACAGAGAGAGAGACATAGAGAGAGTGAGAGAGAGCGAGAGAGAGAGAGTATGGTCTTAATTGCCACCGCAGATTGGCAATTTCAAGCACTGAGGTATTTGACCACCTCAGACACTCAGGTTTCCTCACGATGTTTTCCTTCACGGTTAGCGAGTGATATTGGCGCTATTATTTCACAAAAGTATAAAATAATTAATCAATTCAACTTGCCTCCTGGACGATATTTAATGCACTCGAGGGTATTTTGTTCAACATGGTGACATAAAAAACTTACAAAACAAAATAACAAAACAAAATCGAATATCTAAGCCTTAAGTTTATCAAGTAATCTATACGCTTTAGACTGTTTCGCAACGTTCAGCAAGTAAAGTAGGGTGTCCATAGATTAGTTTGGAGGCGAGACTCGGCGGCACCGGTCGCATCAGCATGAAAATAAAAATAAGGGTGGGTAATAAATAGCGGGATACAAAGGAAAGATATACGGTTATAGCGAGCCGCTGGCCAGCACTCCCGTAGCCTCAGGAACTGTGTTATGTACAACAGTTATGTGCTTAATACTTGTCTGGAGCGTGGACACTCTAGCCCGTCTTATGTACGATAGGAGTAACATTATTTTGTGGACTGAAAGAGGATGTAGTGACTAGAATTGAGAAAGGAATGTTGCGTTGGTTAGGACATGTGGGGAGGATGAAGGAAGAAAGATTGACGAAACAAATATATATTGCTAATGTGATTGGAAGAGCCGGTAAGGGACGTTCCAGGCGGACATACGTCGACCAAATAGGGGATGTATTAGCAAAGGGGAAGATAAAAAGTAACAGAACCGGCGTGCGTGCATGCAACGACTTATGAACGTTGACGAAGCGTAGGTGATCTGTCAGGATGGTGGCAAGTGGCAGTCCCTGTCTACCCCTCTGGGATACAGGCGTGAGGTTATGTTATATTTTATTATTTTGGGGCAAACTCAAGGATTTTTATTCAATTTTTAGCTATAAGTGCGTCTTCCATCAAACCCTCTTGCCAAATTGACTTTTCTACCTGCTCTATCGGTCATCGTCCCCCCGGTTTGAGGAGAGACTCGTGCCTTCACAGCTTTTCTCCCACGAGAAAGGGAGATGGGCTGTAAATAATAAAAAAAGACGTCTGTGACCTCCTCCACCCCTTTAGTGATGAAAAATGAAGTTAGATCGCCGAGGTCCGTGGTATACGTTTTAAAAACCTATTTAGAGGCTAAAAATTCCAACCATGCCGGGATTCTAACCCGCGACTTCTGGCTATCCGTACCAGCGCTCTTTTCAACTGAGCTAATAGGTGACTCACCGGATTTCGAACCTCTTTACAATATTCTCTGTATTACGTACAGGCAGCGACATCTGGCTGAAGTAATTTGCATCACTTGCAGCTCCGAGTACCTACTTTGCAGTTAGGTCTTACATCGGAATAATATCGCTGTACCCACATGATTATATTCTTTTAATGCACTAACTCGTGCTAAGGACAATTTTAAAAACCTAGAGGCTAAAAATTCCATTTGAGTATAAGTTTTTTTAAGCGTCTTCCAAAAAGGAGGAGGACCTCAATTCGAAGCTACATTTTTTTTTACTTTGTTCCTTATGTAGCCTATATACATTCAATTGAAAGCACAGCCTTTCTCTCAGAGAAAGATAGTATGGGCTTAACTATCACGCATACATACGCTATAACGAATATTAAAATTTAAAAAGGTCTCTGGTTCGACCGAACCGGGTCAAACTAGGAAACGAACTTTTCTAGTTTGTCCCGGGTCTTGGATCTTATTTATGTACTTATTGTATTAAATCTATCGTCGAGTTAGCGCCTATAACACAATTCTTAAAAAAAAACCTATTTTAGAGGCTAAAGATTCCACCCATGCCGGGATTCAAACCCGCGACCTCTGGCTATCCGGGCCAGATTATTTTAGCCTCTAAAATAGGTTTTTTAAAATTGTCCTTAGCACGGGTTTGTGCATTAAAAATAATATAAACAAGTCATTTAGTTGTACTTAGTATAACGAGATCTGTGTAATATATCCATGAATATTTATTATTATTCAAAACACATTTTATTTTCAGGGTTCTGCACCCGAAGGGAGCCGACGGGACTCTATATTGAACTGCCTACATCTCACTATACAAACCTAATCTTTAAATACGTAGTAGGTAGATTGTTGAACTTTTCCCATGATATGTGTTATGAAGGCGGATTTGTCAACAAAAAAACTAGGTCGTTATGCAAGAAACCTGAATCTTTTAAGGTTTTACAGTACCGAAGTCTTTTCCGAAACCTTATTGTTTTGTTATGTCCATTCGTTTGTTCACGAGTCAGTGCAGGCTGTGCAGTGCAAAGACAAGTACCAGAAAGTTGAAATTTAGATTGGATGTAATTATATATTAATCTCGCCGCCTAAGAAGTAGGATATGTATAAAAAAATTTGGGTACCTCCCTTACATCTAAATTAGGGATGCATTTTGTTTTCTCGACAGTACCTCGGTGTGAATATACTAGGCCATCGTTGAATTGGTCGTTTATAGATATTGTGAGTGTGCAAAAAGTATTTTTATTAAAGTTTGAAGTGCATTTTTATATGCATAGGGCGTATCATTTTGTAGAAACGTCAGAAAAATTCACATCATCACATATAATGAACTTAAAAGGAAAACATAACACCGCTAAGTAGGCTTTACAAGTTAATATAAAATCTACGTACAAATAAAAAAAAATAAGAAATCGTATTTTTACTAAACACGCACGTAATATTACATGTGTCGTATGGAACCCTCGGGTGCACGAGTGCGCCTCGCACTTGGCCGCTGTTTAATCAGCCCTCAAAATTGGTACCAAGTCTAAAGGTAGAAAAGAGAATTTTGCCTATTTCATTCCTCTCCAACATAATAAGAATTCCCAGCCATGCCCCGTCTCGTCCCATAGACTCCACGCACGCATGTTTCCTCTCGACACTACAAAAACATTACGCCTCCATTCTTAAAAAGCTATTCGTAATGGTTACGTACGATAGGGATGCCTGATTCACCAGCGGCCGCGACCCGCGCCCCCCGCCGCGTCACTTGAGAAAATTGGCCGTACAGGGGTGCGCGAGTGGAGCATCAGGGGTCCACCAAGAGTGGTTGTTATGTAACCCCTTTATGGCGCAACTGTATTGGGTGGTTGCAAAATAAGTAATGGATAAGTTGTGTCGAGTGAGTGGCAGCTTCCGTTCCGTTCGTTCCGTTCGGCTACAGAAGCCCGAAATGGACGGCGCGCGATTGAGTTTCCCAGTTGCCACCGAGTTGTATCCTGTCTTTTTGGATTGTCTCTCTGGTGAAATATCTCAGAGTTTTCTTTTATTCTAACTGACAGGTTGACTCTTAATGGCGATGGCAGGTTGGCAAAATCACGGGAAACATAGAGAACGAAAAAGCTAGTCACGCGTTAACGCACTCAATTCTAGAATTAAACGTTCGACTCGCGTCATGCCACTTGTGCTGAACACTACAAGACTGATTAAGTAGAAAATTACCGACTGCGAAAAAATATCGCAAGCACTTAATTTCGTGTCGATTAGCTTCATTTTTGCCGCGTGTCGAGTGGTGAACAAGTGATGTTCGGCCATCGTCGGTTAATCGTCGGAAATTGTCGCCATTATCGGCGCACTCGCCGCTCTCCAACTAAAATCATGATTGTTCGCTCTAAAAGTAGCCATTTAGCGACGACTCGCGCGCCTGATTGTGCTACTCTGAGTGCCGGGAATGGAACTAGTCCGACTGGAAATGGCGCTTTCTTTCAAACACTTTAGAGAAAAAGTTGTCTATTTTGTAAATGGGTACCTACTTAGTACATAGCTGTTCATAGTCATGACATAGCGTTTTACACTGCAGGAAGCAGGTACAGGTTGAGACAGCAGTTGGACTAATACCAACGGTATAAATTTCATTGAAACTAGCAATAAGTTTTGACAATAACTGAATTAGCCACTGTAGGTAGTAAAGTATGAATCCGCCTTTACAGTAAATTACACAGAATCACCACAACATAAGGATACCTAACAACAACATTAAGCATACCTTTATCTCCGCAAGTAAGCAATTCTCACCAAGCATCATCATCAGCGGGCACATTAAAAATTCTCACGGAAGAGGCCTCGGGAAGAAACTTAAAAATGCTACGTGGAGAATTGACATTACCCTCGGTCCTCAGGGCCCTTGGCTTCCGGTTATCGTAGCACAAAGCCCGTTCCCCTGCCCCCCTGGGCCAACAGGAAGCGGAAACACTACCCTTCTATCGCCAGGTCCGCACCCGCCGTCGTGCTACGATGGGATATTTAAAAATTCCTCTCGCCTGGCCTTGAAGGAGGGTAATGACAAATTGTTTGCGTTTCGTCGGGACATTATTTTAATTTCGTTGTATTTTTTTCATTTACAAGTAGGCAATAGTCTGATTGAAGAACGTTGTGGACTGAAAGAGGATGTAGTGACTAGAAGTGAGAAAGGAATGCTCCGTTGGTTTGGACGTGTGGAGAGGCCGAGAGGATGAAGGTTGAAAGATTGACGAAGCAAATATATATTGTGAATGTGACTGGAAGGGCTGCTAAGGGACGTCGCAGGCGGACAAACATCGACCAAGGGGATGCATTAGCAAAGGGGAAGTTGAAAAGTACCCGGAACCGACTTATGACCGTTGATGAAGCGAAGGTGATCGGTCAGGATCGTGGCAAGTGGCAGTCCCTGGTCTCTGCCTACCCCTCTGGGATACAGGCGTGAGATTATGTAGGTGATATAGTGAAACCGAAACGAATAAAAATCTCTCTTAACAAAATGATCGGTTTAACATTCCAAATTCAAGGCTACAAGGATAACTTATCAATGTAGAGTCATTAACTCATTAATGTATGCGTTTGATTGAACACTAGCAGCGAATTAGGCCCCTGCATTTACGGGCACGCCATCAATTCGTTAGCCACGCTTGTAATGGGTAATGCGACCGAATGTTTACGATTGTGAGCAACCCAAGCTACTCGTAATCACGAGTCCCCTTCTTCAGACCTCATATTTGTATACGCCTTATTGAATCAACGCAAATCCCGTTTGTTCAGCAAGTTTGAAATTATTTAAAACTTATATTCTTATTAATGCACTAACCGCTAAGGACTATTTTAAAAACCTATTTAGGGGCTAAAAATTCCATCCATGCCGGGACTCGAACCCACGACCTCTGGCTAACCGTGCCAGCGCTCTCCCAACTGAGCTAATGGGCGACTTACCGGCATCAGTGAAATTTCTAACCTCTTTACAATATTCTCTGTATTACGTACAGTCAGCAACATTTGGCTGAAGTAATTTGCAACAATTTCAGCCCCGAGTACCTTACTTTGCAGTTATTAATTTTTTACATCGGAATGATATCGCTGTACCTACATTCACTGATGCCGGCAAGTCGCCCATTAGCTCAGTTGGGAGAGCGCTGGCACGGTTAGCCGGAGGTCGAGGGTTTAAGTCCTGGCATGGGTGGAATTTTAAGCTCTAAATATGTTTTTAATATTTAAAACTTTAATATATCGGTGACCACCCCGTGACTACCACTAGTAGCATTTTTTCCGAGCGCTTCCGTGCTTTGCAGGGCACGTTAAGTCGTTGGTGCCGGCTGTCATGTAATGGCAGTTGTCCATGTGGGTGGCTTGATAACTTTTCACAGTAAGACTCGCCATTGTCTTACAATCCTCCACTAACCTGGACTTGGCCACTATACGGCCTAACTTTTCTGCGACGCAGGAAGAGACCCGTGCTCCAGCAGTGGAGGCACACAAAGGGTTGGTATCATTTAAAGGTTTGGAATCATTTTGTCATACAAATAACCGAGTCTCGATTGGATGAAAATGAAAAATATTTACCTCGAGTGGTATTGATTAATTTATTGACAAACGGATTTTCATCCGGAAACCAAAACGGCTCGAATGTCCTGCAGCGTTAGGGTTTTAGCCGAAAGATGTTTTAAGGCCCTGGGCGTTGCTAACTAGCGCCACAAATGCAATAAAAATCATAACTTGTTTTATTATACGTTTATTTTTAAAAAATAAACATCAGAAATCTTTGAACTAAAACTTTCGTAAGCACATCACACAGTAGACTCTGGTCACCATGATTAAGCTCTGCGAATCGGAGCGAAACCTGGTCGGACTCTTCCGATTTAACAACACCCGTAAGTAGATCCGGACTAAAAGTCTATCAAAAATCTTAGTATCTTCGATAACTATTTTAAGAACATAGAGTCATTTAGTAGCTTAACTTAATAGCTTACCACGCTTAGCTAAGCAAACTAGGTTTCAGCACCTCTAGACTCTGAACAAAGCTGAACCTAGGCTACTTTCATGTGTGAATATTCCCCATCCCATCCATTCTCTTAACATTGTATTGTTGAATTTTGTTGCGAGTGTTATTTAAATTGTTGCTCGCGCTGTTCTCGGGAAAGTTTACGGGATTCATTTTCATTTTTCACCCACGAGCTCGCGATCTCGAATTAAAAAAAAACCAACAAAACAAAATGTCCGCCGGCCGCCGAGTTGTCAGCACAGACAACGCAATTTTGTAGACATGACAAATGTTTATGAAGCTGGTTTTATAGCCGTAACAAGTTGTGTCCGCAACCCACTCATAATTATGGAATGAGATTAAATGATCAGATGACAAGTTACTACATTTTTTTAAAAGAAACAGGATTTTTACCATAATTATTAATTTAAGTTCCCGATAAATAAAGTATATTTTCACATTCCTCTTGGTTCGCCACATTAGTGCTACTTACATAATATAAGCGAGAGATCTAACTGTATATGGTGGAGTAATTAATTACACACGTGGATGTCAAATTTACATTAAAGGGACATTGTCTTCTTTCCCACACAACAATTTTTCACGGGGGGGAGAAAATGCAATCGTGATTGAAACCGTTAAAAGTGCAGACCTCTGTAGTGGTGTTAATTGTCTAAATTGTCTCAAATCTAAGAACTCATGTAAAGTTAATCTACTTTAATTGACTTGAATAGGTGATATAAGCTAAAAAAATATATTTTATAGAATTTTAAATTCACTGTTGTCTGGCGTACAATTGCCTTGCTTCGTTTGTATAAAAAATCCTTACTTAAAAATTATAATATCCACAATATTGAAGTAAATAAATATAAATAAATCAGATTAAAAGGAATTAACTAGTGTTTAACTAGAGGCACGGCCTAGCTTAGGCGCTATTTTAGACTAGCCGATGTTATGATTCATGTTCTAAAATTGTATCGCAAATTATACATTTTAATTTTTTTTCTATGATTTTTTTTTATTGTTACACTACTAATTGTCCACAACGATATGTAGTAGTTAATGGTCATAATAATCATCGTCTGTGTTGAACCACATTCTCCACCACGAAAATGGCTGTATCTATTAGATTATATGCTCTATGGACTAGTATAATACGCGCGTAGGGTTGGGAATAAAAGTTGAACGGTTCTCTGGACGAGAAAATTTTGTGTTGTGTAATGACAGAAATGAAATATTATTATTTTGGGTGTAGAGATGTTGCCAGTTGATTTTTGTGCACTCCAGCCTGGTTAGTACGATGATACGAGTCACACGTTTTGTGGCGCTAAAACGTCAGAATTTGACAATTAAAGTACCAGAAAGTCGCGATTATTGACATTTAAAACGCACTACTACGGTCGTCGTACTACGAGTACCCGGGCAGGCAACGCCTGTTATTTAGAGCTGCCAATTTTTATTCGTATTGTGTGAGAATTAATATCGGCCGACGATTGCCCTTACATATGAATTATTAAAAACAAATCATCAACACCGGTCTTACAAGAACTCAATGAAATACGAAAGAACTAAACATTGACCAATCACAACAAAGTAATGATTCGACGCCAACACAACACAAGTCAAAGAGCAGTCAAGATTCTCAAACGTCTAAAAACGTACTTGCAGAGATTTTTTTCTCTCTATCGTCCTGTGGGCTGGTCACATATGCTGAAGAGCTGCGAGTTGATGGGATGTAAATATACCCGAGTGGAGACCGTGGCAGTGATTGAGCATTTAAAAAAAACTTAACTGCAGCTTGATGACTATGGCCGAGGTCAGAAGGAAGTGTGATGACTTAACGACTGCCATCTAGCGACGGCAGCCGGCACCAACTGCTTGACGTATTATTAAAATATCCTAATAATGTTGTCTACTGCCGTTAATGTTGGGAATTAAGGTCTTTATGTTTTATTTAATAAATAATTGTTATTAGACCCGTTTAATATATAAGTACTAGCTGTGCCCCGCGGTGTTACCCGCGGTTTATCGATTCTCTCATGGGAACAAGATATTTTCCCGCAGTTAAACGTACCCTATGTGTTTATCCAGGATGTCAGCTAACTCCAAATTTTAGTAAAATCGCTTCAGCCGTTTAGACGTGAATGTGATGTACCTGCGAGTACTGCCGTTAGGTTCGAACCTATAGGTACATCTAGACGAAGACGAGGCGGGTACGCATCGTACGCACCCCTGCGGTTGGGTTTTTGATAGCGATTTATTTTATTTCTGTAGTAATATTTCAAAGAGGCTCGCGCAAAGGGGCAAAATGGCGCTATGGTTCGACACACTGCGGGCACATCGCAAAACGAACGTTATTACATGCAAAGGTAGTATGATGACGCGAGTCACGCGCTTTGTGGCGATGAAATGTCAGAATTTGACAGTTAATGTACTAGAAAGTCGACGTTAAAACTTTTGACGTTAAAAGGATTCGAGTCGTCGTACTGGTCGTATGGTTGCCTGGAAGAAATCGCTTTTAGTAATAAGGCCGCCATTTGTACTGTATTTTTATATAATTTCTGTTACTGTAATTTCTGTGTACAATAAAGAATATTCTATCTATCTATCTACTGCCCCTGATTGTGCGATGTCACCAATGTGGTATATCCTACCATGAACTAGAGGAAGTACTTCAAATCAAGATTGTGTAGAATTTGTAGATAATCAAATTATGTTTTTTATTCATTTTAAAAACAAAATTTTTACTTAATGACGTTGAAGTTGTTAGTTTCAAAATTCGTAAGTTATGTGGAAAATAAAGTAACAAAGAAGCAGAAACCACATATATTTTTTTTAATAACCTAATCAACCGCGTTTCAATCATCAAACTAATTACTCTGGAATGTGTTGAGAATGTGATGAGTCAAGATATAGAGATATCTTCTACAGCGTTAAATACTTCTGGTAACCTAATTAATTGTCTATACCGATATCCCCTTGTTGACTGTAACATTTTAGCAATTTCCAAAGACTTTGATTACTAAATTACGAATTGCAAATTAAATCCAGTCAGCTTATTGTTTCTTTACAGATGACATGTACTCGCACTCCGGAACAAAACAAAAATTGAATAAACAATAAATATTTTTCAAAATAAAATATTTGTTACCAAAACACTACCAAAAAAAATACCTAAAAAAATATAATATAATATAATATAATATAATATAATATAATATAATATAATATAATATAATATAATATAATATAATATAATATAATATAATATAATATAATATAATATAATATAATATAATATAATATAATATAATATAATATAATATAATATAATATAATATAATATAATATAATATAATATAATATAATATAATATAATATAATATAATATAATATAATATAATATAATATAATATAATATAATATAATATAATATAATATAATATAATATAATATAATAATGCAACGTCCAACAGTAGGGCACAGGCCTTGTCTCAGAGAGAGATTATATGTTTAATCACCACATGTGTTCACCCCCGCAACACAAAAAAATATCGGCCGATATTAAACTTGTTAGAAGTTAGTGTTTGACTCACCATGCTCTAACACAGTTAAAAATATATTTGACGGGTCTATTCGCGGTAAATAAATAAATAATCACGATCAGACCAGTTTGATATGTAACTAAGTTAGTTTCGTTATCGATATCAACCCTTATATGTCCCCACTGCTGGGGCACGGGTCTCTTCCTGCAACGCAGAAAGGTTAGGCCATACTCAACCACGGGGGCCAAGTCCGGGTTGGTTAGTATTTCGTTTTTATTACATTATAATTACTAAGCCGTAATGTAAGAATTTATCTTCTGAGATTATCATTCTATATAAGCAGCAGCAACAGCAAGCTTAGTGATATCCTGCCTAAATAATGTATCCTATAATTTGCCGATTGTCATTGACAAGTAATGTTTTAATTTTATGGACGCATCGTAAATATTGTTTTTGAACGATGCCAAAGGTTGCCGCGCTTCTTTTTGACAAGCGCGGCAACTTGCTTCGTAAAGGATCTTGGAATAGTAGATACTTATTACAAATTATAAACATTTATTCACTTATTTGAATAAATGTTTATAATTTGTAATAAGAATATTTGAGGCAAGATGGTTAGATCGGAGTTTCTTCGCTGCCTTTTTCTCGACTACAGCTTGGCCTGAAATAAATATCTGGACAGTACCTGATTTCTATCATTTCCACGCCTGGTTCCTATTAATAGTAGAGTGCATACTTAATAATAATAATAATAATAAATATTCATGGACATATTACACAGATCTCGTTAGCCCTATACTAAGTACAACTAAATGATTTGTGTTATAGGTGCTAACTCGACGATAGATTTAATACAATAAATACATAGATAACATCCATCTTCATCATCCATCACTTCATCGTTAGTAAGTATTTTGGTATCTAAGATTCGATTCGTGAGAAGCCCTCGGCCCGAGCTTGGCCGGGAAAATAAATACCCGTTTAACTTTGTGTTTAATATTATATTGTGCCATTATTGCGCCATTTATTATAATCCCAGCGGAAGGGGTGGGGTTGACTTTTTGCGCTTAATGGACGTTTTGTTGCGGGAAAAAAAAATTAACAGCCTTCGCTCTACGCTTGGGTACTTTCAGAAATTTCATAATGTTCTTTATGTATTTAAGGATGTACGACTATGTAAGGATAGGATTCGTAACGGACGCATCCGACAGCGAACCAAAGTTATCGATATAGCTCAGAGAATTAGCAAGCTGAAGTGGCAGTGAGCTGACCATATCTAGCGAAGAACCGCTGGAGTAAACGTGTTCTTGAGTGGAGACCGCGGCTCGGCAAACGTAGTGCAGGATGCCCTCCGACCAGGTGTGTGACGATCTGCAAAAAACTGCAAGCAGATGCTGATTGCGGCAAGCTGAAGACAGGGGGCTATGGCGCTCATAGGGGATGTCTAGCATTGGACTAATATAGCCTGATGATGATGATGTCTTTCTGTATTTATTTCCGCTTTTTTCTAAGTCAGCCATGTTTGTGTCCCACTGCTGGGCAAAGGCCTCCCACATGACCTTTCACTTCTTCCTGTCTTGAGCAGTCATCTCCCATCCGGGCAAGAAGGTTGATAGATCGTCCCGCCATCGCCGCTATGGCCGACGACGTCTCTATCGCGTGGAACCCATTCAGTTGCAATTTTCACCCATCTGTCTGGATCCATACGAATGACGTGACCTGCCCATCTCCTCAACAGCTTTGGAGCTGTGACCGCAAAACTTGCATCAACGATTTTGGTTCCGGAGCTCTTATTTGTAATATAATGGTCATAATATAGGACGCCCACCAGCTTGCTAAACCGACGATGCTTTCCGTGGCTGTTTGAGGATGGCCGAGGACAGAAGGAAAAACCAGGTTTCCTAAAAAGAAAAATAATTCTGTTTTCGAAACTGGTTTCGAAACTTTGGTTTCCAAAGTGGCCGAAGGGGAAATATGACATAAAAGGAAATATCGACTGCCTCGTCTAGCCGTTAAGGCGCTTAGTTGCTAAGACAGAGGTCGTGGGTTCGATTTCCTCTGGTGGCCGTCGTACATTTGTACAAGTGGCCTCAGTCTGGGTGTATTTTGATGTTTGTGATGTCCTTGTCTGGTTACCATATTACAGGTTTGGGACCACGTCAAGTGATTGTGTTGTGTGAAAATCATACCTATTATATTAATTCAGTCAGAAAATATTGAAATGCGAAATTATACCACAAAATGAAACTATAGTGGCAGTCCTACAATAGGACAAGTATGATGAAATGCGAAATAATGTGTCACGAAATTGAACTATGAAATAACGGGAAAATTTAGTAGCAGATTCTAGCTGCTCTATTTAAATTAGCATTAATTATTGACCGACACCTCCCTCCTGGCTCCATTCTCGCCGGTAATGAACGTCGATGGCAGGGCCACGTCGCCTGCGGCGCGGGGTGAAGCGGGGGGGGGGGAGGGCCACGGGGTTTGCGTTGTGATAATTAATGATTTTTGTACTAAAGTGCGCGCGGCACTGCCTGGGTCATAGTGGTTGTGTATAATGCGTTCCAGATGCACTTTACTTTGTCAACAAACCTTTGATGAAAATCGTTAAAGTATTTGAAATATATTTTTTTCTTACACTATTTTTTTTATTTTTAATGCACTAACCCGTGCTAAGGAACAAATTTAAAAACCTATTTAGAGGCTAAAAATTTCACCCATGCCGGGATTCGAACCCGCAACCTCTGGCTATACGTACCAGCGCTCTACCAATTGAGCCAATGGGCGACTCACGGCATCAGTGACATTTCGAACCTCTTTACAATATTCTCTGTATTACGTACAGGCAGCGACATCTGACTTAAGCAAATTGCATTACTTACAGACCCGACTACCTACTTTTAGTAAATTTTTAACCTCTAAATAGGTTTTTAAATATATTTTTTCTTTTTTTTTGATATTACATAAGTGTTTTGATTCTTATTTGGAAAAGAAGCGTTTTCCTAGCCGTAATTTACTAAATTGTTTTATTGGCATGCACTTTTGACATCGGTAATCTTTTAGACATTTTATTTTATATTATTACTAAACATTAATTGAACGCTGTGTATTTGTAATAATTACGAAAATTGTAGTAAGATTTTATTATATTATAATCTTCATTACAATATAACCTAATTTTGTACGCTAAAGGCAAAACATAGAGCAACTATCATATCATAATAATATCTTGTATAACTGTTTACAAATAAAGAAATTGATTGATTGATTGATTGAAAAAAGCTACAATTTTAAAAAACGATACAAACAGCTGAGTCTTAATTGTTTAGTTTTTAGTTATCTATAATATAAAAATGAATTGCTGAATGTGTTGGTAAGCGCAAATCTTGAGAGCAGATGAACCGATTTCGTTAATTCTTTTTTTAGAATATTCCTTGAAGTATACGGAGGGGAAAATAAAAAAAAATTCGACTGTTAGGCGGTACGAAGTTCGATGGGTCAACTAGTTTGTAATAATTATTTGTATATGGGTCCCTTTGCCTGAAACTAAATGCATTTCGCAGAAGTCACATTTTCCAGCAAAGTTTTGAATTTTTGTGACGTGCTTATTTGTTGTTGTGTAAGCGTTCCTTTCTCTATCTAAAATAACGTAAGAAAGTAAAAACAATAAAATTAATTGAGGTGACTGAGTGTAGGTTAGTTGGACCGACAATAAAGAGGGCTTTAGTTTTAAAAAGCTCTATGACAGATAATCTTGTTTTAGGGTTTTGGTAAAAACGTTATGTTATGCAGGTTATGGCTTAAAGAGGGTTAAAAAATGCTAACAAATTCAATGTCTCCCTGTAGTTATATAATTTCAAGTAGCAAATTTAAAATATATTAATACGTTATAAAATATTTGATCCATCAAAAGAAAACAGTGGCCTCTGCATCTACGTAATGAGACGATTTATACAACGTCCAGCGGTATCTTCACTCACACTATATGGGTAAAGGGACCACTCTGACGCTGCAGTGCCTGGGACATTCTTTTAGATGTTGTCATGAAAAATACCTTTTGTATTAAAACCAAAAGCACTGCTGGTAATCACAGGCATTGGATTTGACAATTCGCTAAAAAGCAACATGGCCACAAAATTATTCGTAAAAGGCTACGAGCAATATTTCATGAACGCTGTGTAAACAAAAACTTAACCCGTCAAGGCCTATCCTCTAAAAGACGCAACCTGTCTGCCTATCGGCCGGAAATACGTCTAGCTGGAGGCTAAGCTAATTCACCGAGGGTTGCGATCTGGAGTAGCCGGCCGAAGACAAAGGAGCCAAGTATTCACTAAAGAACGTTACCTTGAGAGGCGCGCGAAACTAGTTACGTACGTGTCGTAGTTTCAGTAGCTATTGGAAGGAATAAATGCACCCGGCCGTAATTCTTAACTCCGTCTCCGTCTAAAATGGTCTGGAAGAAATTGCCTTTACTAACTGGGCAAATTGTAAAATCGATAGCATTATATACCGATTTATTTTATTTATATTAATGTAATTTATGTTCACACTAAAGGATATTCTATCAAATCTACGTAAAAAATAAACAAAACTCTAACGGACACTTGAATTACTTCTAGCCAAAATCTAACAACATTATTATCGGCCATTTGACACTTACTGCAGGACGTAGGCCTCTCTCATGGTTTTCAAAGCTTCAGGGTCTTGTGCCGTCCGCATCCAGCGACTCAATGCCACAAGTTGTCAGACCATCTGGTGAAGTGTCTGCCCACGCTGCGTCGTCCGGTCGGTAGTCGCCAGTCTAATAACATAATAATAATTTAAAATATATTAAGTATTTAAGTACCATAAAAAGCTATCTGAGTGTAACCGAACTTCATTAACTCGAAAAAATGCCTTTTATTGACTACACAATATTGTTACTATTTATGATTGACTACACAATATTGTTACAATATTGTTACGAGCTATTTTCAAGCTCTTTCTTATTTTATCAAGAAATTGATTCTCTAAAAAAAAATTCAGTGTATGAGGAACTGAAACTAGAGTAACCAGTTTCGTTTCTTCGCACCGAGTTGAAATTCTGTAATGCATATTTTATGACAAAGCATTGCTACCCGCCCTCCCCCCAACCTCTGCCTCACCCCTTGGCTACCTGGTGAGTCTTTAATTGAATAATCCAGTCATTAATCAATCGTAGGGCGCGTCTGCGGCTGAACTTGAATTATTCTGAGAAAATCAGATTTTCAAGAGAACTGATTGCTGTTTTCGCCCAGTTCTGAGAATGCTGTCAGTTTGTGAAAAAGTCGTTGACTCTATGAAAATGGTCTGGGATAAACCCAATAAAAATTGAATGATGATAAATAATAAAACGTAGGTCGACCTGCACTTTTATAGAGAATTTCTAATTTACGGTTTATTTATTAACAGAGTTTATTTATTATCTGACAGGAGGCCTTATACAAAAAAATCGAGCAATAATGTAGATGGAAGTGTTTTGTTCGTCCTTGGTCCCTCATTAATCTGATAAATTGAACAAATATCAACCCTATTTACAATTTTTTGAAGTATATAGATACATATCTACATATTATAATCTCACGTCTGATCACCTTCACTTCATCAACGTTCATAAGTCGTTCCATTCACGCACGCCGGTTCCGGGTACTTTTTACCTTCCCCTTTGCTACATCCCCTATTTGGTCGACGTATGTCCGCCTGGGACGTCCAGCCCTTCCACTCACATTCGCAATATGTGTTTGTTTCGTCAATCTTTCTGCCTTCATCCTCTCCTCATGTCCAAACCGGCGCACCATAATATTCCTTTCTCAATTCTAGTCACTACATCCTCTTTCAGTCTACAGCGTTCTCTCATCAGACTATTGCGTATCCTGTCATTCAAAGTATTACTACACATACATCTCAAGGACCTCATTTCACGTACATACTACTTATGTATAAAAAAAATTGACAAGAAAAAGCTATATAAAAAGCTAAACATACAATTCAATTAAGATGAAATATTTTCCTCCATTATAAATAAATATCATCCACACATGACAATCACTTGTCCCAAGCTAGGATACCCTGTTACCAGGCAAGAACATTTAACATGGAAATATACCCCAGGCTGAGGCCAATTCTATAAACGTTACGGTGGCGCCCAGAGGGGATCGAACCCACGATCTCTGGCGCTATAATCAGACGTGACAGCACTAGACCAACGAGGCAGTAAAAAAAACAAAATGATTGCTTAATCAACGTCGTAGTTGTATTATTAATAGATTAGGTGGAGAAGAAAATACCTAACCACATTTGGCAATAACTCACAACCACATTTTTTTGGACAAAACTCTTTTTGACTTCATCCTGTCATTAATCCCAAGCTTTACACATTGTTACGTTTTGAGATATAAATTATGTTTGTAAATTCACACGGAAATTGACTTCATTTAACTTCTCTTACAATCTTTAATTTGGAATAGTCATGACGTGAAATTCTTATATCCTATTCCATAATGTGTGGACACATTTATCATTTACAAAAAACCTATATTTCAGTAATAAATTAAGATTGAACGAAGATTAAATTAATGAAGATTCCGTGCTTCGCAAGGCACGTTAAGCCGTTGGTGCCGGCTGTCATGTAATGGCAGTCGTTAAGCCATGTCGGAAGCCTTATGGGCGGCTTGATAACTTCTGACAGTAAGGCCCGCCACTGTCTTATAATCCTCCACCAACCCGGACTTGGCCCCCGTGGTAGAGTATGGCCTAACCTTCCTGCGATGCAGGAAGATACCCGTGCCCCACCAGTGGGGATATACAAGGATTTATATCGATATCGAACGAAGCTTAAAGATATTTTTTTTTTTATTATTTAAAATCCGTAGGAAAGCAGCTCGCAGTGTCATGGCGTCGAATATGACGTCACGCCTAGCTGAAGAAAATCAAATGCCAAACAAAGCACGGGTGAAGTTTAGGTACCAATGTTACTCAAGCGAGACATCACATAGTGTGATTGCTGTTTCAGTTAAAATGACTGAAAGCAGTATTAATAACCTTTGATTTGATTGAAAATATTGGTAATCTCATATTTTTTTTATAAAACTAAATCAGTGTTTTAAATCCTTTTAAAATGTACTTTCCCCCAATTATTATTATTATTACCCCAATATCATTAAATCTTTGATTATTTGATAAATTCACGCCTGTTGCAAACATGTTTTTTATTTAATTTGTCTAATTTTATTTAATTGCAAACATGTCTTTTATCCGTACTGACAAAGTAATTGCCAGATCACAGTCGATAAGCTTAAAAATAACCCGCCTGGTAATCCAGCTACAACCGAGGAGCCAGTAAGACCTGCTTTGGCCACTCACTACTCCTTAGCGCACACACCTAAGCACCGCATCCCGCCTTAACGACCGTACGCACACACGCGCGCGCCCCTTTGTCTTAGCTAAGTGTCAACCAATAAAAACAAAGGATCTGAAAATGGAACAAAAAGCGGCGGCCAATCGCGCGCCGCGTCACGCGTTCGGATGCACAGCTATTGGCCTGGAAAAAATCCGTTTACCTCCGATGACTTAGGCTAGCCATGAGATTGATGCACGCCGGGAGTATTTACTCTCTGTATTAGATGAACTGGCTAGCCCTGAAAGTATTGCTACGAGCTATTCAAGGAAAACAAACGCAGTACGCATAAGTTTATTACGTGTGGGTACTGTTATTATGGAGATTTTAGACAATACCTCTTTTATCAAGGATTAATTAAAAACATCGAAGAGTATTACCTCTTGATCTCCTCTTGTTGAAGAAATCTAAGATTGCGTGTCATGATATGATGCTTTTACAGTGTCCCAACAAAATTGTGGATTTTTGAAGTGCTTCTTATTTTTTATTATGCTAGTACCTAGTCCCCAAAATAAAGTAATTGAAACATGAAATGAACAAAATATTTTATTTCCTTATTTCCACATTGATTCCCTTAGTATCAAAAGATAGATTTTCCGAAATCTAAATTCTTAATTTGTATACCACCACATAGATACAAGATAGATAAATTGATACAGTCAAACCGTTAAGACTTTGGAACAGATAAGGGTTACCCTTAGGTTAATGATAGAGAACTTTATTGCACAACCAGAAAAAATAATTATTATACAGAGTAGGTATACGCAAATTCTTAAGAAATTGCGTGAGACAACCAATTTTGACTGAGAATCTGTATTTTAATAGAATTTTTTTTTCGATTACGTTGCAATTCGCTTAATCGAATGAAAACAATAGTACAATACAATGTAACAACCGAGTAAAAAAAAACAATTTAATTTGGTTGTATTCAGAATTAATTATAATACGTTGAAAACTCGATCTGACTATAATGAAATACATGGAAATACTTAAAAGCGTAAACAATTAAAAATATAAACACGCTTTAAATTATTTACTGAATATTTAAAGAGCATCGGAAACTAAAACAATTGTTTGGCCAAATTATATTACATGCTAACATAAGTTGGTCAAATTATATTACATACTAACATAAGTTGGTCAAATTATATTACATGCTAACATAAGTTGGTCAAATTAGCATTGATTACAATAATATTTATTAATTATTTTTTCTTACATCTCAATACATTCTTACATTTAAATAAAGAATTAAAAAATATTAACATAAATAAAAACTTAAATAACACGTGATAAAAATTACATGCAAAGGCGGACTTATTACCTACAACAGAAAGAAAAACAATGTCAGGTAAAGTTACAAAAACATAACATAAACTGACGCCTGTATCCCAGAGAGGTAGGCAGAGACCAGGGCCTGCCACTTGCCACGATCCTGACAGATCACTTTCTTTTGACGGCCTTGGTGGCGCAGCGGTTTGGCACGCTGACCGAAGGTTTCGGGTTCGATCCCCGGCTGGTTCAAACTAGGAAACGAACTTTTCTAGTTGGTGTCGGGGCTTGGATGTTATCTATGTATTTATTGTACTAAACCTATCGTGGAGTTAGCACCTATAACACAAGCCATTTAGTTGTACTTAGTTTAGGGCTAACGAGATCTGTGTAATATGTCCATGAATGAATATTTATTTATTTGTTTTCAACAACATTCATTAGTCATTACATGCTCGCCGATTTCTAGTAATTTTTATCTTGTCCTTTTCTATACATGCGCTACTAACGAGGTCTGTGTAATATGTCCATGAATGAATATTTATTTATTAATTTATTTATTTTCAACAACATTCATTAGTCGTTGCATGCACGCCAATTTCTACTAATTTTTATCTTGTCCTTTTCTATACATGCGCTACTAACGAGATCTGTGTTATATGTCCATGAATATTTATTTATTATTTATTTATTTTCAACAACATTCATTAGTCGATTTGTAGTACTTTTTATCTTATCCTTTTCTATACATGCGCTACTAACGAGATCTGTGTAATATGTCCATGAATATTGTCCATGAATAAATGTCCATGAACAAAGGCCTCCTTATTCGCTTTCCACTCCTCCCTGTTCGTGGCCACCTCCTGGCCGCCCGGCAAAAAGGTTGTCCCGCCATCTTAGCTTCGGTCGACCACGTCTGCGATATCCGTCGCGTCGTGGAACCCAGTCGGTGACCATTGTCCATTTAATAGGTTATTAAATAAATTATTATATTGTAAATATATACTTTATAAATAAAATTATTTGTGAACTAGTGCGTATTTCGATAAAAAGACGTAACAAGATTGTATACATTTTTTTAAGTGCGTAAACATGGACCATAGGTTGAAGAGATTTATCTCTTTGAGAAAACCTCGCAAAAAAATACGACGACTACATTTTTGATTAGATGTTTTCCATTCGGATCACACCATTAATCTTAGTAGGAAGGTAGGTAATCGATATTTTTTTTAATAAGTACCTATGTATCTTAACGGGTCACTATATAGTCTCAATATAGTTGAGTTGAATATATTTACCCGTTAAGTTGAATATATTTAGACCATGAAAGATACATATTTCATAGAAAACATAGTCTTTGGTACATGCCCGAAATGAGGATCGAACCTGGGTCCGTCGCTTCCGAGTTCATTGTACTATCAACTTAGCATTCGCTCTTCACCGATATGATCAGTACTTAAAAACCTAAATGCGCGTCGGGTTAGCTGAACGATCTCTCAGTGAGTTCACGTGTGATAGGGGGCGAGGGGCGAGGGGCGAGGGAGGCGGGGAGGGCCACGTACGGAGGGTCATTTATCATTCATATCATCTTCGCTCCACTTCGTCCGCAGCACCGTCGTAAATAAATAAGAACAGACTCATCTTTTACAGCAATCCTTGAAACCGCACTGGAGTTTTCAACTTTAACGCGAACCGATGAAGGTTAGAACTCATCTGTCTTGGTCATGGGACTTAGGCTGTTTTGTGTGGGGCCAAACAAAAGGTTAGGTTGGTGAGTGTGTGCTCCTATGCATGTGTTTTAGATAGGTACCTACCTCGCTAGGTATGTTTGAGTTAGTTGGGAGGTGGGGGTCACGTTCGTGAAATTTGTTTAGATACGATCTGTCTGTTGAGTATTTTTTGGTATTTCCGCCCATAAGGTCTAATGCTACACAATTGGCGGTCTTATCGCTTAGAGCAATCTCTTTCAGACAACCTTTGGATGGAGTGGATTGCATGAGAAACCAGCAATGGTTTAACGGAGCAGTAAACGAATGAGATGTGTTTTTTTTTTATAACATTATAAAGGAAAAGTACTTATAAATATAATTACATACCTTATAAAGTACATAATTATATCTATGTACTCATGAAGGATTCCATTTCCACTGGAGGCCGTAATTGATTCGTACAAATGGCCTCACTCTGGGTACATTTCAACGTATTAGTCTTGTTACCTGGCCGTCCTAGTTTGGTTCCAGAACAAGCGATTGTGTATTGTGTACTGCGTGAAAGTCACTTTTACAGTTAATTAAACAACATAGTCTAATAAATCAATACCTTTGGTATGCCCCCACTGCTGCCATACTCCACCACGGGGTCCGGGCTGGTGAAGGATTATAAGACAGTGGCAAGCCTTACTGTCAGAAGTTATCAAGCCGCCCATCAGGCCGCTGACGTGGCTGAACGGCTGCCATTACATGACAGCCGGCTCCATCGGCTTAACGTGCCTTGCAAAGCATGGAAGCGCTCGGCACAAACACCATTAGCGGTAGTCACGGGATGGTCTCCCATCCAGCACCTAAGCGCGCCTGTTGTTGCTTAACCCAAGTGATTGATTCCAACCACTCGGTTCCACTAGGCCACGAACGCTTCAGTCTAATAAATGCCGCAGACAATTTGCAAATCCGCTTTATTATCGAAGCGTACATATTGGGTGGTTAGGAGCCCAAATAATTCCTCGGGTCTCCACAGTTAAGAAGATTAAGAGCGATTGGATGTTCTCGGAAGGTCCACGTAATTCCTTATATAATGGTGGGGCAAGGTAGTACGGCTTAGAGAATGGCACTATCAATCTAGGAGAGCCCCGCAGATCGATCACCGGTCAAGACCCGCTTCGGGAATGCTCCCGATAACATGGAAACGCAATTTAATTCGGCTTTTCAGGACCTAGTGTCTGGATCCCTCTGACTTAGCAGGCGTCGATTGTAGAGTTGAGGGATACATTTACATAAAGGCCTGCGCAGACGAGGGACTATCCCCCGGGTACTTTTTTGTTGTCGATATAGATCTCTTATAAATTGTATCGAATAACGCATACGAAGGACTAAAAGTACCCCGTACAAAAAGTCCCTCAAGTTACCGAGGACATCAAGAGACCGGACTGGACAAAAGTTCGGTGTTTTCTTTTAAAATGCCTTTTCTTTTTCAACTTCATGTAAATTACAACACAATGAAATCTCAGAATATTTGCTTGCACCGCGTACGCTTCACTCAATTTCCGGGGAACATACGACAGCACACCGTAGGCGTTGAGTCCGCGACAAGTACTCCGAGGACATTTTTTACGATTCAGGGACTTTTGTCCCTTGGGGACAAAAGTTAAATCACGTGTCTACGTTATTTCGGTATTATTTATTTATTCAAAAGAATACATAAAAGACCACGCTACGTAATTTGTCAAACTGCTAATGCTCTAATGCTGCTAATGCTCTTGATAACCATTTCATGTATAAACTTACACAATCTACACAACTGACTAAATATACAGGGTTACCTAAAACAGGCTCAATTCTTGAAACAGCACAGTAGGTAAGAGTTTATGTTTTACAGTAATCTTTCTTACATATTATTTAGAAGGCGCGTGGGGTACGAATTTAATAAAATTTTATTAACTTTGTATCTCACGCGCTTTCTTAATCTCGCACCCTCTAGTATAACCTCATATAAGATCGTTCATTTGATTTAATACAGATGGTGTCAATCATTTATTTATCATCTGAGTACTACTCTGATCGGTCTGAGATGGGGGAAGTCTTGCCTAGCAGTGGGAAGAGGGTAGGTCAAAGAAAGTCAACATACAGTCTCGATTCTGTATCAAAACTTTAAAAAAATTATGAAAATTCAGCACAAATTCGCAAAGCACTCCATAATTGGCGCTTACAGGTGTACACACTATATTATTATTTTTTCAATGCACTAACCCGTGCTAAGCACAATTTACAAACCTATTTAGAGGCTAAAAATTCCACCCATGCCGGGATTCGAACCCGCGACCTCTGGCTATCCGTGCCAGCGCTCTTTCCGAATGAGCTAATGGGTGACTCGCCGGCATCAGTGAAATTTCGAACCTCTTTACACTATTCTCTGTATTACGTACAGGCAGCGACATCTGGCTGAAGTAATTTGCATCACTTGCAGCCCCGAGTACCTACTTTGCAGTTAGGTTTTTTTACATCGGATTGATTGATATCGCTGTACCCACATGATAATATATACTAACCCGTTAGTGCTTATAGCATGGGTATTATCGAGTATTATCATATATCTATCGGTTATTTTTGACAGCCGCATTCCGGTCCTTCTATGGCCAAGCCTGTAAGCGCCATCTATGAATTGCTTTGCTGAAACCGGCTCATTGACAAACTAATTGACATGGCTCAGGAATGGCGTATTTTGTGCAGATACGTACAAAATACAAACGCAAAAATACAAAACATTTATTTCAGATTACGGAAAATAACATAAGATTATCATTGAGCCCTGCACTAGGAAATCCTGTTTCGCAGGCGCTCGACTACGTTTAGCTTACATAATAGTTTTAGAGAGCCTCTATTGCTACTGACAAAACAGATAAAATGAAAAAAGAAAAATGTGTTACAGCGAAATTTAATAACAATAAATTTGTGTTACTAAGCATGCAAATTAGTAACAAAGTATGTAGTAGTATTATTTAGGTGCTTCTTTGTCACTATGAAGTGAATATGTTTTCGTTTACGAACAAACCTTTGCGTTCATTCCATTCACTGTACCCAGATATGTTACAAGCGACTTTACAATCAAAATGTAAACGTTGATGCGCTGACAACTGCACCCAACTTAAAGTAACAGTTCAAAAAAGTTTCAACAATTTAACTGACCTATGACTCATTTGCGAGGAAGACATTGTTGAATTAATTGGCAAGTGATTGCACGAACCGCAATCCCGCGACGTGTAGTATTTTATCGTTGGTGATTAGCACAGGTCCACCAGTTTGCACACAAATTGTAAGGCATCGGGGGCGCGCTTGTTTAGCCGACGATAATTGCTGCGATGCACCTCGCCTCGCTGACGAGTCGCCGGCACAAAACCTCCTAAATCCAGTTCATTAGGACTCTATTCACGGCCCACCCCTGCCTGGAGATACGCGGTGATTACTGCAACCGCTCCCGACGGCTCACGAATAAAGACTGCATCATAATTTCACCAGGATACACCCCCGCCGACAGGAAGGCAATGCCGACTCTAATCCGAGTGCAATAGAGTCACCTTCCCAACTGCACGCAGCCGCGTCACTTGCACAATGACATGTAAAAATAATGAATAAACTTGCGCTTTCAGCGGGGGATATTAAGTCTTACGGCTGGGATGACAAGGGCGTTAGTCGCCTGTCTTGTGTGGCGGAGATGTTTTGTAAATTAATAGGAGGAAAAGTTTCGCGGGACGTCGCAGTTGTGATTCAATTTGGACGCTAATTTAATGACGCTGCCGGAGACGCAAACAAATTGATATTCATATGGGAACGAATTCTTTGTTACACTTACTTTTGCATTGCGCTACTCTACCGGGATCATTAATCTACAATATTGTCAATAACCTTTCTGAATATACAATAATTAAGTGTAATACAATTTTTATTTGTTAATTTTGACTACATTTTAGGACTTTACATTAAAAGACAACATACATTCCTTTAACATACTTTTCGTGGAATTTAATGTTAAAAAATTACAGAAACAAGCGATGATGTTTCTGTAATTTTTTATATTTTTTTTACCTTCTCATGGTTACTTTAATAATTATCTTCTTAGCATCTTTCTTCAAATCCGATCTTCACCTGTGCATCAATCTTATTCTCTTCAATGATTGACTGGAAGAAATGACCTACTCTTAGCATTAAGGGCGTAATTTTTTTCACTCACGTCTATGAGTTAATGGGTTTGGAGCCCGACATTTACCAATGATTTAGTTTTCTAAGTTACGTTGTACGTTTTAGTATTTGTGCTACCTTAATGCTACAAACCACCCACGCGGTTCCGATATCAACCCTTGTATGTCCTCACTGCTGGGACACAGGTCTCTTACTGCATCGCAGAAAGGTAAGGCCATACTCCACCACGGGGGCCGAGTCGGGTGGTGGAGGATTGTAAGGCAGGGGCGGGCCTTACTGTCAGAAGTTATCAAGCCGCCCATAAGGCCTCTGGCATGCCTTAACGACTGCAATTACATGACAGCCGGCACCAATTGCTAAAAGTGCCTTGCAAAGCACGGAACGCTCGGAAAAATCCCGACCGTCCCGTGACTACCGCTAGTGGCCAAGTGGGTTAAGTGGAGGAAAATACTATCTAGTATTAAGACTTTGTACACATTGGTTGTGGTGCAATAAAGGATTTCTTTCATTCATAACGTCTCTCTCTTTCTTTCTCTCTCTCTGATAGAAAGCCCTGCCCGTGTAGTGTGACGTATGCACTAATAAGCTGCCTATAGCATGTTATATCTCTCTATGGGCTGCTTGTTTGTGTATATATCTCTCTATGGGCTGCTTGTTTGTGTTATTTCTGGTGAAGGCTTTGTACAGAATATTCAACAATATTTTTTACTTACCAATTTTGTCGGACTTTTCTGACAAAAATGCAAGTGTGTCCGGAAAAATATTTGTAGATAGATAGATAGAGACATAATAGAGACAGAGAACAGTTAATTAACTCAATAAATACACAATTATTTTTTTTTTCTGCTCAACTGGTAAAGCGGGGCCCTAGGCGTCCGCTGTAACATAATCGCATGAAAATAGGACGCCAACATAACGCTATTTAAAGCTTACTGCCAAAGTTTTTACACTAGCCAGCTGTGGTTTAATTACAGGAAAAGCAAATTCATTTCCCTAAGGTGCAATATATGATGCGAATACTAATGCGAATGTCTCGATTTTAAAGTGATATCCGCTTTGGCCAGTTCACCGGATTTCTTGTCCATTATCCGTAGCAGAGTACCTCATGAAAAGTGGCCTCATTTTAGAGCCGACTGCGAGCTTCCAAAAAAAATATTCGATCGTGTTTGTGTGATGGTGTGTTTTGTGTTTTCGGAAGGATTTTTATGTATGAAATAAAGTATAAAGGGTGTGGGCAGTCCATTGTACCAACATAGGCATTGGGTTCTGTGCGACAGGTAATCGAAAATTTCTTATTTATAATTTACTGGCTGACTTGCAAACGTTGTATTACCATATTAATTATTTAGCCTACGACCTATTCTTAAACTTACTAGGTTTAGGTACCAACACAATAAAAACATTAAAATCGTTGACACCAGAGAAGATCGATAACAAACACTTTGACATTTTATTTTATTCTTAATATTATAGGTACTATTGTTGTGGAGCTGTGTATTCTGAAATAAATACATGTTATTAATATTATAAGCGTTGACGTATGCACTTTCGTCATCTTTTTGCTGTCGTGCAATGGCAGTTGTTAGTCCATGTCAGAGGCCCTATGTGCGGCTTGATAACTTCTGATAGTAAGGCCCTCCACTGCCTTACAATCCTACACCAACCCGGACTCGGCCCCGTGGTGGAGTATGGCCTAATCTCCTGCGATGCAGGAACAGACCCGAGCCCCAGCAGTGGGAACATACAAAGGGTTGATGATATCATGTACTTTCGAATGTACATCTCACATAATTTGCATACTCTCCCGGTTCCCAGTGCGCAGTGGCCAGTAACACACTCAATGGAATAATTCGAGGTCCTGAGCGGAGCCGGCCATTGTTGGTGTCGTTACACCCTTGTTATTCAATTCCTCGCCACTCGCGGTCGCCTTGTTTCTTCCGTCCTACCGAATTAAGATTGAAGAGTTCTTAGTACCACAAAATTGGCCCCGAGAATTGGTAGATCAGCAGCCTCTATAGATACGCCCCACATCTGTGCACGGACTGTCTTACAGAGAAATATACTACAACACTTAGCTTGATTGTTGGTTCGTGTTGGATTTGCACAAAGTAGAGGGACTAATCCTGAGGAGTTCATGGTACCACCAAATTGGCCCCGGGAATGGTTGATCAGCAGCCTTTATAGATACGCCCCAAATCTGTGCACGGACTTTCTCGGGAATAGAAATATACTACAACACTTAGCTTGATTGTGGGTTCGTGTTGGATTTGCACAAAGTAGAGGGATTAATCGTGAGTTCTTGGTACCAGCAAATCGACTCAGAAAATTGGTTGATCGCTGCCTTTATAGATACGCCCCATATCTGCGCACGGACTTTCTCTGAGATAGAAATATACTACAATACTTAGCTTGATCGTTGAGTCGTGTAGAATTTGCACAAAGTAGAGGGACTAATCGTATCATACATCCTCCAAATTCTCTGTAATTTGATGAAGCCCAAATAAAGGTTTATGTCGCATTTGTCATAAACAATCAGGAGAAATCAAACAAAAACTTTACCAAACTCCTGATTTACTTTTTACAAGAATTTATCTACTTTGACACTAGATTGCGCTATTTTTAATTTCTCTGGTTTAATTTCTTGACTTTCAACATAAAAGTCATGAGTTCGTGTCCCGCAGTCGGAGCTAAGTAGGAACTTACATTGACTTGTACGAATGGTATCAACCTGATCGATTTGCTATGTTTGTGACGTCCTTGTAAGGTAACCATAGCACTGTGTACGCTAGTTTGGTGCAGGAACAATTGTTATTTAGAAGTTATCATTATTACCTACATAACTATCTAAAACTTTTGTTCTCACCTATCTATCTCACGTTACAAACTTTCATTTTCCGCAAATTGGCGGCGTCCTCGCAGCAAGAGCCACTATAATAGTTGTAATTCCCGAAGTTATCTAACCTAGTTGAACTTCCAGCGGGCACCGACGCTGAGCAAACTACGCTTAGTTATAAGTACAAACACAACAACAGCGGATGCTTCCTATGTACCTACCCGTAAAATATGTGCTCACTCACTGGGAGAGTATTTAGGAGGCTAAGCTGAGCTGTAAGGTGCAGATAAACGGGCCCGAAGTAATCCTCTTTATATAAAAATGTCCCCTGTCACCCCCTAGCGGCGCACTTTATTAAAAAGTACGTAATCCCCACTAGTGGAGTGGGTAACGCGATTATTTCTATGTAACAACTCAATATGCCTGTCCTTGTCATGCGAGATTGGAGTTTTAATCCCATAGGCTTTTCGTCGTGGCGATAATTCCTATTTCTCACTTGGTATAAAATATTACTGGCCGCATAAATAAATAAATTAACGAAGTGCTTTCTGGAACTTCGGAACTGGGAAAATTAAAAATTGCTAGCTGAATCTCGGCATCGTTCGAGCGACGGTATCTTGACACCCCGACATGCACGACAGGAAGCAGGGAGAGGTGCCACACTTCATTACTTGCACATCAAACAATCGCGCCGCGACGCCATCTTGCCGGAAGTGACGTCGCTGACGTAGCGCGATCGCTTTGATCCTCCGCAAAAATAACGTTCCGCCTGTAGTTACCTACTACCTGAGTAGGAACTCAGCCGGGATTGCACCGAGAAAATGTCATTGCTTTCCCTAAAAAATAATATTTGTTGGTAGAGCGGTTTGATAGGCTTACTAACTCGAGTTTTTACCTTATTATTCCACTTAGAATTTGTAGGGTTCTATTTCCAATAAGATGGAACTGATCTCAAATCACATTAGAATTGCGCAAGAATTTGCGGCATTCAAATTGAAACATAATCTTTGCACTTCCTGCACCCAAATGGAATACAAATGTATAATTATTTTGCTCGCTAAACTCAATTTAATTTCTGTAAATATTGAGCGAAGCACCCGCCGTAGAAGTTTGCAACAATGTCGCGGGTCGAGGGGCGGAACAATGACCGAATCAGGACATATCCTAAATATGATTTGTTCCCGCAATAAATGTGGCAGCTGGGGAATATCGAGTTACAACACAACCAGTACTATTAACACGGCATTATGAGAAAAATGCAGATGCCGAAAAACTTGAAACTAGAAATTTATTCCGTTTCAACTCAGTGACCCTGATTGTTGAAAAACATGAGAATTTGTCATAACGTCATAGGGACGTCAAAACTTCAGTAGGTGCCCGATACAAAAGCCCAAAAACCAAACTTTAATAAACATAAATAGAAAATCTTTTCAATTTACACCTCTCCTTTGTCCTCCAGGGCTACCACAAACCTTTTTCCACAATAAATCGCCAAAACATCACAGGAGACGTCGCACTAAATCACGCTACTATTCAAATCGGTGGAGAAAAAAACCAGTTCAGTCGCATAAAAAGTACGTCATCTCCTGTCACAAGACAATGCCTGAGTCCTAATTGACGGCAAAAGGGCCGATGTGGTACAAAGGGCGTTAAATGTCATGCCTTATCAACGGAATTAAGGGCATATTATGTGCGATGAAAGGATTACACAGGTGTCCACGCCGCCAGCGTCGGGTTACAGGAAAAAACACGCCTTGAGAGAATTTTCTACTCCCGGCCGCAAGAAACAATGTACTTTTTATAGCCAGAAATCTGTGTTATAGTGTCAACAAACTTGGGGATAATAGGAGGAAGTATCACCTACTTTGTGATGGGAAACGATGGAGATAAAGGTACAGGGGTAATTAAACCATTTATTGCTGTCCCTATGTGTTATTTATTTAATATTTTCGTAACTGTTTCTAAGTAAAAATATTTTAAGTAAATCCACATGGTCTAATAGCACTCTGAATGCATGGTATAACAAAATCTTATCCGATAATGGGGAGCTCTACTCGTGAAGGTAAAGAACTTTTACTACAAACATAATGGATAGATAGTATGTGTATAGACTTTATGCACAATCAGAAGAAATAATTATCTGTGGTTGACTGGTAGAAAATGCTTATAGCATTAAGTCCTCCACATTGCAATTATAATTTTTCTACTACTAATCATAATCAGAATTACGTGAAAAATTACAATCTCACCAAACACGATTCACAAATTTAACAGCACAACCTACATTGCTTTAAGCAATAAGGCTGCCAATCGTACTTTGTATCCTTCCATGTTTTATAATTACAGGTGTACAGTAAAGAACATTCTTGCTAACGGCCGCCAATTGTACTATGTATATTTGCAATTGTTTTGTATTTGTTGTTTTTCCAGTGTACAATAAAGAATATTCTTATCTTCTTATCTTATCTTCACATTTCAGTTTCAAAATTGCCTGTAACTGATAAGAGTGCACGGACTTAAAGGTTTGTTTTAATATCGACTATACACTATCTTCATTCTACAACCTACTCATCGAGTGTCAAAAGCTCACCTACCGACCTTGTAGGGAGTGGCACTCTTATCGCGTCACGCGTCGCCTGCACTTTGTCCCGCGGCTCGCGTTACCTGCCGCTGGCAGCCATTAGTGCGCTGTGACCTCCCGCGTCACTAGCTTACCCTCCGGGGGCGTTCGTGAAACGCACTTCATGGTGAAAGATGACCTCTGCGGGCGTAGCGGTAACGCATCTGCCTTTTATAATGACGTCATCACATGAAGATTTCACACCTTCATGTTAATTTGGTAGTCTATTAAGTGGTCTAGTAAAATTCAACAGAAATTGAGTATGTGCTTACTACATACAAGTTTATTATTAATAAAGTTTTACCACTATTAATAGGTAGCCATTTAAGTTATAAAGCGATGCTGACACCGTGACACGTGCAACTTAAATCGGCGCCTCTCGCGATTCGATCTTCTTCGCGAAAGATACCCACTTAAGCGCGACTTAGACCATTGGAACGACATTAGAGCAATTGGATTACCATTAATTTATACATTAACAAATAGAGTATTAGATTTGCAAGTAGATTAGCGAATAACATTAAGTCTCAGAAAGGCGACTTCGCGACAAACGATCAGCTATTTGCTTAAAATTATATTTTCAATTAAAAACAACGATAAGCAATTTGCTTAACGTTATGACGGCCTCTGTGGCACAACGGTAGTGCATCTGCCTACCACGCAAGAGGTCCCGAGTTCGAACCCCGGCTGGGGACAAAAAAAAACCCAGGTTTTGGAAGTTTCTATATTTGTGATGTCGTTGTATCTGGTTCCCACGACACAGGGTATCCTATTGTGGGGCCAGAAGTAATATATGTGCCGAGAAGGACGAGAATGTTATGCACTGTCTTCGGGACCAAAATGTTATCCGCTGTCTTCGGATCAGACGAATAGGTACTTATCAAGCGATTAGAACTATTATTATATACTAGAGCAATCTTTAGCAAAAGTGATGTTCTCTTTAGGTCGTATAAAGCGATCTTAGTTGTGGCATCGCTCTCGTTAGAACATTTTATTAATACGAACCTTATTACAAATATTGGACGATTATCGCTAGTCGGTACCTGGAAACTGCATTGTCTATCTCTCATATTAGTCCAGGTGTAAAAATATTCGTTATAAAAAAAGATTTTTCATTAAAGAATAACATTGATGAAAAAAAAATTGCACTCGGTGTTTTCATTGATCTAAAAAAGGCTTTCGATACCGTCAGCCACTCCATTCTATTACAGAAACTTGCTAGCACTGGAATTACTGGTTCTGCCCTTAAAATGCTTGAATCCTACATGGAAAACAGACAACAAATAGTAAAAATAGGTCAATATAAAAGTAATCCTAAAACTGTAACGTACGGTATCCCACAAGGCTCAATTTTAGGACCATTGTTTTTTTTAGTTTACGTAAACAACATAAGTAATATCAATCTCCACGGGGACGTAACACTTTACGCTGATGATACATGCCTTTTTTACTTTGGGCGTTGCCTTTTAGACGTAACTGCCACTGCACAAGATGATCTTAATTTACTTAGTTCATGGTTCAAATATAACTTGTTAACTATAAACACACAAAAGACATCATACATGATATTTGCTGCAAAAAATAAAAAACTGCCGGACTATCAACACCTTACGATAGACAACGATAGAATCCATAGATCCAAAGAAGAAAAATACTTAGGACTGATTCTTGATGATAAACTGACTTGGAAAGGTCATATAAAACATGTCAAATCAAAAATAGTACCTTTAACAGGAGCCTTACACAAGATGGTTCGCTATGTTCCCTATACTCTACGCACTCTTATCTATAATGCATTAGTAAAATCACACCTTGAGTATCTTATAGAAGTCTGGGGCACAGCTAGTAAAACGCATTTAAAGGAATTGCAGAGGTCACAAAATAAAGTCATCAAAATCCTATTCAACTACAAATATGACACCCCAACAAAAACTTTATACGAAAAGACAAAACTACTTAATATCCGTCAACTATATCTATATAAAACATGCATACTTATAAAAAAAATACTCAAAAAAGACATACACACTAATATAGAAATAAGTCGAGTCAAATCACCGCAATATAGCTTAAGAAGCAAATGCAAAAATAAACTTAAACTAAGAACACCACGAACTGAATATGGTAAAAGAAATGTCATGTATGAAGGTGTCAAACTGTATAATAACTTGCCACCTGATGTAAAGGATACAGAAAATATGAATGCTTTTAAAAATAAACTAAAGCTACATGTCTTAAATTTATAATTAAGATTGATGCTACTTTAATGCATGCCGTATAATATAAGCTAATTTTAAGTTTTTTTTTTTTTTCTCATTAATTAAGTGAACTGTAAGTTCTTTATGAGAAATAAATGTCTTTGAACCTATTTTTGTGTGATAACATATTATTATAAATTTAAAAACCTATTTAGAGGCTAAAAACTTCACCCATTCCGGGATTCGAACCCGCAACCTCTGGCTATCAGGCACGGATAGCCAGAGGTTGCGGGTTCGAATCCCGGCATGGGTGAAGTTTTTAGCCTCTAAATAGGTTTTTAAATTTGTCCTTAGCACGGGTTAGTGCATTAAAAATAAAAAAATAGTATATTATTATAAATATTTGCACAATTAACTATACATGAACCTTCCTAAACTTTCACTACACACTGGTCATCAATTGTTATCTGTATCTAGTAACTTCTGGGTGTTCTCATGACAATGTCGTGGGGGAGATATAGAGGCTAAACAACAAAAAAGTATGATGACCTCATCGTAGAACAATGTTTCATTTGGTCTCTCTAGGCGTAACTGAATTCCTCGAATCTTATTAGTAAATGTGTGAGTCAAGAGCGTAGTCAATAGATAGTGAGGTAGCCTTCATTTGCTTTTAAACTAGCTCCTGTGACTCGTTTATGTCTAATTGTCTACTTTTATGTGGTTCTTCAGTAAAACCTGACTGATTGAGTGACACTTGTGACAGACACATCCCCAACATATATAGGTATGTTTTAATCTAGTCTTTATAAGTATAACTACCCAATGTGTAACTATGCAAAGCTCTTCGAAAATCCACTTTCACATACACGTACAACGATATTTGCGAACTATACGAGTACAGCGGTCGTTGGATTCGGACATTCAAAACCAAGTGTTGCGATGCGAGCCACATATGCGCCGAAGTCCCACAACTTATGGGGACGCCGTTGTCGGAGCACAATGAGGAGGACATCATTGGACGATTAGCGATCTACTAGTACACTAGTACCTACTAAATATCGAGGCACCTAGTTTTTGCCGTCCCGTGTCGCACTTCACACACGATATTATCCGGGCGAGGCCGTGGATAACGTGTGACGCGGGTAGGAGAAACCGAGGTACATCGATGTCTGATATAGGTACACTAACTGTACAAAGAAAAAATTGGGTAGGTATCTTTTACAGTACGCCTAGCCAGCGCTTTTACTATGCTTCGGATCTCGCCTCGTCTCTGCTGATTCTTTGGTTGAAGTAGTTTCTGCCTGACTGGTTGTTGGCAGATGATTCTGATGAAATTTTTTCTTCTTTTTTCCTACGCTTTAACTGGTTCATATACACTTTCACAATAGCTGCTAAGACCAGCATCGGCGTCGAGCATCATTCCCGAACGGCCCCCAAGAAAGTTGCCCCGCGTTTCGTGACCCAAAACTTCTCATTTGCTCCGTGATTACTCTCCTCGTTCCATTTGAGGCGGTCGACAGGTGACATCGGTTATTATTTGTTCGGCCCCGAGTGCCGGAGACGCGGAAACCGTCGGAAACGTTCCAAGGTACAGCGTTTTGTGTCGACGCCTCTCGCGCGCGAAGTCGGGGGTGGTCGCGTGCATGTCACTCAAAGTATTCGAAGGCTTGGGGCATATAGGACGGACGTGGGACGAAGAGGACTCGGAAAAGACGCAGCGTCCTTTCGAATCATTTTCATACAAAACGTACTGTAGCAATGAGATAATAAAGATTCCAATTAATGAAAAGTATCTTAGGATAACCACGCTCTTTGCCTTAGAAATAGATTATATTCTTTTTAATGCACTAACCCGTGCTAAGGACAATTTTAAAAACCTATTTAGAGGCTAAAAATTCCAACCATGCCGGGATTCGAACCCGCGACCTCTGGCTATTCGCAATCTGTGGCAGAAGATTCTACACAGATTGCGAAGCTGAAACTGCAATAGCCTCATTTGCACAGCGATTTTATAATTTTATAGATCTGGCAAACTCTATACATTTTAGATGTAACAAAATATAAGGTGAAACAAATAAACTTATTTTAACTTAACACACACATACACACACACACGTACACAGACACGCACACTCAGTAGCTCAAACCAAATCCCTGAAGACCTAGTCTTATATAGGGCTGATATGAATATGAGTACCCATTTTTGGTTTATTGTGTTTAATCATTTTTAATTTTTGCTGACTTAGTGGCTACAGTACGTTTCATTGAAGTATATCGCGCCGCCAATGCGGGCAGTCAGTAATAAACCGGCCTTTGAACCGAATGCAGTGTTTTACTTGCTAGCCAACAAATACCTCATTCAAACTTTGTTTTCCAAGTTTTTTGGGTGGCCTCGCACCCTAAAATACAGATCTCTGATCTAATTTAGGACCCAATCTGTTCACGAATCACTTCTAGTGAACCAAGTTGTACCACTGCTATTTGTTACTAATATGTGGATGGAGAAATAAAAATTATTTGTATTTTTATATTTTGTGATATGCATTAACCTTAATTCCCAACACTACCTGTTAGTGACGTGCTCCCTAGTTTGTAATTTTTAAGGTTTTTTTTTTTGAAGATGGCAACATTTTTTATGTTTTGTTATTTTTTCTTCTTTCAATGTTCGTTTGCGCGGCTGCATCGCGCGGTTCTGTGTAACCAAGTTGTTCTTATTAAAGTTTATCATTCACATCTTGTGTTCCTATTTTATCAGCAACCACAGTCCACACTACCAATGCAAACAATGTCGTGTTTGCAAATTCCTTTATATTAAGTTCTAGTAACTTACACCGTACAAGTAGTTCAGGTAAAAGTAATTCGGTATTTATACTTCCTTGAAGGGATTCGAGGAACGACATTAACGGTAACGATTCTCACTAAATAACTTCACCAACTCACGCACAAATCGTGCCAGTATCATCAATGCAATTACCATAATGTGACTATATAATTTAAAAACCTATTTAGAGGCTAAAAATTTCACCCATGCCGGGATTCGAACCCGCAACCTCTGGCTATCCGTGCCAGGATAGCACGTGCACTATCTGGCACGGATAGCCAGAGGTTGCGGTTTCGAATCCCGGCATGGGTGAAGTTTTTAGCCTCTAAATAGGTTTTTAAATTTGTCCTTAGCACGGGTTAGTGCATTAAAAATAAAAATAGTATAATCATGTGGGTACAGTGATATCGTTCCGATGTAAAACCTAACTGCAAACTAGATAGTCGGGGCTGTAAGTGATGCAATTTGCTTAAGCTAGATGTCGCTGCCTGTACGTAATACAGAGAATAGTGTAAAGAGGTTCGAAATTTCACTGATGCCGGTGAGTCGCCCATTGGCTCAATTGGTAGAGCGCTGGCACGGATAGCCAGAGGTTGCGGGTTCGAATCCCGGCATGGGTGAAATTTTTAGCCTCTAAATAGGTTTTTGAATTTGTCCTTAGCACGGGTTAGTGCATTATAAAAATAGTATAGTGACTATATAATGTCAATAAATGTCGTTCGGGTGCCGTTTAAAACAGTCGCAGCCATAAGCGCCAATAAAGCACAATAATATGTCACGCACAAAACAATTACTTCGACTCTCCCTTACACATTATGTATTGTATTTGTATTTTCTAAGGTTAACACGAGCACTAGACATAATTAAAACTGTTTCTATCTGTTTCTGAGATCCGCCGGCATCCAAATTTGAATAGAGATCGTGGTTGGAATATACCGGCAGCATGGGAACCAGTGCTTAAGTGCATGAGACCCCCTTGCTAAAAGTGTGACTGTAGAGTTAATTTTAATTTCAATTAATAATCAATATTTTTAGTTCATGTAAAATAATTGGTTTTATAAATTAAATTTTTAACTTCAATTACTAATAATCAATATTGTTGACTTTATATAAAATAATTGATTTACCTATTTGGAACGTAACTTCATAATTAACTTTTGTAATTTTTGCCGAGGGTAGTAAACTAACAGTGAATGCTTTCAAAATGACGCCTACCACCTCAGTCATCCGAGACCACGGCACCTGTAAAAGTGCCGAAACGTCGGAAAATTGTAAAAATGTAATAAACGAGCATAAATCCGTATAGAAACAGTTTTAATTACATCATGTATTGTATAGGTAGTCTGTTAGCTTTTAGAATGTACCTCGGGCTCTAGAGTAGGCTTCGGTTTTCGCTAATTTTCGCCGGTTTTTGTACTGATGATCGATTTCTGATTTCGAAATTAAGTGTCATATTAGTTCCGATTTCGAAATTAAGTGTCATAACTAGTTCCGATATTTTTTTTACACTAATATATCCGATTCTATCCGATAGTAGCCGAGGTATATTCTAAAAGCTAACAGACTATATTGTATAGTTTGCACTACGTGTAAAGTTTTAAAACTTCGAGAACCCGCCCAAATTCTTTAAAGGATTTTTCGTTAACTATAGGTCTTCGTGATAAGACTGGCTTTGTTACGATGTACCTGATAGAGCGGTTGGAATTTTAGGTGGGATATGGAACTAGGTGCATGCTAAAGACTATTATTTAGCATGCACCTAGTTCCATATCCCACCTAAAATTCCGGTAATAATAATATTGGCCTTTTTGCATCTACTTAATGAGATGATTTATACAGCGTCCAGTGGTATCTTCACTCACACTAGATGGGTGAAGGGACCACTCCGAAGATGTAGTGCCTGGGACATGGTTTTATAGATGGTGTAGGCTTGCCCAGCACCTATACCATCCTGACAGCTTAGTCGGCCTAGCCCACAGGAAAGACTAGTCAATATGTGCGGAGCGTATTGACTAGTCTTTCCTGTGAGGAAACCCGCGAACCAAGCCGCGGGTTTCCTCACTATGTTTTCCTGCACCGTCAGCGTGTGGTATTGCGACTACGAATTCGCAAATGTACGTAACTTTGAAAATAAACAAAGTCATTGGTACACGCCCGCACTCGGGATCGAACCTGGGGCTCTCGAGATATAGTGGTACAGTTGTGATTAATATGACTATACTGCACTTAGGTACCAACTTCTTGATTCATCCTAGATATCCTATGAATGATTAGCATCTAATAACTAATCACATTTGTATATCATTGGTAAACCTGAGTGTAAAAGGCTTAGCTGTATTTAAATATGTTTGGCTATGGAAATCGCAGAGGTCCCTATTAATTGAAATTCTTAAAGGCATACTCATTTATATTCAAACTTGTCACTGTCGATTAGTTATCATATCATACATATATCGAATAATTCGCAGAAGATGCCAAAATATATACTCGAGTAATTTACTCTACAAAACTACTGCCTCGTCCTTTCGCAGTTCGCACCAAACAACAGGACAAGCTAAGATGGCGCCTCCCTTTGTTTGTTTATAATGACGTCATCACATGAAGGTTACATACCTTCATGGTAATTTAGATAGTCTAGTAGAATTCAGGAGAAATTGAATATGTGCTTATTACACACAAATTAATTATTAATAAAGTATAACCACTATTAACAGGTAGGTATTAAAGTTATAAAGCGACGCTGACACCGCGACACGTGCCACTTAAATCGGCGCCTCTCGCGATTCGATCTTTTTCGCGAAAGATGCTCAATTAAACGCGACTTAGACCTTTGGAACGACATTGTAAAGCAAATTGTATTACCATTTATTTATACATTAGCAAATAGAGCTGATTACACTATTTTTATTTTTAATGCACTAACCTGTGCTAAGGAACAAATTTAAAAACCTATTTAGAGGCTAAAAATTTCACCCATGCGGGGATTCGAACCCGCAACCTCTGGCTATCCGTACCAGCGCTCAATTGGTAGAGCGCTGGTACGGATAGCCAGAGGTTGCGGGTTCGAATCCCGGCATGGGTGAAATTTTTAGCCTCTAAATAGGTTTTTAAAATAGAGCTGAATAACATTGAGGCACAGGAAGGCGACTTTGCGACAAACGGTCAGCAATGTGCTTTAAATCGTGACGGCCTCTATGGCGCAGCGGTCGTGCAACTGCCTACCATGCGAGAGGTCCCGGGTTCAATCCCCGGTAGGGGACAAAAAAAACCCCAGGTCTTGGATCTTTACATGTTTGTGATATCGCTGTTTCTGGTTCCTACGACACAGGGTATCCTAGTGTGGCGCCAGAAGCAATGTGCCTGTATGTAAATGTTATGTTATTTATTATAATTTCGACTTAAAATTTAAGTCTTACTCTCGGCCTTTATGTCGCCATTCAGCCGCAGGAAATGACAATTATTTTTGGTCCAGACGGCCGCAGGCGTGTAGTGAATTGGGTGCTCTTTCACACGAGCGAAACACCTTTCCAAGGGTCCATTGTCTGCGTGGACATGACATAAACTTCGACACAAAAAATCTACCCATTCACAAAAGTTAGCACAGCTTCATACCATTGCGACAGCGGGAGAGATATCGATCACCTTTAATGTACTCGTATTACATATTTACGTAACAAGGGGAAGAAATTAAAACTAAGACCAATTTAAATTTTACTAAGTATAGTATAGTCGTCGTCGTCAGGCTATACCAGTCCACTGCTGGACATAGCCCTCCCCTAAAGAGCGCCACGTTGTGCTATCATAGGGGGGTAATTGCCATAATCCCCACGCTGGGCATGTGGGTTGGGGATCGCAGTTCGGTGGAATTGTACTCTTATTACATATTTACGTAACAAGGGGAAGAAATTAAAACTAAGACCAATTGAAATTTTACTATATGTATAGTTCACAAAGGAGTTCATAGATGGCGCTTAGAGGCGTGGCCTTAGAAGAAATGGAATGCGGCTGTCAAAATTACCTAATCTGTTCTAAGCAAAATTTGACAAACGTGTACCTATATTATTATTTTTTATTATATTAATTTAAAAACCTATTACTTTAAAAACTTTATATTAAATTAAAAACCTATTACGTAATACGTTCGTAACACAGAGAATATTAAGAGGTTCGAAATTTCACTGATGCCGGTGAGTCGCCCATTAGCTCAGTTGGAAAGAGCGCTGACACGGATAGCCAGAGGTCGCTTGTTCGAATCCCGGCATGAGTGGAATTTTAGCCTCTAAATAGGTTTTTAAACGTGTAGGTTTCTTGTGTACTCTTGTGTGTGCACGCCTATAAGCGCCATCTATGAAGTTCTTTGTGAACTTGCGCTGATAACGGCTCCTTAGTAAAATTGATAAAAATCTGTGAGAGATGTATTTCTTATGTTAGAAACGAGGGCAATAAGTAAGATCTGATTAACCTTTTTTCAAGACTAACAATAATTTTTGTTGTAGTGGTCTTTACATTTTTTTTATAGGTAAGTACTTTTTTTTTCCTTAATTTTTGTTAAACAGGAAAAACAAATTAAGGACAACTTAAAAACCAAAACAAAAGAGAATCATATCGTCTGCAATTTAACCTTCGTAGGTATTTTCAATTTGCTCGCAAACCCTCAATAATAATGGTCTAACGAAACCGGTCATGAGCGAGACTTGAAGGTTTGAGCAAAAAAACAAAGTATTCGGCGGAACAAAGCCACGCTGTCTGCCCCGCCCGACAGGTATATGACTGGGCACATTTTATTGGTTTTCCGAAATATCTCGCTGCCCTATTAATAAATGAGTGGCGGGAAAAAAATTGTAGCGACGAAAAAAGTCCATTTGTCAAGAGTACCGTGATTTATGGGCTAGGACTCTCCACGTTCCGAGAAGAGATGCTAGTTTTTGTTCTATTTGTTTACCTGTCGCGTTGATTTCTAAACGAAATGGGAATTTTCGGTCGCGCTCTAAAACGTTATTACTCATTACCTTTTTCGTTTCGGTCGTCGTCATCATTATTCACTGCCTATCTGGCTAGACAATGTCAGTTCAGCACATTTCTCGTGATAACGACGAAACACGGTTCAATATCTTAGCTTCAAAGATAATAACAAATCAAAATAATAGTAACTATGTATGTTTAATATGTAACTATGTGTGAGTATCGCGAATCATTAAGAAATACTAAATCAAAATAGTTCCTAAACCTAAACACAGGTACTTATCAGGCACTTATCATTACCTACTGCCCCATTATAAAAACAGTTTTTGCCAATTTCCCAGTAGTCGGGGTAGTTGAGCCTCACCTAAAAATTCTCACGAAAGGCCATAAATAACCGCGTAATGATTGGTCGCAGTGCGGATTCCTGAAATGCCGAGCAGGTAGCTTCATAGCACCTTCGTGGAAAAAAACGCTCCGCACAGTTCACATAGTTAGACAGCGACTTAATCCGCATGGTAGGTGGTTATCATTTTACCCCATTTGCCTTGGAGTTTCCAAACAGCTTCCAAACGACCAATCCCATGTTTTCCCGACCAAGAATATTCGATTTTATTCACGTTCTTGCCTGATAACCCGACAATTATAAGTCGAACTGTTACTCGATCGGCTTGGACTGTTCGAACCAGCGATACAGCTGCGTCATGGCGATGTGGTCGATATGTCGGTATCACACCGCGATCGCACCGCTTCAAATAGTGCCGCCTCACGTGGGTGTTAGTTAACCAGCGATTAACAGCATACGCCTTCCGCTGAGGAATTCGGACTATTTACCATGACTGGTGTTCGAAGCCCGAGGAGATTATCGTGGACTCACCAGCATGGCCAGTGGCCAAAGGTGAAGATTTGTAGGAAGTTACAGAGCTTTTAGCAGTCCTTGGACGCTGTTTAGTAGAAAGCGGTGTATAAAAATATGTAAAACGGTTTTAAAAACCTATTTAGAGGCTAAATAGGTTTTTAAATTAAGTAGTTAAATAGGTCCTTAGCACGGTTTAGTGCATTAAAAATAATATAATCATGTAAAACAGTTACTATGACCTTAGTTTAAAATCACTTCGATATCAACCCTTGTATGTCCCCACTGCTGGGGCACGGGTCTCGTCCTGCATCGCAGGAAGGTTAGGCCATAGTCCACCACGGGGGCCAAGTCCGGGTTGGTGGAGGATAGTGAGGCCGTGGCGGGCCTTACTGTCAGACAATCACATACAAATTAGTTCCTTCTTGAAATCTCAAAAGAGTTTTTATTGACATGATAATAAAAAAAAAATGGATTTCAAGAAAAAAGTAGTAAGATTTGAGTTACGAATTATTTCGTATGAAATTGTGAGAATACTCATTTCATTTTATTTCACTTTTTACATGTTGGGTTTGGCTGAATACACAGCACGTCAACACAGCTTCTCAGGCAGACTTTGAGGCTTTCTCCAAGATGCTTTCCAGCAGCTTCGTCTGGCACAGATAATCCCAAATCGCAATCCTACCCGGAAGTCTATTGTCGTTGAAAATATCGCGCCAACTCCCTAAGTTATATCTCAAGCTCTCGAGTTTTACGACAAAAAGGTAATTTCGCTAATCCAGCGGCTTCTTTGATGCACACTACTACTCTCTACGGGGAACGGAGGGGTATTATTTTTGTTTATCTCTAAAGAAAAAAAATACACCCCGGCTTATTGATTTCTAGGAAGAACATTTCGGCAGGCATAATATTCTCCGGCGTCCACAAATCATAATACAAGAGATGGTCACCTTTCGCCAAGACAACTATTATTATAATTTTAATTCTTTATTGCACTAATTAATGAGTAAATGTACAAGGGCGTGCTTAATGCAAGAAGCAGCTTCCAGCAAACCTTTGGTGTCGAAGAGACTGACAAATGGTTGTGCAGGAAAAAAAGAGGTGAAATACAATAATTAACTTACATAAACATAGGGAGATACATTAACTTAGACCTACAGGGGCAAGGAAGGGGGGGTCTGAATAATAAAAAATGTGATAAACCTACACAAACAATAATACATATATAAATAAATATATTCATTATACGTACATACACATTGAAGATAATAACTAATCACGATTACTTACAATCAAGAATTAATAAAAGAATTGCTGATAAATTACTGCCTATTCTGCAGATCGAGGTAGGACTTGGTAAAGAAATACAATAAATAATAAACTTAGGTACATAAACATAGGGAGATACATTAACTTAGACCTACATCGTAGTGTGTGGGAGGGGGGATAAATAGGTAATAAAAATTATGATATACCTACACAGACGATTTTTGTATTTTATACTATCTATATAGACACAGTATTTTTGTGTTGGCCTCCTCAGTCTTGAAAATAACAAAAGAAAACCATTGTTATGTTCAAGGTCACGACTGCGGATGTTAATTACCTATGTCTATATAGGCTATTGAATTTAATCTTGACTCATCTGTATATCAACTGGTACCTTCATGAGACTGATATGAAGATCTGAGAAAGACACATTTCCATACCTACATTGCGACTAAACGCTCTTGCCGATACAAACCAAAATCCGATAGCAATTTATAGGCTAATGAAATTAAGTCATGCCGCAAGTGCATAAAAGTTCATTGCATTTTCTTAAATACTATAAGCAGCCTAAGTAATTCCCACTCCGCTTGTCACTTAAGGCCTTCTCTCAGAGAGAAAAGCTTCATAGGCGTCATAACCAGATTGGCGATTCCAAGGGCTTATCTTATCTTATGTGAACGCCTCAGACACTGAAGTTTGCTCACAATTATTTAATTCTTTATTGCACTTATTACATGAGTAAAAGTACAAGGCCGTGCTCAATGCAAGAAGCATTCTCTTCCAGCAAACCTTTGAGGGAGATACATTAACTTAGACCTACAGGGGCAAGGAAGGGGGGGTCTGAATAATAAAAAATGTGATAAACCTACACAAACAATAATACATATATAAATAAATATATTCATTATACGTACATACACATTGAAGATAATAACTAATCACGATTACTTACAATCAAGAATTAATAAAAGAATTGGTGAAAAAATTACTGCCTATTCTGCAGATCGAGGTAGTACTTGGTAACGTTCCATTTTAAAATCTCTAATGTTGTTTTCCAATGCTTTCCTTCAAAATAATTTTTTATGCGAAAATTTGATCCCATGCCGCTAGTGCATGTCAAACCTCAGATAAGGTGACCATCTAAACTTAGCATACAGCCCTTACATGAGCCACAAACTCACAGACTGTTAGCATTTAGAATATACCTCGACTACTATCGCATTGAAACGGATATATTCGTGTTATAGAAATATCGGAACTAATATGACACTTAACTTTACATAACTTTTCAAAATACAGCAGAAAAGATTTATACAGAGCTGGAAGTAGTATTACACTCGTGTGCTTTCGGCGAAAACCGAAGCTTACTTTAGAGCCCGAGGTATATTCTAAAAGCTAACAGACTATGTTATTTTCAGTGGCGTGGGACTTTACCCAGTTATGCAAATGCAATGCATTTCTCGAATCTCCAAGCGATATCTAGGACGGCCTTCTGTCTCATCGTGTCATCCACGATTTCGAGCGTACTAACCAACGAAGGATAAACTCTCCTCTAATTTCGGCAAAAATATCGCAATCTCAAGTTCGGTAATCCGAGAAAAAGCGTTGGTACTCGCACAGGTACCGAACCTGGTTCCCGGAATTAGAATGCGAGCGCTGATGCACACCGACACGCTCAGTGGTTTCAAATCACAGATTTAGGATATTGCCAAGAGTTAGCATGAATCCATCTCAATATGTTAATTATTTATGCCGGGATTTGAACCCGCGACCTCTGGCTATCCGTGCCAGCGCTCTATCCAACTGAGCTAATGGGCGACTCACCGGCATCAGTGAAATTTCGAACCTCTTTACACTATTCTCTGTATTACGTACAGACAGCGACATCTGGCTGAAGTAGATTGCATCACTTACAGCCCCGACTACCTACTTTGCAGTTAGGTTTTTACATCGGAATGATATCGCTGTACCCACATTTAAGTTTTTAAAATTGTCCTTAGCACGGATTAGAGCATTAAAAAAAAATAGTAAAATTATTTCTGTGTTATCTTCTTTCTAACGCAAACGGAGTCAAAGTTGCACTGCTCATCAGCAAAAGTGATAGGAAATTATTATACTTATTTTTACTTTTCTTTATAAACGACCCACTGCAGGGCAGAGGCCTGTGGTGAGCACAATCAACTCTGCACGCGCAAACTCCAACATTCCTGCATCGCGCAATCATAGTGTTTCAATGACATACCATAAATATAACGTCCGACTAACAATAGTTGGACCGGCTGTCCCCAGGCATACGATCTGCCTGGCGGGAAATTTCCCCTTATAGTGGAAGAGCACGATCGGGTGATCGCGCTCTTCTCTATAGGCCTTCTCTCCGAAAGAGAGTATGAGCTTAATTACCATGCGTGCCCACCGCTTGCTCGCGATTTCCTTCACCGTTAGCGAGTGGTATTGCTACTATAACTTCAAAAAGAGAGCGGCGGTAGCCAAGTGGGTAGAACAAAGGACTCGGAAGAGACAGACCCAGGTTCGATTCCTTCACCAATGACTTTGTAATTAGTAATTATACTTTAATGCACACGAAACATTATAAAGGACATTATTATTATTATTATTATTATTATTATCATTATCATTATTATTATTATTATTATTATTATTATTATTATTATTATTATTATTATTATTATTATTATTATTATTATTATTATTATTATTATTATTATTATTATTATTATTATTATTTTGAGTTTTCTTTTTTTTTCTCTCATAAATGAGGTGTATTTGGGCACGGGCCGAAGCCAAGTGCATTTTTTTTATAGGTGGCCTAAAAACTTGCGTACTATTCTGCACGTGTTCAAGATTACAGCTTTCTGTAGCTGCATATAAGTGGACGGGTGGATATATAGTTTTTTAAGATTCGCGTGTAGGGACTTCGGTACAACGCCAGTTGCCGAGATTACTATGGGCACAGTTACTACATTGCTCGCTTGCCATTGAGACTGTATTTCTGCTGAGAGTTCTGCGTACTTAGCTATTTTCTCGGTGTGTACAGAAACTAAATTGTGTGTATTAGGGACTGCAATATCAATGAGGTACACCTTTTTGCGGAGTTTATCAAGGATGGTTATATCTGGTCTATTGCAGTGAACAGTTCTATCTGTGATGATAGACCTATCCCAGTATATTTTGAAATTGGTGTTTTCTAATATAGTAGCTGGTTTATATTTGTAGTAGGCTACTTTTTCCTTTATCAGTTTGCACTCAAAGGCTACGATCTGATGTATGATGGAAGCTACTTGGTCGTGTCGATGCTTGTAGTCAGTTTGCGCTATAGATGGACCTGCACTGATTATGTGTTGGATTGTTTCGGTGTTCTTGTGACATAGTCTACACATATCAGTAGGCAAGTTGGGCATGTGTAAGATGTGCTTCTGATAATTGCGAGTGCATATGACTTGATCCTGTATAGCGAGCATGAACGCTTCAGTCTCAGGGAATAATTCACCACGTTGCAGCCAGGCGTTCGACGCAGTTTTGTCGACATGAGGCTGTTGCAGATCGTGACGATGCCTTCCGTGAAGAGACTTCTGCTCCCAAGCTGTTATTTTATCTGTTTCTAACGTTTGTGTTTCATTTCGTTGTGTATCTTTAGAATGTAAATTTAGTGGCGTGTATCGGGTGTCTGCATGCGACACTGTCTCGTGCATTGGCGATTCCTGTGATTTTAAGTGAAAAAAGTTCCTAAGTGTTGTGATCTGTCTGTTATGTAGATTTTGGATGTCAATAAGGCCTCTGCCTCCCTCTTTACGAGGCAGTGTAAGCCGTTGGATGCAAGATCTTGGATGATGTTTACGCTGTTTGGTCATGCTTGTGTTAATATTTCTTTGCAGTTTTGTAAGATCCGTTTGTGTCCAGTGTACGACTCCAAAAGAATATGTGAGAACCGGTATAGCATACGTGTTTATTGCTTTAATTGTGTTACGTGAGTTTAGTTGTGTTCTGAGAATTTGGTTCAGTCGACGTGTAAATTCCTTTGTCAAGCCCTGTTTAATTTGTTTTTGCTGTATATGTGTGGACTGGTGAAATCCTAGGTATTTATATGTTTCGCCTTGATCCAAAGCCTCTACCTGTTCGCCACTTTCAAGGATATAGGCATTCTTTTCTATTTGTCCTCCTTTGGCGGAAAGTGTTTTGCATTTGTCTATGCCGAACTGCATTTTAATGTCTTGCGAGAACTTTTCAGTGGCATGTGCAAGTTCTTGAAGACCCTTGTTACTATCACTATATAATTTTATATCATCCATATATAACAAATGCGATAGCTTAATATTTTGTGACTGCGCTGTTATTGGAAATCCATTTTGTAGAGAATTTAAATGGCGTGAAAGAGGGTTGAGAGCCAAGCAGAACCAGAGTGGGCTAAGCGCATCACCTTGAAAGATGCCACGTCGAATTTGTATGAATGGTGTTACTATTGCTGTGTGGTTGTTTCTTAGGTTTAGTTGAGTTTTCCAGTTCTGCATGGTGTTTTGCAAGAATTTAATTATTGTTGGGTGTACTTTGTAATGTTTTAAGATATGTTGAAGCCAGTTATGTGGAACGGAGTCAAACGCTTTGCGATAATCTACATACATTATATTGATATCTCTCTTCTTTTTGATTGCTTGTTGGAGAGCAATAGAGTCAATAATCAGTTGCTCTTTGCATCCTTGGCTGTTTTTACGAGCCCCTTTTTGTTCCTCAGCTAAAATGTTATTTTTCTCAATATGTGTGTTTATGAGTTCGCTGATGCAACCAGTAATAATTTTATAGATCGTTTGTAAGCATGTTATAGGCCTATAATTTGCTGGGTTCTCGGTGTCAGCATCTTTTGGTAGCATGTAGGTTATACCTTGTGTTATGTAGGCTGGCAATCGATCTGGAAATTGTATGAACTCGTGTATATGGTGATATAAGATAGGATGCACTGATGTGAATTTCTTGTACCAGTAGTTGTGTATATGATCCGTGCCTGGTGCTTTCCAATTTTGTGTCTTTTTAATTATGGCTGCAAATGTTTCTAATGGTATACTATCAAACAGCATCGGTTCTACGTGTGCCATTTGCTCCTCATCTTGCCTTATCCATTCTGCATTTGTGTTAAATTCTTCAGGGTTCTCCCATATCTCAGCCCAAAATTTGTGTAAAGTCTCTTTTGCAGGTGTGTTAGTGGTAATATTACTGTGTTTGTTTGAAAGTGTTCGGTAGAATTGTTTCTCCGCATTGTTAAACAGGTTGTTTTGTTTTTTTTCTATCAGTGCATTTTTTATATCGCGCTAGCCTGCTGGTTACTGCATTTAATTTTTGTTTCAGAGTATCCAAAAAATGTGATTCTTCAGTGTTCGGCTCTTCATGTCGCGTATGTATATTATATCTGCGTTTTATTTCTTGAACAATTGCTTCCATTCTACTACTTGTGTTACCCATCATACAGTGCGTCAATCTCCCTATGTCTCTACGATATGACTTAATTCTGTTCTCTAATCTTCTCTGCCACGTTGGAACTCTCTCTCTCTGGCATCGTTCTAGAGTTTCTGTCCTGATTTTTGCGCCATTACTGATGGCAGCTGTATAAGCAGCGGTATAGATTATCGTTTGAGTGGTGGTGAAATCTTGCTCAGTAGAATTATGACTAGGAAGTATCTCAGAATTAATAAAGTCAACGATCGCAGCAAATTTTTTGGAGCATTTTTGTTTAGGTATGTATGGTCTTTGTGTGGGGTCAGTGTCTTTAAATTTTTGCAATGACGACAAAAATGTCTCCAAGATACCATTCGTGATATCCGTGTTTAATGTCGGGTGCACCACTACATTGCTTGGTGTTAATGTAGAGTAATCTTGTGTCGTTGTATTTGTCATATTAAAGTAGTCCGTGGTATTTTGTTCTAAAATTTCTTCTTCTCCCTCACGTAAGCTTTGTATTGCACTTTGTGTATGCCAATGCAGAGCTCTCTCTACCTCTTGCTTTATATTTTGTAGTTTAGCGTCTGTCAAAAGTTTGTTACTTGTAATGCTTCTTCTTTGGTCTGCTAAACGTTGCTCGGATAGATGAGAAAGGTGAGGGAATTGTTCCACAAATGCAGTGTGTATTTTTGTTCGGGACATGGTTTGGTCTGTTTCAAGTTTGGTCACTGTGTAGTAAATTTTTATGAGGGCTTCATTTAACTCCTCTGACCAACTCATTTTTGTTCTCTGTGTAGATTTGGTTGAGTTGATTCTCTGTGATTGCGTATGGTCATTTAGAGTACTTTGTGAGTTGCCCAGATTTGAGGCAACTTCTAATCTAATTTCGTCGAGTACAACTTGGTGCAACAATTTATTACGCTCTATCGCTCGTTTTTGGTCTCTTAGCCTTTGGCGAGACACTTTAACGTTTGGGTGTTCTAGTAGGAATAGGCGTTCTAACTCCGGTAAGTATGATTTGGTATTCTGTTCTAGCGAAGAAGCAATTAAATATGCACGCCATACGGATCTGTTCAAATTGTCAGTCCATTTACGTCTCGTGCGTTTACCGCCAGCAGTGGGTACGAGGTTTTCGGCGCTTGCCTCTCGCACAACATTTGCAGGCGGGTCAGTCGATGGTGAAGATGGGGCTGAGCGTGGCGAAGTTGGTCTTGAAAAGCTGTGGCGAGTTGACTCACTTTCGTATGAAAATAGACTTTGTGGCGAAGCTGGGGATGAGTCCCTTACTGCGTCTGTTGGCCCATCGGTAGCAAGGTTGCCTATGCTTAGTGTCTCGCTTCTAGTATTGGCTCCAGTTGCACCCTCTTGGCGACCTCTTAGACGAGGTCGAAGTAAGTATCTCGGTTGAGATTGCGGTCCTTTGCTCCCCCCAGAGTACGAGGAGCAGCCCGAGCTAAGCTCGGAGAGGGATTCTCCAGCGTGGCTGGTACCCTCCTGGGGTATTAACTCTTTAGGTTCCGCGTTCATCTTTGTTGTGGTTTGGTTTGGAGACCTTCGGGTTACTCTGGCTAGATGGTAGAGGGCCATTTTTTTTTCTTCCGTAGACAGGTATTACGTCTGGTTGTTGAGACTAGTTTTAGTTCCTCCTTCCCGTAAGCCCCCCCACCACGGCAAGGTGGTCCCCTTGGGGGGGTTATTATTATTATTATTATTATTATTATTATTATTATTATTATTATTATTAATACTTTATTGCACCGTAAAATCGTACAATGCGGCGAACTTAATGCCATAAGCATTTTCTACCAGTCAACCGCAGGAGGTAACAGTTATATAGGAAATTATTACATAAGAAGTAGCATGTACAAAGGCGAGCTTATCTCTGTAAGAGATTTCTTCCAGCAAACCTTGGAGAGTCGGAGCAGCAGTAAAAACGGGTCTCTTTAAACGTATTCAAAATAAACTACAAAGACTGCAAAAAACCCTTAACAATAACCCTTTGTTTTACGTTCATTCATTCAGTTTAAAAAAATATTATAATAATCAAGTCATAACAAAAAAATATTATTGGTAGGTATACCTAAACTTTGTAGTGCCAAACTGCAGCACTGTAGCTGTGTGGTTACCTAGCTATATGTGACCCGTCATGAACTGTCTGTCAATACATAATCGTCAGCTTTCGCCGGTGATTTTTAATTAAACACGATGACTAAGTGCGCGTATCCATCACAGTCGGACGGCACCGACCTAATATCATTATTGTTAATTATTATTTTGATCAATCATCCGAGGCTCGAGGTTTCATTAGAGGTTTGTTGCCTTTTTGAAATCGTTAATCGTGAATTTTCGCCGCTAATGAGGCGTATTCGATTAGTTTTCATGCACTGTAACATTTTATAGTATTTTACAGCTTTTAGAGTATACCTCGGGTTCTAGAGTAGGCTTCGGTTTTCGCCGAAAGCACACGAGTGTAATAGTACTTCCTGCTTTGTATTAACTTTAACATTTACATACAAGCACATACATTGCTTCTGGCCCCACACTAGGATATCCTGTGTCGTGGGAACTAGAAACAACGACATCACAAACAACATGTAAACAACCAAGACCTGGGCTTTTTTGTTATTTTGTCCCCAGCCGGGATTCGAACCCGGGACCACTTGCATGGTCGGCAGACGCGCTACCGCTACGCCACAGAGGTCGCCTTATAAAACTTTTCTTCGCTATTTTGAAAGTTATGTAATGTTAAGTGTCATATTAGTTCCGATATTTTTATTACACGAATATATTCGATTCTATCCTAGGTATATTCTAAAAGCTCTTATATTCTTTTTAATAGCCCGTGCTGGGGACAATTTCAAAAACCTATTTACAGACTGTAAATGTCTGGAGCTTTATGCAATTATACTAGCGTCACCAATGAAAAAAAAATCATATCTTAAAAAACCTATTTAGAGGCTAAAATTCCACCCATGCCGGGATTCGAACTCGCGACCTCTGGCTACCCGTACCAGAGATCGCGGGTAAAATCATATCTAGTTTATACAATATTTTTCCAAAAAGTGTCCCATAATTTCAGTCATGCGAATTGTGATTTTTAGCTTTTAGTCCCAAGTTCGTAATCTTAGTTTCTGGGTCGTGGCTCCTGAAAACCACAATTAGCATGATCGTGTCGTCTGACCTGAACAGATCTGACACTTTTTGCAAAAATATGTGTAAAATAAAATAGATATTATGGTTTTGTACGATTCGCGAAGCTTGTATTATAGCATGGATGAAGCTCCTTAATACCAGTCCTTACACCTTTACTAATTATCAAACTAAAAAATACTATTAACTTTATTGAGAGATTGATCGGACACTTGGCAAAATGCTCTCTAAAAAAGAATTATCATGGTTATTTATTTGGTAAAACGTAATTATAACTATGTACTAAAATATATAACTATGCATGAGTATCGCGAATCATTAAGATATACTAATTATCATGTTTTTCCATTGATGGCGCTAGTGTTACGGCGTGGAGCTCCGCACGGGAATATCCCTTTAAAACGGGTACAGTCGACAACCCATGAACCTTTACATTTTAGTTGCAAATCCGCCCGTAATGTTGCCGAGTAAAGTGCATGGGTGTAGATGTCGACTTGCTGTCAACTATACATGACTGCCATACAGACGACAATACGTCGACCTTCAGATTTTAGTTGCAAATTCGCCCGTGACGTAACTGAACGGAGTGCATGAATCTAAAGATAGACGAAGCTCCTTAATACCAGTCCTGCCTCATTTAATTACCAAACTAAAAGCGAGCGGCAAATGCGACAGCACATTCTACAACCGCCGAAAGCATTCATTAAACTTATCTATCAGTCGATTACAGATCAAAGACAACGAGCGATGCTGTTACATAATTAGATTACAAGCTAGTGTGGTAGAACTTTTGATAAACTCGTGTCAGCACGTAATGCCACTACAGTTCTGTCGACTTAGTAAAAGCCGTGTTCGTACTGTAGGCAAGTAGGATATAGTATGCTACATAGCATTGTAAGGAGCTAGCAATGTCTCTACCTAACATTGTAATTGATATCCGAAGACGCTCGATCGTGACAAACCATCAATTGTTTGTCTCGAAGCTAGCGGAGCAGTAACGACTGAAATATGTATTTTTTATAACATTATAAATAAATTTAAAGAAATAAAATTTCAATCACAAAAATCTAATAAGAAATGCGAATGAAAGGCAAAAGTGGAACTACAAAGCAGTTATTTGTGTTAATTTATTGTAAGTGGGTAGAACAGTGGACTCGGAAGTGAGACTCAGGTTCGATTTTCAGTGCGTGCGTGTACCAATGACTTTGTTTTCTAAGTTATGTAACTAACTGTGAAGTAAAACATCGTGAGGAAACTTAAGCGAGGTGTTTCAATACCTCAGCGCTTCAAATTGCCAATCCCCGGTGGGCACGCGTAATAAATAAGTATTGGCCACATAAAAAAAATTGATTATTTAATATGAATAAAATATACCAAATTTGAAAATAGTGTCGTGTGGTGTCGGCCTAGCACCAACCCTAGAGAATGAATGCCTAGAGAATAGCGCCAACCCTATTCTTCCCGCGGGTGTCGTAAAAGGCGACTTAGGGACACAAACTGGGGGGTGGGCAGCAGCGCCCCCTGCAGTACAATTCCACCGAACTGCGATCCCCAACCCGCATGCCCAGCGTGGGGATTATGGGCATTACCCCCTATGATAGTACAACGTGGCGCTCTTTAGGGAAGGGCTATGTCCTGCAGTGGACTATTATAGCCTGACGATGATACCAAATTGCCAATCCCCGGTGGGCACGCGCACCATTTTTTTATGTACGTAGGCCACATAAAAAAAAATATGAATAAAATATACCAACATAGAGGAGTGTGTGGGTGAGGTGTCACTACAGTATAAATCAAAGATGCCATCATCTAGTGATCGGAGTGTAGTAAAATGTTGTGCGCGCGCTTCATCTGATGGACGCGCGCCGCGGGGCGTCCTCTCTGCGCCCGCGCCGACCAATTAAAACATCGCGACTACCACAATGAGGATATTACTTGGTCATTGTTTCCTAGTCTGATCGTTTTTCCACGTTGGTGCTCACCAGAGTATAGGACTACATAGTACCCGTTCTAACCTAACCTAGACTTTATTTCACTTCATATCTGTCTGCCAGCATTTTTTATAATTATCTGCATTATCAGCTTATGTCACAGGTTTCCATAAAATGTTTGTCGTATAAGATTGACAAAAGAAATATACCGCGCGGATGTCAATGGTAAAGGAGCGAATTATAGATCCGCTTTTTACTGCTTCGACTCTCTAAGGTTTGCTGGAAGAACTCTCTTTCAGAGATGTGCGCCGTTGTACATTTCATTTTATCTTTTCTTTTCTAATGTCCTGTTAAATGTTTCGTGCGCAACAAAGTATGATTAAGTTAATCAAAGGGCCAGTAAGGGACATCCTGGGCTGACATATTTGACTAACTATGGGGCGTATTAGCGAGCGATCGATATATATACTCGTAAACTAATTAACATTGAGGCCGCAAAATAAGTTTGTCAAAATCGTGGCAAAGTGGCTAGTCCCAGTCTCAATGTACCCGTTCAGGATACAGGCTTGAGTAAATATGTACTTAAAAAAAAAATGCAAATATTGCAAATTATTTAATAGCCTAACTTACTACTGGTGATTTTTTTTTGCTTTGCAAACCTAACCTTCATTTTGGTTAGATGGGCACCAATAAGCTGATTTGCCTGTCGTTGCCAGTCGAATGTTTATTACACTATTTTTATTTGTTTTTTGGCTGTTAACTGAGTATTGATTAGAAAGACCTAAGGACTCAGTTTCAGTGCACGCCCTCTATCGAATTTAAGGACCTCTTAACTGAAAAGTTGCTGAAAAATAAAACATGCTAAGAGGAAACCTACTTTCATATCCGTAGAGGTATGTGTTAAAATCATCTAGTCGGTAAATTAAAATGTAATGCAAATCAAAACATCCAATAATGTATATATAAACCAATATATGTAAGCCTTTCAATGTATTTTATTTCCTGGTGTGTACAAGAAAGAAATCTAACTCATAAGTATGTTTATTGACACTCTTAAATAGATATAGTTTACTTAATAAATAATACCCATCAAATGTATAACTATCTAGCTATCTAATAGGTTGTCTGGAAGAGATTACTTTTAGTGATAAGGCCGCCGTCTGTACTCTTAGGTTAAGAAATATCTATGCAAGTTCCTTTTTTATGTACAATAAAGTGTTCTCTATCTATCTAAAAGGGATCTTCTTTTTCACGACAACGTTGAAAAGTAATGATTTAATAAAAAAAAGAATATTTGTGATTGAAATTTAGTATCCGTTGTATTTTCTAAGGTTAACACGAGCATTAGACATGATAAAAACTGTATTTGCACGGATATTTACTAGTTTAATTTTACATTTTACAAATTTTCCGACGTTTCGAAACTTTTGCAAGTACCGTGGTCCCGGAAGACTTAGGTGACAGGCGTCTTTTTGAAAGCATTAACTGTTAGTTTACTAATGCTTAAAATTGTAAAATGTAAAATTAAACGAGTAAATATCCGTGCAAATACAGTTTTTATAATATAGTATCCGCTTTATTCGGGTGGTGGCATGTCCATATGCAGCTGCTGCGCGCAGGCAATCTCTCGGCCGGCGGGAGGCGCGATCTCGCTAATGATAACGGACCCGATATCGACGGATTATTACATTAACTCGATATTTTATCGAGCACGCCACTTCACACCTCGGCCCGGCAGAATTTAGTCTGCACTGTCACGAATACCATCCATCTTTGCCCGCTATTTTTAAAACCAATCGTGCGTTCCGAATCTTCGGAATGCACTAATAAAATTAAATGTTTGCGATCGAATCTGCTCCAGTTTTTGTTTGCCACAATTGCTTCTCTCCGTAGTATCTGGTACCTACAGCGGATCTACTTCGTAATTCACTTAACTGGTTCGTGCATGTATGTAAAGTCTTTGGAGGTCAGACGACAGTTGCTCTACGGGTACATGCGAAACTTAAGATTTAACTTGATCCTTACAACTCTGGTCATAAGGATGAAAATGCAGAATTTCAAACTCAAAAGAGTTGTGCGTCGAGTCCTATTGTGTAGAGTGAAACAGTGCCGTCAAGGAGAGCTAACATCCGGCTTCAGCGTGTCTGAAACAAATCATTAGGAGATGGAAAGTTGTCAAGTTCATTAGCGATGACCCAGAGGCGGGGGCACGGAGCGCGCTCAGACAAATCAGACAATCCGCTATCGATTCCCCGCGACCCTTCGGGCGGCCGCGGCCTAGCACAATGCGCGGCTCTTTATTATAGCATCTCACATTGTTGTCATTGTTATTATTATGATTCTTTACCGCTTTCCATTGTCGGTCGGCGTTGTGGCGGTGCTTTTTCACGAGCCGCGTTTAGTCTCCACACTGGGAGCGCGACGCTCGCACGCTGCTGTGGAAAACGTGTGCTTTCCGCGTGGAAAATTCCGTGTGATGTGTGTGCTTGCGCGCGCACGTCTCGCCTGTCTGCGTGTCGATACTGAGTGATGGACCGGTTCTAATAAGATCTTCGTGTCGCCGTGTGACTGTGTGCCGTAGGGATGGGTGGACTGTGTGTGCTTTGTACATAAGTGTAGTTGTTTAAGGAATCGGTTGTTTTGTCTCGGTGTAGAGTCGTTTTTCGTGACCGAAGATTGTGTTACGGTTGCGCGCAGGTATTTGTTAGTTTTGACGCTTTCTCGAGATGTGATCAGCTTTTACTGCGCAATTTTATGGGCACTGCAACGTGGACTACCGAATTTACTAGGGATTTACCTTTAGCCCTAATAGAATAATGGCGTTTTTTACTTTATATTACATATTTTTGTGATATTATATTTTTGTTTAGCCATTACTTATAGGTACTAATGTATGCGATAACATTTTGTATATACTCGTAAAACCAATTTAGAGTTTGCTTAAGTTTTTAAGTCGTTTAATGTTAAGCAAACGTCAGTTACTTTTATAGTGATTAAGTTTACTATAAAAAGATAAGATAAAGTACGTAACTAGGTAAGTGCGTATATAACGTTTTCTGACAACACGTATGTCCGCTGTAGTATTTAGCTCCCGGCTCCAGGAGTGGCCTGATGAGTCGGAGACGGCGGCCGGAAGCCATAGGCCCTCCCCTTCACCTCATCCCACGCTTCACGCCCTGGCGGCTCTGCTCAAGCACGTCCACTGACTGAAATATCATTAAGAGTCTGCTAGAAGAGAAGCAAGAATGTTTATACTCTTTTTAATACACTAACCCGAGCTAATGACAATTTTAAAGACCTATTTAGAGGCTAAAACTTCCACCCATGCTGCGGGTTCGAATCCCGGCATGGGTGGAATTTTTAGCCTCTAAATAGGTTCTTCAAAAAAAGCAGGAAAGTTATTTTACGTAATTTCTGGTTGAGTCAGGTCTTTCAGGCATAGTCTATCAAGTCTTCGACCAAGACTTCTTATTAGCCTGGCTTTAAAGTACGCTTTAAAGCAATACTATTAGGTACATAATATTTCTTTACTGTTATCTCGTTTTTGCAATGTTTGCTGTTTTTCTAATACAACGTGTTGGCGTTTTCGAAGAAGTGAAGTCATAGTTTTCGTTCACGTTTTAGGATTCCGTAGTCAACAAGGAACCCTTACAGTTTCGCCATGTACGTCCGTCAGTCTGTCTGTCCGCGGCTTAGCGTAGATACGATAAGTACTAGAGAGCTGATTTTTTTTCATAGATATTGATTACATCGATAAAACGGTACAATTTATATTGTTGAAACAAAAAATGGTATGTTATTGCTTTTACTCCCTACACCACAGTGTGAGATATCTTAATACCAATTACATTATAGCAATTACTTTGATGAAGTTCTAAGTTCTGTAACTCAGATAAAAACCACTCTTTCTACGGAATCCTACACTGCGCGTGGCCCGACACACTTAGCCAGTTTTCTTGTTATTCAGCCCAATGTAGAGGTTTTGCATATCACCTACCCACAACCTCGTATTGTCTTTCTTTTGCCAGGCCTTACTGACGTAAACTGAACGGATGAAGATGATAGATGCTGAGGCGAAACCTATGTCTGTTTTTTGTTTTGTTTATTGTATATTTGGTTTGTTTCAGTTGTGCTCATGTTGTTGTTGTCTTAGTTAGTTAGTTAGACCTGAGATTTCCGCACTTAGCCTCATAATTGGGCCATTGTACGTAGCAAGCGCTGAGATACGCTAACACCTTAGACACTAGGGTTTCCTTACGATGTTTTCCTTCACCGTCAGCGAGTAGTATTGCTACTATAATTTCACAAATGTACATAACTTAGAAAACAAAGTCATTGGTACATGCCGGGGTTCGAACCCACGACCTCCCAATTGAGAAGCCGGCGTTCTACACCGCTCCGCTACCACCGCTTGTTGTCTTATTAATTGTTAATTCATGACGGCCTCGGTGGCGCAGCGGTTTGGCACGCTGACTGTAAAACCGAAGATCTCGGGTTCGATCCCCAGCCGGGTCAAACTAGGAAACGAACTTTTCTAGTTTGTCTCGGGTCTTGGATGTTATCTATGTATTTATTGTATTAAATCTATCGTCGAGTTAGCACCTATAACACAAGTCATTTAGTTGTACTTAGTATAGAGCTAACTAGATCTGTGTCATATGTCCATGAATTAATTAATTAATAATCTCATGGGTTTTTTGTTTCTGTGACGTGACTTGTTGGTATAATAAATGTCTTTCTTTCTTAGATAATATTTTCTTGTAATATATATTGCGAATGTGAGTGGAAGGGTTGGTAAGGGTTATCCCATGCGGAAATACATCGACCAGATAGGGGATGTCTTAGCAAAGGGAAAGATAAAAAGTACCCGGAACCGGCGTGCGTGCATGGAACGACTTATGAACGTTGATGAAGCGAAGGTGATCTGTCAAGGATCGGGGCAAGTGACAGTCTCTGGTCTCTGCCTACCCCTCTGGGAAACAGGCGTGAGGTTATGTATGTATGTATGTATGTATGTATGTATGTATGTATGTATGTATGTATGTATGTATGTATGTATGTATGTATGTATGTATGTATGTATGTATGTATGTATGTATGTATGTATGTATGTATGTATGTATGTATGTATGTATGTATGTATGTATGTATGTATGTATGTATGTATGTATGTATGTATGTATGTATGTATGTATGTATGTATGTATGTATTTTCTTGTATTAATGTTCCATAATGTACAGTTTAAGTTCTTTTTTGCACAAAAATCAACCAGTATCGCCAGATCTAGCGTTTTCTACGTCTACCTTGCCAAGGTACCGATGGGGGGTGTTGCCACCCCCTCGTGTAAGGAGAAATGATGATAGCTCACCGTTACGTATGCGGTCTTGTTTGTGTCCGGCGATGTCGCCAGATCTGTCCTCTGCCTAATACATGGCCGTATTAGGCCTCGGATTTCTGTGGGGCTACAGGCGTAGTGTATTGCCTATACATCTTGTACTCTCTGATCATTATGGACAGTTAGAATACTCCTCACTGTATGTACACCGGCAATTACGTGAGAAACTGCTTACCCTAAGCTACAGGGCCTCATCCCTCTTTTAGGAAGCAGAGGCTCTAAATCTTAGCGTATTATTTTTGTATTAAATTAAATCAAAACTTTGTGCTAAGTGTAATGTATCATCTTTATTAATAAAATTACTTATTAGGTACTTACTTAAACAATAACGTAGTAGGTACAGCAAAATTGGCGGTCTTATTACTAAAAGTAATTCTTAAAACAACCGTTAACCAAAAGACCTATAGAATATTCAAAGAATATTCATAGAATATTAAAAGGCAGAATATTCCTTCTTGTACATTCGACAGCAGGTTAACCTTTACGTTTCGTGCTATTGACTGTATACCGAAATTATAATGATGATATTATAGGGCGATATACAGGGTGTTCTAGACAGGTCCGATGAAACTTAAATTCTACTAATCAATACAAACATTATTTGTTATGAAAACAACTTCGAAACAGTGAAAAACTTAGCCACTTGACGACCTCTGTGGCGTGGCGGTAGCGCGTCTGCCTACCATGCAAGAGGTCCCGGGTTCGAATCCCGGCTGGGAACAAAAAAAAACCCCCAGGTCTTGGATGTTTACATGTTTGTGATGTCGTTGTTTCTGGTTCCCACGACACAGGGTATCCTAGTGTGGGGCCAGAAGCAATGTATGTGCCAGTATGTAAATGTTATGATATGTTATGTTACTTAACTTAAATAAAACTTATCCACAAAAATTATCAAAGAAAATATTTAAAGGAAGAAAATACACTTATTATAACAACAAGACACAATGTATTATTATTACCAGCTGATCCCGCAAACGTTGTTTTGCCAAAACAACTATGAAATATACAAAAAAAAATTAAAAAAATCGGTGAAACAGCTTCGGATATCAATAACAAACACAGATTTTTACGTATATGTATTATATTAAGGTTTTTAAATTAATAAATATAGATATTCAAAAGAATACATTAGCCAGAGAAAATTTTGTAGTTATCATCTACTGCTGATATTTTTTCGATACATCGAAGATGGTCTCATAATAAAAATCGTGTGTCTTGATGAGTAAAGTAACCGTTTACGTTTCACCCACCCTATGTGAAACACCGAGTATATGGAGGCATTACTATGTGAAACCAACTCGTTCAAATAAAGCTTGCCAAATCACATTTCACAAAATTCTATCGAATATTCGTATCGAATACTCGTTGCATAGTAAAATATTATCCTTCTCTCATAAAAAATGACAAAGAATATGGATAAAAAGAAGGAACAAGTCTATTTCATAAAAATGTATATGATTTAAAAACCTATTTAGAGGCTAAAATATTCACCCATGCCGGGTAGTCACAGGACGGTCACCGATCCTGCACCTGACCGCGCCTGTTGTTGCTTAACTCAAGTGATTGATTCCAATCACTTGGTTCGCCTAGGCGACGAGTGTTTCATCAATCATATACATTATACTATTTTTATTTTTAATGCACTAACCCGTGCTAAAGACACGATGCATAGCACCCCTGGCACGGATAGCCAGAGGTTGCGGGTTCGAATCCCGGCATGGGTGAAATTTTTAGCGTCTAAATAGGTTTTTAAATTTGTCTTTAGCACGGGTTAGTGCATTAAAAATAAAAATAGTATAATGTATATGATTTATGAATCACTCGTCGCCTAGGCGAACCAAGTGATTGGAATCAATCACTTGAGTTAAGCAACAACAGGCGCGGTCAGGTGCAGGATCGGTGACCGTCCCGTGACTACCGCTAGTGACATTTTTCCGAGCGCTTCCGTACTCGCAAGGCGTGCTAAGCCGCTGTTGCTGGCTGTCATGTAATGGCAGTCGTTAAGCCATGTCAGAGGCCTTATGGTGGTGCAGTATGGCCTAACCTTCGTGCGATGCAGGAAGAGACCCGTTCCCAGCAGTGGTGACATGGGAAGGGTTGATAACGAATATATGATTTATAATTTTTAGGACCCATAGATTTTTTATATAGGGTATAATAACTTACTTTTTAATTTATAAACGAGACTAAACCTTAACTTATTTCCTAAATTAATATAAAAAAAAAATTAAATAAAAAAATTATAATAATTAAAACGTTTGTCAGTGCCATAACATTTTCAATCACTAATTAGTAACAGTGAGAGAGCGGAGCAATCACAAAGTTGCCGTTGCGTAAACAACAATGTGCGGCGGCCATATTGCGGTGTTGCCAGCCGAAATAATTAATAAATTGCGTCGGCAATAGTGAAAGCCGCGTAACATTGCATAGAAGGCTCGGCTCATGTGGAATTTACCTATTGAAATGTAGCCACCTCAAAACAGTTAACAGATGTAAAGGAAACTCCGGATCGGCCTACGACTTGCCAAATATATACAAAAAAAATCTTCGATGAACCAAGCTCTTAGGAGTTCGGTAACAAACACTGTGACACGAGATTACGTGCAGCTCACATATCATTCTCTGTGATACCTTCACTAGCAGGTTCTGCTAAAAGAAGCTGATATAAGACCAATGTATCAGATTTTTTACGTTCACTGTTTTTTTATTCAGAATTTTTAAATCTGTACACCGTGCTATTGCAATAACGCAAAACCTAAAAACCGTCTTTTAGTATTGATAATTCTAAATAATAACTTCTAATACCTACAATTAAAATCCAACAACTATAAATTCAAATTATCGATATTGGTTTTCGAAACTTTAACCCTTCGATTTGAATAAAATAAATTTAACATAGATGTCCGGTAGAGATTGAGGAAATTATACCTATTCATCTACACAACTATTGTTATGACACAAACTGTAAAATGTAGAGAAAATGTTAATAACCTATTTAGAGGCTAAAAATTCCACCCATGCCGGGATTCGAATCCGCGACCTCTGGCTATCCGTGCCAGCGAGAGCGCTGGCACGGATAGCCAGAGGTCGCGGATTACGGATTACGGATCATTGGATAGAGATCCAACTGAGCTAATGGGCGACTCACCGGCATCAGTGAAATTTCGAACCTCTTTACACTATTCTCTGTATTACGTACAGGCAAATAGGTTTTTAAAATTGTCCTTAGCACGGGTTAGTGCATTAAAAATAAAAATAGTATAAAAATGTTAATAGTTTCCTACCACATTTTAATATATACAAAAAAGTACCTACCTGCTTGCTCTAGCAAATATATGAAACTACTGATTGTTTCATGATTGATTTGACTTAAGAGATTTGATTTGATTTACAAATCACATAAGAAAATTGTAAATCTGATTTATCTATCTAAAACTTTATTACTGAGTCTAATAACCCTCTTAATTTCTGTCTGACCTTTCAGCAACACCCCGTATATTGGGTTCTAATATCGGCTCAATTTGTAGACATTACGAACCAATGTATTAAATAGTATGTCTTAATGATTCGCGATACTCACACGTAGTTATATATTAAACGGGTCAAATCGCGATTATTAAGTTCGCCGCATTGTACAATTTTATGGTGCAATAAAGTATTAATAATAATAATAATTATTTATTAGTTAAAATGTAATTACCTTATTTCCCGACGTTTCGGCAGCGTTACAGTTGCCGTGGTCTCGGGTAAACTGAAGTGGTGTATACCTAATAAATAATCGCGATTAGACCCGATTAGACCTACAAGATCTGTGTAATATGTCCATGAATATTTATTTTAATTTTATTTTAATATAAAACCGATGTATTACGAACCAAACTTTCTGAGGCAGTCCATTTTGTGCCGAGTGCCGCCACCTAGCGGTACTCGCGGTGTCATTAGCGACACCTCGCACCAAATCGCCAATTAAGAACATCAAGTGATGAGTTCGTGCGCTCTTTTTATTCGCGCGCATCGCTCCGGATTGCAGTGTTGCACTGATGCCCATTAGTGCGCACTCGTTATTCCGTAGCTGGTACCCATTTTAGGCTAAGCCATAAGACTATAAAGCAGTAAGAAAATATTTCAAGTGTTATAGAGTGAATGATAATATTAATTTGTTGTCTAGTATTGCATACACTTTGTCAATAATTACAATTCTTTCTTATTAATAAATCGCGAATGTTACCCATTAGTGTGCGCTCGTTATCTTTCGTAGCTGGTACCTGAGGCTGGTACCCATTTTAGGCCAAGCCATAAGACTATAAAGTTGGAAGAAATGTATTTCAGTGTTGTAGAGTTAATGATAATATTAATATGTTGTCTATTATGGCATATAATTGTCGACAATTATAATTCTTTCCTAGTAATAAATCGAGAAATATAATTACTTTTACAACATGTTAATTTAAGCTGTATTTCTCATGCAAATAAATTCATTATTATTTTCTATTATTACACTTTAATTTAACCACCAAAACTATACAATTAACTTATGTTACCTTCGTTTACCCGGGAGAATGGTATTACCTAACACCTCACTCAATTACCTATGTTGATTTTGTTATGATATTATTCATACAGAGTGCTTAGTGCGAGTTTGACAGATCCAATCGAATAACTTTACTACCGCGTTAATCGTGCATCGAGTAGTGAGTATGAGTAAGTTAACCGTTCGAACTGGCAAAACGCTGTCACAGTACAACTCGCACTCGCGTTTATTCGTGTTTTGGCTGGTAAACGTGTTCACTTCTCAACGTAAACCATTACGACTCGCACTCAGCAATTTTAATTTCCATAGTTGTCGCTAGGTGGCGCTTCCTCGATGCCATAGAAATATGAGTTTACGTTAACGCGATCGAGTAGTTAAAAAACTCGAACTAAGCACTCAGAGTCCAATGGCACCTTCACTCACGAAGTCACGGTCGTTGGGTTAACGGGTCAAATCGGACGCAGCTTCTTTCTCCCTTCTTCTTCTTTTCGTGTCAGCGATTCGACCAATTTATATTTTTCCTGCCCAATAGTTGGCTACTGCAATTGCTGCAACGTTAGCCTCTGTAAGGTCCTCCACAGTGCAGGTGTGAGGGCACAATGGGCATTGGAGCAGGTGCACCATGGATTGCAACGAGGCTCCACAATCACATTGCTCTTCCGTTGCTGAAATACAACCCCACCTGCTTAGGTTTTGTCTGCAGCGACCTACTTGGGTCCGGAGTCGGTTAAGTAACTGCCACGTAGGCCATTGCAGATCGGATCCCGTTGGGAGCCTCTCTTGGGGGTGTACAAAGCCTGTGGGTACGGGATGTTTTAATTTCCACCGCTCCACCCTTTCTCCCTGGGACATTGTTTCTTTAGATGAAGTAGACTTGCCCAGCACCTATACTATCTTGACAGCTTAATCGGCCTAGCGCACAGAAAATAGAAGTCAAACTCAAAAGGTCTGAAATGGAAGCATTATGTAACAGTGCAAACCTATTTGCACCATTTTTATTTCTTTTTCTATCATTTGCAAATATTTCAATTTACGTCACACATTTTTCATTATTACAACTATACTTACCCTTCGACCAGATCTGACTATTTTACCTGCTTATCCGTTTTTATCCAGTTTTTATGTTTTTAGGGTTCCGTACCTCAAAAGGAAAAAACGGAACCCTTATAGGATCACTTTGTTGTCCGTCTGTCCGTCCGTCCGTCCGTCTGTCAAGACCCTTTTTCTCAGGAACGCGTGGAGGTATGAAGCTGAAATTTATATCAATTACTCAAGTCTACTGTCCCTTGAAGCTGTGAAAAAATCAAACTTCTAAGCCAACGCAATCAAAAGATACAGCCGTTTATGCCGCAAATTTTCGACACTTGCAAGGGAATCAAAACCTACAGGGTGCTTCCCGTGAACTCAGAATCTTGAAATTTGGTACGAAGCAACGTCTTATAGCATAGATAAAGGAAAAATTACGAAAACTATAAATTTTTAGTTACATCACATAATATATATTTTTTTAATAATTTTAAACTTACTACCCATTTCCTCATAAACGCGTAGAGGTATTAAATTGAAATTCATACCAAATACTCAGGTCTATAGTACAGGTTTGTACGGAACCCTCGGTGCGCGAGTCTGACTCGCACTTGGCCGGTTTTTTTTATAAAATAACTATCTAAAAGTAAAACAATACTTGAAGTCGTTCCAGTTTCTATTATTTATCAAAGATCTACTACATTTCTATTATTTGCCAAAGTTAATTGTATGTACCTAGTCATTAATTTACTAAAACTTACCCAACGATTGTGAAACGTGCTCCAACAAGGCTGGCGTGTAATGGTTTACCTGTTTAAACGCATATTTAATTTCAGCGTGTTATACCTGCGTTCTCGCTCATGTGTACACGTGTGACCCTAAATAAATAAAGATTATAGGCAGCCTACCCGCCCGCAAAGATAATCCAGGGTCGTGTCAAGGGAGGGACATTAGGCCAGCTTACCAAACCGGGTTTATTAAATACGAACGCGAATACATAATGGCACAGAACTGTTAAACTCCGCCTAGGTATTATTATGATGTAAGATACTAATTACATGTTGTATTTTGTAAATCTAAGAACAATATCAGGCAGCGAAGACTTTGTTAAATATAAGATAAGATATTTATGTTAATTTTCGAAAGATATTAATTACTATAAGACTTTATTTTTTAATTTTAGAGATTCGATGAGTTTCGGTATATGAACCTATTTATTATATTGGACAAGTTTTTTGCTGCCAGCTATAACTTAGAACATGGTTGTGTAAGTTTATTAATTGTGCGAGGTACCTAATATATTTATTGTAGCTAATTAGAAGCTTATAATTAGAAGTAATACAATAAGTAAGTCTACTTAGAATACTAATTTGAGTTAGTTTATTTATTATAAAGTGCAATTAAATGATAAAAAATCATACTTCGTACATAGAAAAACGTAATGCTATCTTTCTTAAATATACTTTTTCCGTGTAATTGTATTCAAAGTACCTAATTATTAAGTTCAAGGCAAAGCATTAAAGAATTCATATTTTGAACTCAGTGTTTCCCTTTTATTCATACCAACACCCCACAATTACATAGGTACCTGCTTATGTTTGATATCCATCAGCTTTTAACTAGTAGTAAACAAACAATTATTTTATACTATCAGAGTTATGAAACAGTCAATAATTAACTCATGAGACCTCTTGAATTAATGAGTCGAATGAATGACTTAGGACGAGCAAATAACTTTTCATTAGGTTCACGAATTTAATACTAACGGTTAGTTTGCATGCACTCAAAAGCTGAATGAAATGCATATTAAATTCTACCCTAACATAAAAATATATTTTTCGTGTCGATTAAGGAAAAACGCATAAATTTTATTCTAATATAACTTGTACACATAGTTAGAATATTTTCAGGGCTTAATCGCGTAGTAATTTATTGCTTACCCATTCGCATCTTCGGCTGATGAGGTTTCAGACTACCCTCAATCAGCTATCACAAAGCACTATTAGGGTTGCGACGCACTACATTGACAATGTCGGACGAGTGGAAAAAAGTCGCATGGCTTATAGTCCGACGTTGTCAGTGTAGTGTGTCGCAACCCTAACAGTGCTTTGTGATAGCTGATTGAGGGTAGTCTGAAACCTCATCAGCCGAAGATGCGAACGGTTGCCAGCCATCAGTCTTCTCGTGACCACGATGACTGTAACGTCGTCGAAACGTCGAGGTAAAATATCAATAAATTACTACGCGATTAAGCCCCGAAAATATTCTAACTAATACAACTTGTCACCTCATACATTCTTCTTGAGATAAAATATCAATTAAATTAAATTAATCGATCAAAGTATAAAAAAAGACACGAAATTAAAAGAATACCATTACAAAACCATCCAAAAAGAGTACGTATCGCGAGACAAAAACTGTACACATTATCGATCATCATCATCTAAGTCTTAAGTCTTTTGTTTGAAAATTCAATACCGCAAGGACCGAATACTTGTTACAAGGATACAACTGAAAATCCAAAAATAGTTGTTACGTGAAAAACACCAAAAGACATCGACCAAATCACCGAAGTCAAATCTTTATGCATATAAAAAATCTGTAAACTTAAGTCTGTATTTTGACTGTCTGTATCTATCTGTTTCTTTATCATGCATCATGAAAAATCACTGAATGGAATTGTTTCAAACTTACCATGATTAGATTAGATGTTAAATTCCCGTGTACAAATGATATTTCTTGATAGAGTATCTAAATATGGCTCAGTTTGTGAATTGAGCATTTTTTGCAAAGTCAATACTTAACTGTAGAGCTGTCTCTACGACTTACTCAGAAAAGAGCGTGACAGAACGTTACTTAAGTATTTACTACGCGAAATCTCTATTCAGAAACTGACCCTAAGTGTTTCATCAGAAAAGGTAAAAATTTATTTTGTGTTTGGTTAGCTTAGTCCAATCTAATCTATCAATCTAGCACGAATATTCATGTCAGGCATAAACCTCCCCAAGGCACGCCACATCCTTAACCATCCCTATCCAGCCGCTGCCATCAATCTATGCCTTATATTATAGGTCCAATGACCTAGTAGGATCCTTTGCTGCCTGGTAATATTTCACAAACAGATCCTCGTAACAAATCACTGTTTTATATGGTACTGCCTTGTAATGCCTTGCATTACATTGAGCATTCTATTCCATCTGAAATGAGTTTGAGCGGGCAACAAGCTACACCAACAGGCGTGGTGAGTAGAATAATAGAACACTGAATATAATACAAGCGCTAAAATGTTCTCATGGGACGTAAACCGTAATTACCGAGTAAGGACACTTTAGAAGAAGAAGAAGAAGAAAAAACATTTATTATAGTTTTTACATTCTAATCCAACGCGAATGAAGTCGCGGACTCAGCTAGTCCCCAAACAAAACCGTTACATAATTCCCATGACATAATAGAAAAAGTTATTTTCTCTTCCCAAGTGCTACGAACCTTGTAGCGCTTCTTAACGGACCGATATAAACCGACGAATTGGGAAGCAGTTAAAATGTTGATAACACGCTATCATGGACCGAGGCCTTGAACTTAACTACGCCAATAATAGTGCGTAGTAACTATTTTTCAAGATACGTTCAGCTGAACAAACACAATGTGCTGACTTGTACCGTACTAATAGGTAAGTATTACTATTATGGAAAACCTATTTAATTATTTCAATATTGATATCATTTCTCAAACATTTCGACAGACAATATTAAATTGAAAATGAGTATTTTTATAGTCACTTATGCCATAGAGGTCAGTGACATTATAAAGTTTTCGAATATTTTTTCCGAAAACAAGGAAAGAAAACGGCATTTGCATGCTTTAGTGCAGCATTAATGTTGAGTAGTGAGCAGGCTACAGTCAACAAACAGAGCTGCGACTTTTCAGGAGGCTGCGCACGGCGTTCGGGCGCGCGGCACGATTAAAAATGCAGAGGCGCGGGCGAGGGGCGGGACGGCGCGGCGGCGGGACACGAGGCGCGGGGCGCGGGGGCGGCGGCGCGCGCTGGTTGGCGCGGCCCGGGGGGCGGGGCCGGGCGCCGGCGCGGGCCCGCCGCTCCGAGGAGCCGCCACAACGCACGTAGCCTCCGCGACGCACGGTCCCTTGTATCGCGATCCGCCCGCCGCGCGCGAGTCCATGTGAGCGACCGACAGTTATCTCGTTGAGTCCGGTGAACGAAGGATCGGCAAGCTGTACGCGCCGCAGGAAGACGACATGTTGACGATGGAGACGGATCTGAAAGGCGGCAGCATGCACGCCAGCGCGCCGCACCACCTGCAGCACGGCTACGGGTCGCTGGGCGCGCTCGGCGGCATGATGCTGCCGCAGCAGCAGACGCTGCACCAGCAGCACCACCAGCAGCTGACGCACCACCAGGCGCAGCCGCTGCACCATCAGCCGCCGCCGCCCAGCCACACCGCGCACCAGCCGCACCACCAGCCGCCTAACAACAACAACAATAACACCAGCAAGAACTCCAACGCTGACCGCGTCAAGCGCCCGATGAACGCTTTCATGGTGTGGTCCCGCGGCCAGCGCAGGAAGATGGCCTCTGACAACCCCAAGATGCACAATTCGGAAATATCCAAGCGTCTCGGTGCACAGTGGAAAGACCTCTCCGAATCGGAGAAGCGACCGTTCATAGACGAGGCGAAGAGACTGCGGGCAGTTCACATGAAGGAGCACCCGGATTATAAGTACAGACCGAGGCGGAAGACGAAGACCCTAGCCAAAAAACAAGAGAAGTACCCGCTCGGCGGTGGCGCACTGCTGGGTGGTGGCGAGGCCGCCCGCGGCGGGCCCAGCGCCGGCCAGCAGCCGCCGCGGGACGTCTACCAAATGACACCCAACGGCTACATGCCCAACGGATACATGATGCACGATCCGTCCGCCTACCAGCAGCAGGCCTACGGCTACCCACGTTACGACGTGGCGCAAATGCAGCAGAGCTACGGCGGCGGCTACTACGGCGGCGCGCAGGGCTCGCCCTACATGGCGCAGCCGCCGTCGCCCTCCGCGTACGGGCTAGGCCCCGGCTCGCCCGGCGGCTACGCGCTGCCGCCCTCCTGCGCCTCGCACTCGCCTTCTGGCTCGTCGGCCAAGTCCGAGCCGGTGTCGCCCGGCCCGCCCGGCATGAAGCGCGAGTACGAGCCCTCGGCGCAGATGAAGCGCGAGTTCCAGCAGCACGAGCAGATGGCGATGAAGCGCGAGTACGGGCAGCCCGAGCTGAGCCACATCATCAACATGTATCACCTGCCGGACGAGCAGCGCTACGCGGCCGGCGCGGGCGAGCGCACCATGCCGCTTATCTGAGAGTCGCCGTTCGCGTGCGACATCGACATCCCGCCGCTCTGAGCCGCGCCGCCGTCGTCGCCGCGACGCCTCTACTACAGTGACTTTGTTGACGAGTTCATGCGATAGGACAGTGATGGTTCGTTATCTCAGCGTACATACTGCTAGGTATGTCTCTTTATTTGTTTTGTATCGTAAGTGTTCAGCGCCCGCGCCGTTAGTGTTGCGCGCGACCCGCCCGCCCCGCGTCTGCGGCCCCGGGTTCAATTAAATGTTGTTGATGGATACCTGTATCATATAATCGATTATTGTATTTTTTCATGGTTTGAGTTAAAATATTTTAAGTTGTGAGATGTGGATGGATGAAAGACGGTGCAGTGAAACCGCGCGAAAGGCGATGTAGTGCGTGTGGTAATTTGGATACCAAAAAAATTCGAACAATTTGTAAATATAGTGATAGGAGAGTAGTTGCAAGTTGAAGTTAGTCGGTATGTAGGGTAGGTAGCGTAAGCCGTGCCACGACACACTCGTACTCACCCCGTCGTGCATTGTACAAAATATTTGTTATATTGAAACGAAAGTTATAAAGACTCAAAAGACTTGAATATTGTAATACGAAAATGTACAGTGAGTGTTATTATAGTCAGTGGACACAAAAGTATATTGAAGAAAGAAAATGAAGTTATCAATAAACGACGCGTTAAAATTACATACATCTTGTTTTGTTCTCATCCCACCATATCGACAGAAAAGCCTTTTGCCGTAAGTGCCGCAGAGCCGACGGTAAAATTATCAATATGTTTTTAAATACAATCATTGCTCGAAATGTGATAATATAGCGATAAGTGTAACAATAAATGACCTAAATAATACATATACCTAATTTCATTATCGGGTAACAACAAAAAATATTATCCGTAAATCTGTTGCTCAGTTATTTCCACAGATTCCTTTTGAAACTCATAACGTAGGTAAATAGAATTTATGGGGTAATGCTTTCCTCTTTACGATAGGTACTTCAGACAGATCTATTCTACAACATAATTACTTTCTTTACAAAACATTACTTTCTTCTCGCCAATATTTGGTTAAAAAGGTGGGGTCTGTTCCCGTATCAGGCTAGTAACTGAAACTAATTTAACTACTTGGTGTATTAAACAATTATGAACAGCCTCCTAACAAGTTACAGATACCTATGGGCCTAAAATACATACCAAAAACTCAGTATCAGAATGCAACATTAACGTTTACCCTTATTAATGCATTAAGTCCGCCGCATTGAGTGATCTTATTTTTTAAATTTAAGTTCAACAAAGTATTAATAATAATGATTAATACTATTATCTAATAGGACTCCATAATAAGGTATAGGTATTTACATTTTCCTTGTATGTACGACGTAAAGTCTTTACAAAGATAAATGAAACTTTGAGCGTGAAGATTATAATCCTTACAAAAGACATCAACGATCATGAAATTCAAGCATCGAATTAATTTGAATCAACTTATGTTTATTTCTAACTTATCACCTTGTATCACCTACATTTAATCTTTACCTGGACTTCCACAAATATTTAAAAAATGCCATATTAGGCAAACCGTTTTAGCGAGACTAACTAACAGCAATAATTTACTCATATTAATACATAGCTATGACAGTTCTTAGAAATAATGGCAGTGACTGGAAATAATGGCAGTATTTTCTTATCAACTCCAAAACCGCATTAGCCGTCTTACACAAAGTAAGTCTTGCAAAAATAATACTACATTTAAATACCTGCAGTAAAACATTTAAAGTAAAACACACTATTTTGAGTTGGTAAATATCTGCGTAATTGGTTAATTAATAGAGTTCAATACACCTTAAACGTCCGTTTGAGTAACGTAGCCAGTTAGCAGAATGAAAACAAATCGTAAAGAATTTGGCCGAGACCTCATATAAAAAGAGTTTTGTTATTTTTTTCTATTCTGTTTTATTTTGGGAACTATTGTCACAGGGTGACAATGACAGTTCCATAGTACACGTTATGCAATTAAATCATCAATAATGATTTACTACGTAACAAAAAAAACCTTAGCCTAAAATAGAATAATAATTTGGCAGAGTCGGACAAAGGCATAGGCTATGAATAAGTCCCATGTGTATTGAGACTGAACTTATCAGCCACTAATTGTCTTTTCTCTCTGTTCCGAATACATTCCAACAAAAATGCTAACAGCCTTTTCCAGTACCTACCACAAATATATCACAATTTGGAGTAACTTTATTCATCAAGTAGGTATATGCAAATTTGAGTTTTGATGTAAGAGTTATTCTTAAAGTTTTTTTTGTTTAATCAGTGGTAAAAACGTTTGACAACACATGCACAATGACAAAGTTGGTGTTATTATAGTGTGATCTCGTAATATACCTAACAAATAATTAAAAAAAACCACCGAGTGAGACGCTAACACCTAAGGGTTCCAAAGTGAGTGATGCAAACCACACTTTATTCTAAGTAAATACGCTGTATTGTCTAGTAACAAAATTTTAAGTTAATTTTAAGTGATCAGGCGTTCACGTATCTACTTTCACACCCTAGAAGACACCCACTTGGAAAGCTATTATGTAAATACCTCCTAAGTTGAGTGACGTAAATTTTTACTCTTTTCGGAAAAACGGAAACGTTAAGATGCGCAACTCAACGCAGTGGATAGTTACATACCTCTAGGGGGCTGGCTCCTATTTCAGAGAACTACATTTCATGGTTTACTTTACCTGTTCTATACTTACTTTGTACTTTATTGAACCCAAAAACTCATACATTATCATTCAGCCCAAGAAGTCCGCTGGTGGATATAGGCCTCCTCCATAGATTTCCAGAAAAACCGGTTGGAAGCGGCTTGCATCCAGCGTCTTCCTACCGCTTGGATGAGGTCTTCTGTCCGTCTTGTGGCTGGTCGAAAAAAATCAGACAGAGGACAAAAATATACTAAATAAAAAAATGAACAAAGCGAGCTTAGTTCATTTGTGTACCTTATGCACCTACATTGCAAAGTCGCTTAATTAACTAGTAGGCCCGGCTACGCAATGCACATCGTCTTGTCGTAATAAACAATGAACCTTAGTTTTTTTTTATGAAACGCGGTCCTGAGTTTTTGTGCAGTACCCACGGGAAGGAAGGCAACCAAACAGAAACGTTGACTTGATTCTGTTTTTTATTTCCTATATAGTACAGAGCCTTGTATGAGCAAGCGTGACGCACACGGCCAGCTTTTTGAAGTACAACGAAACGAAATATATTTTTTTAAAACCTATTTGGCATGGACAGCCAGAGGTCGCGGGCTCGAATCCCGGCATGGGTGGAATTTTTAGCCTCTGAATAGGTTTTTAAAATTGTCCTTAGCACGGGTTAGTGCATTAAAAAGAATATAACCTATTTAGAGGCTAAAAATTCCACCCACAAAACCACTCGAACCCGCGACCTCTGGCTAACCGTAACAGCGCTCTCCCAACTGAGCTAATGGGCGACTACCGGCATCAGTTAAATTTAGAACCTCTTTTACAATACTCTCTGTATTACGTACGGCATTTTTAGCCTCTAAATAGGTTTTTAAAATTGTACTCAGCACGGGTTAGTGCATTAAAAAGAATACAATATATTTTTTATTTTATTTATTTAACTTTATTAGGAACAACAACAGCGTAACAGGTTATTATTACTAATAACTAAAAATAATGCAATTAATTGTTGTCCACGGTTTACCGATTAATCAATAGAATAAACGCGCGAGCACAGAGAACTCGCTGGAAATGGTTTTTAAATATCGGTGATAGACAAATATTGTATGCGTTTTATCCCGAACTAGGTAGTACTTGTACGTCGGTAAGCAGCGTTCTCCCCTTTACATTGTAGGTTTAAAAATGAATGTACGTGAACAGTTGGACTAATATTAATTGGGAAAATATAAAAGAAAATAAAAGCCTATTTGTGTAGACTTTCTCCTAATGTCGAGCTAAAAAGGTGATAACATTAATCAGTAAAACCAATTTTAACTAGGAACTGTTCGCCGGCAATCCGTTAGTCGGTGTGCCTAAAGCTGAGTTTCAATCAATTGCTGTCGACACGCAACGGCAAAGGGTGAGGGCCGAGGGATTTAATCAAATCGTCTCTCTCTCTAGAATTTCCTACTCAATTTGGACACTTTTTTGGTCCCCAAGGAAGAAAACCCCAAGAGTAATCCACATGTAGAGCTTGGAGCTGAAAGAGATGACGCGAAGAAAAATAAAACTTGGGCGTAAGTAAGTACCGCCAGCCTTCTTGGTACTCTGCCGCCCGACAGCGATCTGGCTCAAATATTTTATTTAAATTAAAATGTTTTAGGTTTAGTTCAATTTTGATCATTAATTATTATTATTATAAATATTTAAGTTATCATAATGTTTGTATAATATATAATATGTCCTCAGTTTTCATAGTCAGTAAGTACCTAAACTTCTAACTTCGTCCTTCAACCCTCCACCAACCTGGACTTGGCCCCCGTGGTGGAGTATGGCCTAACCTTCCTGCAACGCAGGAAGAGACCCGTGCCCCAGCAGTAGGGGCATACAGGGTTGAAATCGAAGTACCTAAAGGCAAAGACATGGGAATGTTATTAAAATGAAAAGGAATGTAATAATCTGATTTCTTAATAACTCGCGATACTCATACATGTTAAACAGGTCTACCTAATAAATAATCGCGATTAGACGCGTTTAATATATAACTACCTATGTAATAATCTTAATTCTATTTTGTTTTGCTTATCTCAAAGTTATACCAAATCTTCATATGTATCCAATAAAAGAGGGGTCAATACAATACCATGACATTGTAAAAAAAATATCGTCGGCATAATGTTTCTCATAGTTGTTCGTATTAACGAGTAGAATGTTTCACAGTATTTTGCCGGGGTTTTATTACACCTTGTATAATGTGAAAAATGTAGCGAACGAACATTGCGCAGTTCCGTATAAAGACCCAGAAATGTTTACCTACTGAACTACTTTAGCATTTTCCTTATAACAAGGCGATATAAACAAGTACCTACTGCAAAAAAAAATAAAGTTTTCTAACTAAAAGTTTTGTAAACACCACACATTACTGGCTCAATCCCAGATTTACAAGACTCACCTACTGGTTGGACTTTTCCACAAAAAAATATTTAAGTAAATCCGAGTACAGTTAATAATAGCAAAACAAAATACCACTGGATGTGTTTTTTATTTATTGTTAAGGAAATCAACTGCGAAAATAAGGTTTGGTAAATTCCCTCCTAGCTAAGCACATTGCACAGAATATGAGGTGCCAATTATACAGCAGGTAAACCTTTACATTTTGTTGCGAATACGCCCGTATTGTAACCGAGTAGAGTGCACGCGTGTAAGGTTGATGTGCTGTCGACAGTAAGATCCAATTTAGCTACAAGTTTGCACATTTACCCTGGCGTTTCTACGAATGATTGCAGTCTATGTATCGCACCAAATACGCCCCAGTGTTTACGGCGCATTAATTTAAATCACCCCCGTGTATGTGGCTTAATTTAAACACTATTTTCACTTAGCGCCTTCTTTGAGAAGCTTGAAGGAGGATTTGAACGGTTCGCCCACGATGCGGTGGGATGTAATAATCTGGCCATTCACGGTAGGGTAACTTTGGATGATTTTCCTTCGTCCCAATCATTATAATTATTAAAATTCTTTATTGCATAAAAATTTTGCACATTGGCGAGCTTAATGCTACTTAGCAATATCTACCAGCTAACCTAAGTTTTGGAGACAAGATTAGCAGGTAGTGCAATATTAAACAATATAAAATGTACTAATTATATCTATATTATAAGTATATGAAATTTAAAATCGTAAAGGAATATTATGTAACATAACAATAAATTAAAATACATATAAGTACATCATCCCAATCACTGTGAGGTGGTTTTTCGCCAAACTGCAGGAATCTGAAATAAAAAACGTAAACATTGTTTTGAATACGGATTGACTTACCTACTTGATTTTTTGTCGGAAAAGTCCCGAGGTTAGTTATCCGGATTCCAATTAATACTGTGTAGTGCTTGCGAAAGTTTTAGTTTTTAAAAAAAAGGTTGCGTATTCTTTGACAAATATCAAAGGACAATGTTAGCAGCTTACCTGGTAAGCAACCTTCAACATTTGTAGGATTCAGTGCATCCGATTGACAAAACTGAACCCTAGGAACACACGCGAGAAGAGTTTGTGTGTCCATCTGAACAAAATTCAACGTCAAAAAAGTTTTTGTGTTAGACTTATTATTTTTGTATGTAGCCCATATTCGCCCCACTGCAGAGCTCAGGCCCAGAGAGAGATTATGGGCTTAATTACCACGGGTGCCCACTGCGGATTGGCAATTTCATAACTTAACATTTACATAATTAAAACTGTTTTTATACGGATCTATGCTCGTTTATTACATTTTTACATTCATTTTTACAGTCATCCGGGACCACGGCACCTGAAAAAGTGCCGAAACGTTGGGAAATTGTAAAAATGTAATAAACGAGCATAAATCCGTATAAAAACAGTTTTAATTATGTCTACTGCTCGTGTTAACCTTAGAAAATACTATAACATTTACATACAGGCACATACATTGCTTCTGGCCCCACACTAGGATACCCTGTGTCGTGGTAATTTCAAGTGCAGTGGTATTTGAACACTCCAGACACTCAGGTTTCATCACGATGTTTTCCTTCGTGTTGCTGTCGACACGCAGGTGGAAGTGCTACCATAACTTCACAAATGTACTAAGCTTTAAAATTCATCATTGTGGTCCCGACCCGCACGGGAATCGAACCTGGGTCTCTCGCTTCCGAACCGATTGTTCTAGCCACTAGACTGCTGCCGCTCATACTACCGTATCAAATACCAAAACTTTTTTTATGTGATACTCGCCTTCATGAGTAATACGTGGTTAGGTGTAGTTCTGTGTTCCAATGATGAGCGCACAGCGTAAATAAAGGAATTCTGTTATTTCGAAATTTGCTGTGGGCTCTAATAATGTTAAAAATTTAAGAGTCTGTCAGCCGATACTCGTGACCAAGTGAAAGAACAATTTAAATGGCCAGCGTCGACCATAAAACGCTCGACGTTTGTTTGTTTATTGTTACTATTTTTCGTCATGATTTTGTTTGTCTAGAGATAACAAGAAGATTTAGATGCTTCCTGCTAGAGTAAAACGATATGAGCAAGGGATATAGGTACATTTAAATTTTATAGTTATTAACTGACCCCGCAAACGTTGTTTTGCTATACTAATGAGCCAATGACCTATTATTAATATATTTTTTGTATATTTGGTACGTCTGAACATATCAAACATATTAAAAAATGTAAGAAAAATCGGTGAACCCGTTTTGGAGGAGGTTCATAAACAGAAAAATCTGTAAAGCCTCAGGTTTCCCTTACGATATACTAGTGGTAATGCTACTATTACTTCACAAACGTAACTTTAATAGTCATTGTTGCACGCCGGGATTCAAACCCAATACCTTCCGGACGAGAAGCCAGCTGCTACTGCGCTACCCTAATTAAGTAAGTAAAGAAGATTGAATAAATTAGGAACTTGAGATAGTATAGTCAAAAGCACATAACCTTATACGAATAATAGGCTTAAGAGGCATAACAAGACCAAATAGGGGATGTATTAGCAAAGGGGAAGATAAAAAGTACCCGGAACCGGCGTGCGTGCATGCAACGACTTATAAACGTTGATGAAGCGAAGGTGATCTGTCATGATGGTGGCAAGTGGCAATCCCTGGTCTCTGCCTACCGCTCTCGGATACAGGCGTGAGGTTATGTTATGTTTGTTACATTCGAGGAAAGCTCGTTACAGCCTGTTAGCTTTTAGAATAATACCTCGGGCTCTAGAGTAGGCTTCGGTTTTTGCCGAAAGTACACGAGTGTAATACTACTTCCTGCTCTGTATAAAACTTTTATTCACTATTTTGAAAAGTTATGTGCCTAATATTAAGTGTCATATTAGTTTCGATATTTCTATTACACGAATATATCCGATTTTATCCGATAGTAGCCGAGGTATATTCTGTAAGCTAATAGACTATGACTATACATAAAATCAGAGTACTGCACTTATTGCACACCAGTAATTTACAGAGATGAGGTACTTAATATCTAGATCTTAGTAAAATAAAATAAAATAATTTAGTAAAATAAAATAAGATACCAATATACAGGTAATAGAATAGAATATTTATTGGGCAAAAAACATTAGTACACAGCTTTTACAAAATGGTTTTACTTAATGCTATAATTATACAAAATTAACGATCAGCTTCTGACGCTGTGCTAGGTTAAAAACCTGTGTTCCAGCAATCAGTGCAATGTTAGTTATTAATTTTGATATTAATTTATTGAACAAGTTAATTACAGTTCTGTAGGCAACTAGTTAAGTCCCTGACTCCTAAACTAGGGGATCCTGTATCTTAGGAGTCAGTTTCTTCCTTCAATACATCTGAGGCTTTAGCGTACAATAACTGACACGGATATTAATAATTCTCTAGTCAATTTGATTTATAAATTTTAAAGTTGAAATTAAATCGAATTAATTTCTCGAAACAATATAATATTAAATTTAAAATGAAAATTAATTAAAATTAAAATAAACAACGCTGAATGTGTGTGTGTGTGTGTGTGTGTGAGGGTGTGTGAGTATGTGTGCGTGTGTGTTTGTGTGTGTGGGTGTGTGGTTATGTGTGGTTTACTACTTATTTAAAAATGGAAAGGATAGCTTCTGTCTCATCATAGCTAAGCTTAAGCAGATGTTTGTATAGCTTTAATTTACAGAGATATAGAGGGAGAGGATGTATTTCTAGAATTTTATTTAGTTTGTTATAAGTGTGTGGACACAGGACTGCACAAAAACGTCTATAAAATGCAGTATTACATTTTTCAGTACGACATACTTTGTCTTTTCTTCTAAGGCTATAGTATTATTGGGAGTCAAAGTTAGTAGCCAAGTGTTGCTTAAGAACTATTTTAAAGATAAACAACTGCCGCACTGTCAAAACCTCGGTCAAGGTGTACAGTTCGTTGGTTGGAAATCGGAACGGTTTGAAGTGCATGACTTTAAGAACTGATCTCTGGGCACGCTCTAGCTGTATTAGTCTAGTCTTGCAAGTCCCACCCCAAACAGACACGCAGTACGCTAGAATGGACTGAACCAGGCTATAATAAACCGATCTAAGTAATCTAGAATCGGCAACATGGCGTAAGTTTTTAAAAACCCATATCAGTTTTCGTGTCCTGGCCGTCAGAGCATCAATCTGATTTTTCCAAGAAAGGTGGCAGTCAAGTTCCACTCCAAGATATTTGACATGATTAATTCTCTCTAGACTTTTACATCCGCAGGGAGTTTGACTAGATTGAGGGTGACATCTGTGTGCCTTAATATTATAATTTTCTGATGGTTGAGTTTTCCTAGAAATAGTAAATGCAACGTATTTTGTTTTCTCTGTGCTTAGGGTAAGAAGATTTACGTCCAGCCAGTGGATGACTTCTCGTAATCCTTGCTCTGCAATCTCACGAGTTGCATCCCACGTCTTTCCCTCATAAATCAGAGCCGTGTCATCAGCAAACGGTAAGGTTATGATGGCACAACCTTGCGCTCATTGTGGGAGGGCTATGTCCAGCAGTGGACTAATATAGCCTTAAGAAGAAGATATAGGTATAATCATCAGCCATTCGAGCAATTTTTTTTTTAAATTACGATGTGATTTTATTATATTATGGTCTAAGTAATTATTCACAATAACCCTCTCCGGGCACTATCCGCACCACTATCCACCCAAGGTTAGCTGGAAGAAAATACTCATTAGTAATAAGCCCGCCTTTGTACAAATATGCTTATTGTGCAATAAAGCACTTTCTAATCTAATTCGACGACCACTGCAGGACAAAGGCCTCTGTTATAGTTTTCCAAGCTTCCCGGTCTTGGTAGGTACTGTCGCGTGCACTAACAAGTAAACAACTTAGAACCTTATCACAGTAACCTGTTCTAGCCTGATGTATGAAATTTTGACTTTGGCAAGGTACTGAAGGACATACATATTAGGGCTCTTGACTGTGACTGTACAGTAAATGCGAAAAATAATTTGCCAATTTTTATCACATTTATATATATTAGGTATGTAGTTCAATAACCGTTAAACACACTTATTCTCACACATCATATTTATATTGTGAGTAGTACAAATTATTTTACAAATGCGTCCCCGGCCAAGCATTTCGCACCCCACCGTTCCGCTTTGCGGCGCAGGCGGAATCGAACCCGGAGCCCAGGGGTGGGCTGCAATCACGCCGCGTTCCCACGGAGCCACCGGCGCATTGTTTTGTCTCACGCTCGGTCGTCACATCATGACATGTCATTGCGATGATTGCTTCCAGGTCGTGGAATAAATTAACCGCTGCCAATCAGTCATTACGTCCTACTAAGTGGGAGATTTGAAGCAGTCAAAATCTCATCGATATAACATTTACACACATACATTGCTTCTAGCCCCACACTAGGATACCCTGTGTCGTGAGAAGCAAAAACAACGACATCACAAATATGTAAACATCCAAGACCTGGGGTTTTTTTCTGTCCCCAGCCGGGGTTTGAACCCGGAACCACTTGCATGGTAGGCAGATGCGCTACCGCTACGCCACAGAGGTCATCTATCTATAATATAAAAATGGATCGCTGAATGTTTGGTAAGCGTAAATCTCGAGAGCAGCTGAATCGATTTCGCTGATTCTTTTTTTAGAATATTCCTTGAAGTACGAGGATGGTTCTTACGGAGAGAAAATTAAAAAAAATCGAGAATCGACTGTTAGGCGGTAAGAAGTTCGCTGGGTCAGCTAGTTATTAGATATATTGTCAGATATATTCAAACTATGTGACTAGAAAACGGTAGACTAACCTACCAAAATCTTTCCAAACCTACTGGCCGCGTTATAGGTTTCCTTGCCGTGAAAATTGACAGCTGTTACAGCAAACGATGGTACAATCAGCAAGCGTCAGCTCTACCGGACACACAACCCGTCCGTCACAGTCAGCCGGCCCACACGCCGCCCAATCTAATTTCCTGCGGATCTCCCAAGGCGTGGAACAAAGCAAACAGCGGGACAAATAACAAACAGCCGCTAAACTAAAGTTGTCACGTAATTCTTTCGTCAAACATACGAATGTTTGTACGAGAGATTGACACCGCCCGCCCCCGGCGGCGAGCCCTTTGTTTTTCTGCCCGACGCCGTCAATATTTGGTCTCATTTGTCAATATAAGTGGTTTTAAACGACTCCTCCGATACGGATACATGTGGTAGCAAAAAGTGGGTGGTGCTGGCGTGTTTCTTCACATGTTTACAGGCCGAGCCGCCGCATGAATAGTTATGTTCTACGTAATACAAAAACATACGATTCGTAAGCAAGGCTTGAATGTCTCGAAACAAACCTGGAATAAGTAAACGTATTAAGTAATAAAAATTATAAGAAAACAATTACAGGCTCGCCGGTGCAAGTGGTATCCACGGCAGTTATGGCAACTAGTTACCTACAGCGATTCTACGAAAAAGCCATACGAAAGGCCTTGACGAAGTCGGTACCCACAGTGCCGATGGTTGACGGAGCCGACAAAAAAATGAATAGAATTTTTACTTTTAGCTTTACTGCGCATGACCTTCTCGGAAATGTTACTTGCCATAACGGGACCCGCGTCCCCTTCAGGTAGAAATTCTCACTTTGCGAAGCATTGCTTGACCATTCCTACATTTTTAAACTGCTAGCACATTGCGCCAAGATTCAAGGCTCCCATCGTAACGCAGTTGGCAGGTTTCACTCGCAACTTTTACTTGAAAAAATGCGACTTACGAGATAAAGATAACCCTGACAGGTCACTAACATTGCTTCAAATACAACAACACGCATAAAATCTTAAAAATAAGATAAGATAAGAATATTCTTTATTGTAGGTACACCAGGAAAAAACAAACAAAAAATAATTAAAAAGATACAGTACAATTGGCGGCCTTATTGCTTAGAGCAATTTATTATAATAACATGGAAAGTCAGAGATTGCGCTTATGGTAAGAGTTAACAATTATAAAATAAATAAAGTCGCCTAGTGCTAATAATTATTAAACATTTTACATTAAGATTGCGGTATAGGTACCTTGTCTTTAACCATCTTTTGTTATCTGTAATACAAAGCTGTGATGGAATTATTCCTTTAAAGTATCACAATGTACCACAATGTTGGTAGGATTTTGTTATATGTGTGTATTAACCCCCTTATTCATAATAGTCCGCTAGCTTAAAACAGCTGCTAAAGAGTGTTCTCTTTCATTCTGACTTAGGTCAATAGAAGAGGACAGAGTGAGAATAAGCATTGCTTAAAGTTAACAGACTATTATGAATAAGGGGGTACGTATTTAGTGTATGCTGTGCACGTGCATAGACCCGTTTCAAATCTCTCCGAATTCCCAAGGTTTACTGGATGAAGGAAGATAAGATAAGAATATTCTATATAGCACACCAGGAAAAAACAAACATAAATAATTACAAAGATACAGTACAATTGGCGGCCTTATTGCTTAGAGCAATTTCTTCCAGACAACCTACGTTGGAGAGGTTCTCGATGGCAGGTCGAGCCCTTGTACATGTAAGTATTTTCTTAAATTTTATTTCGTTTTTCGTGTGCAATAAAGTAAAAATAAATTAAAATAAATAAATTTATAAACCACTAGCATAGATATCTTAAGGGCTAAGTGTGAATTTAAGGTGATTTTTCAATTTTGCATAATATTTCTAACAAAACATCTTTGAAAGTGACAAAACATACGTTACTGTTACAAGTTACATTACCTGTAAGTACCTCCTTTATATTAACATATTTGACCCATGACGAATGTTGGATCAATATCAGACCGAAGATGGCTAAACAAGCTGCATTGAATCAAACTGACAAGCATCCAAATATGTATAAATAATTCCTCTACTACCTGCACTTTCGGATAAATCTTTCTTGCATAAGTTACATCACTGACCGCCCGGTTTCCCGAGTGACAATCAGGTAACAGATTTTACTATGTAGATATGGTTATTAATCGCTCGAAAGGCGTGGAAAGTTATTGTTTTTTACATACAAACATACATACCTACATTACCTCACGCCTGTATCCCACAGGGATAGGCAGAGACCAGGGAGGGACTGCCACTTGCCACGATCCTGACAGATCACCTTCGCTTCATCAACGTTCATAAGTCGTTGCATGCACGCACGCCATGCCTGCATGTTATTGTTTCGTATACATACTTTTAGAAAGAGCTTAATCTCTTTCTCTGCTAACACGATAGGCAAGGATATCAAATACGAAATAGGAGAACCTCCTCCTATTCCTAGAGAAGCCTCCCAATCGGGAGGTTCGAATCCCGCGGGCATGTACCAATGATTTTATTTTCTAAAACATGTGTATTTGTAAAGTTATAGTAGCAATACCACTCGCTAACAGTGAAGGAAAACATCGTGAGGAAACCCTAGTGAAATGTTAACATACCTCAGCGCTTGCTACGTCCAATGGCCCAACTTTGAGGCTAAGATAAGATAAGAATATTCTTTATTGTACACACCAGAAAATAATTACAGAGACAACAGTTACAAAAGAAGAGGTACAATTGGCGGCCTTGTTGCTGATAGCAATTTCTTAATTTGCTAAGTGCGGAAATCACGATCGAGCTAAACAGTTGCCTAGATAAAGCCAGGTTTTCACGATCTTAGTGCGCTCGGTCCGAGTAAACTAATGCTTCTGATTGGCTATTTTGGTGTTGTCACGAAAAACCGTCCAATCAGAAGCATTAGTTTGCTCAGATGGCGCACTCGGTATGAGCGTACTAAGACCGTGAAAACGCGGCTTTAGCCTCCACCGCAGACTTACACAAACGCTTGAGTTGTGTCACGTAAGGCACCTGCGCGTGGGAACCACGATGGCACGAGTCACGCGTTTTGTAGCGCTGAATTGTCAGAATTTGACAATGAATCTACTGAATACATACATACACACATAACCTCACGCCTATATCCCAGAGGGGAAGGCAGAGACCAGGGACTGCCACTTGCCACGATCCTGACAGATCACCTTCGCTTCATCAACGTTCATAAGTCGTTGCATGCACGCACGCCGGTTCCGGGTACTTTTTATCTTTCCCTTTGCTAATACATCCCCTATTTGGTCGATGTAAGTCCGTCTGAGACGTCCCTTACCAGCCCTTCCACTCACATTCGCAATATATATTTGTTTCGTCAATCTACTGAATAGTCGCGGCTATTGACATTTAAAACGCGCGACTAGCGTCCTCGTACAACCTAAGTTCCTATTTGTACGACCGGCGTACAAATAGGTAGGTAGTTAACAGGACAAAAAAAAACCTTACAAAATGTGTTCCACAGTTGTCTGTGTTGGTTATAATTTGTGTATTTTTTTAAGGGCAGGTAATAAAGGGTGCCCTCGGAAAGTTTTATTGCCCCGCTAAAGGGGTACAGGACGGGCCTCGTAAAATAATTTAAGCATCGACCTTGGTTGTAAACACAACAGTGAAAATTATCCTTCATTTTGTTGTCCTGTGATATAACTGTAAATTTGTACTTACACGGCTTTCCGGTGTTGGAAATGAAATGAAAAGGTTTTATTCAAAGTAGCGCAGAAACTGCGGCTTAATGAACGGTACAAGTCAATCTAGTTGTCTATTTCAAAATCTAGATCATTTCGGAGAAAAAATGGATAAAAAATCTCTCAAAATTTAAAAAACTTAGTCCTTTCAAAGTTCATAATTACATTACAATAATCATTATAAAACTTAGAACGCATGCATTGTGCCGGCTTTAATTTCTTTGGTGGAGGAGCTATAATGCTTTTTAGTGACTTCCTATTATTTCTTTCACCTCGTCTTTAACAACCGATCGCCGGTCATTTTGTGAGCATTGTATTATTGATTTAAAACATTCGCAAGCAATTCACATTATTAACTTAAATCCCGGCTAACCTTCTTGTTGGAAGACCAGTTTTCGCTGTAATCCGTAAGTTGATCCGAATTTAAGTTAACAATTCCAAAATCACAGTAAGTAAAGATTCCGGAACTAAGTTAATAATATACAATTTTTCATGCTACACAATACAAAACTCAGATACACACACATATAGAAAAGTAAGTGAAATGTACTTATTGCTCACAAAAATATGAATGTTCATTAGCAAACTTTTAAAGTAGGTACTTTACGAAGGAAATCCCTGGTGGCGGCTTCCCGTTCCAGGTAAAAGAACACCCGTGCGTCGCGTCAAATAAGCAAAACAAAGGATATGCCCCTATCAGTTCCTAGTAGGCCTAACTCAGTGACTGATAATAACAATGCTTTAAAATTACAAATCGGTAGGTAGGTATCTAGCCGATTCAGGTACTGTGGAAAAATCCTACGCCTTGGCGCTCTGAGTCGCTTGTACCTTAAATGGTTGGACTTCATTTATTGAGTTATTAAGTACCGACTCAGTCGGTCATCGTCATCAATATAATACTAATTTAAGACTTCTTTTTTGGAATAAACTGAGAGTCCGTTCACACCATCTTAACGCAAGATAACACAATAAACCTTATTTGACAACATACAAAATATGGAACATTACAACTGTTATTAAGCCACAGAATACATTTTTGCATTAAAAGCTACTGCTTATTACAAATACAAAGTTACTATAAGTATGCCCTTCTCAGCATGATGCCAAAGCTGGGATGGCTTTTAGAACCATGGAAGAAAAAGATGTCAATGTTGACAAAAATTAAATATTTTCAAATCATTAGCTGTCTAAAAATACCTATTACGGATTTGAATTTTGCAACGCCAAAAGTTTACTAATACAAATTTGAACCAAATTGGTCAGGAAATAAAAAACTACGAAAGCATCGACTCGATCCGAAGCGAAAATCGGCTTCCTAGGATGTGGGTAATTCATACACTTCCATCAACTTTCTCAAACATTACCTTTATATACAATTCTGTTGTTTTTGGGGAAAACGTATAGATGATAAATTAATCAGTTAGTAATTATTTGAGGGTGACTTGACGCCTAAGCTTTGTAAACTGAGTTACAGTTTTTTGTATACTGTATACATACGTCGTGCAGGGCACAAGCCTTCTCTCAGAGAGAGAAATAGAGAGAGAGAGAGAAACTTTAATTACCACTCGTGCACTTCTTTTAATAAGTTTAGTATTTTTGATGCGAAAATATGAATCGCCAAATTGTGACAAGGAAAACCTTGAAATTGCGACAAAAACTTCGGTTGTTTTAATTACGTAGGTTGTAACTTTAGTATGCAGCAGCTGATATTTTTCGTATTTACAAGTAAGTACGCTATTGGATGTATGTTTGGGATTCGTCTCACACACATACATGAGAGAATATAATAAAAATAGAATAAGAATAATTGATTTCCACAAACCTTACAGAGTTGATACAATCTAAAATTACAACGAGTTTATCAACAACAATAATTATTACATTAGCTTCTGTTGCTATGATAGACTTAACACCTGTGTTACAGCAAGCAGTGCCAAATTCCCCGGTGAGGTGGGTCAGTTTCTAGTTACAGAAGTAATTGTAGTTATATTTTATTGCTTAGAAAAAAAAAAGTGTGTGTGTTTTGGAAGCAGGCTGGGAATTACGAGACGAAAGTCGCGCATTTTAAATGTCAAAAGTCGCGACTTTCCAGTAGGTACACTAATTGTCAAATTCTGACATTATAGCGCCACAAAACCCCGGCTGCCAAACTAGAATAACCTGGGCTATGGTAATCAGGCAAGGATATCAAATACACAACAACTCTTTCCCTCCTATACATCCAAAGATCTTACTAATCTCGTAAATCTTTCCCAAAACATGTTGTTTCTACGGTCCCCCATCAATCCAATACTAAAGCGGGTAGGTGGCAGCAAAAAACAAAAGACCGAGGGCTACTCATAAATCGCATCACGAGGCTTGATCCTAAGCCATCCAATTTTTGGATTCGGGTAAATGTTTGTAATGCTACCTCAATTCGCTATACGAATATTATCAAGAGGTGAAATCAAATTTCTGAGTAGTTTATTTTTCTTGCGCAAGATAAATTAGTTTTATAAACCTTATTAAGTATCTAATACGTACTTGCAATTTTATAAAGTGAAAGAAACCGAACTATTTTACCTAGATTAAGAGTGTCTAGAAAGTATTGCTAGAAGATATATATTAATCATCTAGCATAGATCTTTGTAATAATTATGATAAAACTGGTCAATGTCTTATGTTTAAAAAAACAAGTGAAACCGGTTTCAAAAGCTGTTTAATGCTGTCATTGCTGCGACTGAGGGGCGATTAATTTTTTATAGTACCCATGTTATCAAATTGGATTGGAAATACATGCAACTGGATTTTACCAACAGAATGTTAAATTAGGCATAGATCTTATTTGCAGGTAACAAAATTCGGAAAATTGTCGACCGGCTCTAATACGTTTGGCAGGTAAAACAAGATTATAAAAGTTTTCGCATGACAGTCTTATGCGTTGTGTAAACTAGACTTTTCGGACGCTTGACGTTGTTAAAGAGTTAAAGCAGGAATAAATAGAAGATTTTACTTTATAATTCACGATTTTGTTAAGTCCAGATTTAACTTGATTTGATGAGTGTTTTTGTGGAATCGATAAAATCTTGTTATCAAAATTTCATCGCTTTTTTGCTTCCTTAACGATACTTGTACTTATTGTTCACAATGTTATTATTAACAATTTGATTAAAACTATTTGTTTCGTAGAGGGATCCGGCGACGTGGCAGACCGAAGCGGATGTGGTGTGACGATTTCAGCAAATATTTACTTTGGTAGCAACAGTTACTCAACGAGGAGGAATAGAAATTTAAGGCGAAGGCTTTACCCCAGGCCTGGGACACCATCATGGCTTCGTACTAAAAGTTTCGTAAACGCACTTTTTTTAGTTCTCTGTAAATAAAGTTTTTTGTTCTTTTGAAATAAAAATAAACAATTATATAGATGCCCGGTGCTATTTTTAAATTTTTTATTTAATCAGCTTTGTGCATCGAGTAGTGGTTTCGGAACAGTCCGTCCCGCAATAGAGTCATTAGCCGGGGGCGGGCTTAGGCCGCTGAATAATTTAAAACAAATAAAGTCGTCTCAGATTGCACTATCCACTCCCCGATCTACACTCATTTATTTCTATTTAATGAGCCGGTAGTGCCACGGATATAGTTCACGGACTTTAATAATTTTATTATGGTTGTTTTTTGGTTAGATGGAGATTTAATGCCCGGATTTTGGTCCTTGATCCTGTGGCGGGGTTGGAACCGTTTTTGTATTAGACAGACTAACATACTCGTATTGTAGATAGATAGTTCGAGAACACTTTATTACACATCCAAAAAAAAAAGAATTACCTACTATTATAATGTTCTATAACTGACGGTCTTTTATACCTATTAGAGTGCACGGCAGTAAAGCGAGGAGTTTAGTTTGACGGAGCTTTTACAGCTGCGTTTTAAGGGAAATTTGGCAAGAATGTATAATATCCAAAAATCGTCTTTTCCCAATGTCGGTAATATTACCACTTCCGTTAAGCTAGGTGATATTTTTTTTTTATATTTTTTTAACGGACCACACCAAGCGTCATGATACAATAAAAATATAATGATGATTTTATACGTTTGCTTATTTGGAATGGTTTAATTGTCGCCAAAGATACGATTCCCAACCTAAGCCAGGCCTGCGTACTAAGACCGTGAAAACGCGGCTTTATCCATTTTACGAGATTTAGAGTAAAAATATGTGTACGGGTAGGTACGTTTAGTAATTCTATATACGCCCCACGGAAGGGCAACTGGCCTTTTCTCAGATAGAAAGAAAGAGAGCATGGCCTTAATCACTATGCGTACACACCGTGAATTGGCGATTGCAAGCGCCGGAAGTATGTACCTCAGGTACTCAGGTTTCCTCACGATTTTTTCTTCCAAGTTTGCTAATGTTATTCGTCGTCAGGCTATTCTAGTCCATAGCCCTCCCCTAAAGAGCGCCACGTTGTGCTATCATAGGGGGGTAATGCGCATAATCCCCACGCTGGGCATGCGGGTTGGGGATCGCAGTTCGGGGGAATTGTACTGCAGGGGGCGCTGCTGCCCACCCCCGGTTTGTGTCCTTAGTCGCCTTTTACGACACCTGCGGGAAGAATTGGGTTGGTGCTATTCTCTAGGCCGACACCACACCGCAAGTGTTATTGCTACATACAAATTCACAAAGGTACGTAACTTAAAAAAACAGCTCTGTGGTACATAAAGATTCTGTGGCTCGAACCTACGACATCTAGAATTTGAGACAAGCTTTTTAACAACCGCATCACTCTCGTTTAAGAATTACGTTTACTTGTACCATTATACCATTATACAAACAAACATACATACATACATACATACATACATACATACATACATACATACATACATACATACATACATACATACATACATACATACATACATACATACATACATACATACATACATACATACATACATACATACATACATACATACATACATACATACATACATACATACATACATACATACATACATACATACATACATACATACATACATACATACATACATACATACATACATACATACACTATGAATATATTTTCTTGACAAATGTAGTTTCAGGTTTTACCCAGTCCTTACAGTCAGTCAACACAGAACGATATTGCCGTGCATTTATGTAAATTTTAAAGATACAATCGATCGACATAATAAAGGCTCATTGATGTACGCGATACGACAGACTACGAACAATCGTTATGCTGTGCGTTATTACAGCCATCGTTTATCGATGCTGCTGTATTTACATCGATTTGACTTGATTGATTTGAGTAGGGGTTTATGAGGGTCAACTTCTGTTCATTGGCTACATTGCTACGTTGTTGACGTGATGGTCCTTCGCTGCCTCTGAGTAGATCATCGCTGCTTCAGGGAACTGTCCCCAGTATGGTGCCTACATTGCCTTGTTATATGGCGAGACCTATTCTTAATGGCTATTTTATTATAACCTTCCAAAATTGTTGAATATTTAAAGCTTTTTTTAGTCTTTGCAGGAAGGAGGGCTAGCTATCATGGTGTAAGATCTAAAAACAGACACTCTACCGATTTCTACATTGCTAGTTTTATTAAGTTAGTCATTAATAAGTCTCTTTTAATAAGCCTCAACCCGGACTTGACCCTCGTGATGGAGTATGGCCAAACCTTCCTGCGATGCAGGCAGAGACCCGTGCCCCAGCAGTGGGGGCATACAAGGCTTGATATCATGAGACTCTTTAGATTTCTCAAAACAACAACACAGAAATTATTATTAGATATTTTAGCTACTCAGCGAAATTCTACTATTGTGATAAAATTCTTCTCTGGGCACCTAGTTAGAAATCTAACTTTCAAGGCCGCAGTTTCTGCGCTACTTAGTTAGTTAGACCTGAGATTTCCGCACCTAGCCTCATAGTTGGGCCATTATACGTAGCAAGCGCTGAGGTACGCTAACACCTCAGATACTAAGGTTTCCTTACGATGTTTTCCTTCACCGTCAGCGAGTAGTATTGCTACTATAATTTCACAAATGTACATAACTTAGAAAACAAAGTCAATGGTACATGCTGGGGTTCGAACCCACGACCTCCCGATTGAGAAGCCGGAGTTCTACACCGCTCCGCTACCACCACTCGTTTCTGCGCTACTTTGAATACAATACAAATTTAATACAACATGAAATAAAATGAAATGGTTTTATTCAAAGTAGCGCAGAAACTGCGTCTTAATGAAAGTTACAATTCAAACTGGGTGTCCATTTCTAAATCTGGATCATTTTGGAGAGAAAATGGACAAAAAAACTCCAAACTTAGTCTTATCTTCATATAAGTCGAAGCTCTCCAATACAATTTCTTCCCGTGCAGCTTCAAGAAACTGTGTCAAAATTGAAACACTGGCATGCGTCATACGCGTCACGCGTCGACGCACTTGTGCGTGCGAAGCGTACTCCAAGTGCGCCTGAGTGTTTGCTTACTCGCTGGAGTCACTGGAGTGGACCTCAATCAACATCGGTCAGACGCGGCAGCGCCTATAATCTATCCGAGAGGGTGCCAGTGCCAGACAGTGGTGCTGAGACTTTCTCGAGGCATGCAAAGAATGATATTAGCGGTTTTAACTTCTCGGGATTTGATGCAGGATAATGGGTAGACTAGAACAATATTTGTGAGTTTATACAATACTAGTTGACCCAACGAACTTTGCACCGCCTAGCTGTCGATTTTTATTTTTTTTAGTTTTTATCTCCATAAGAACCATCCTCGTAAAAAAGAATTAGCAAAATCGGTTCAGCTGTTCCCGAGATTTACGCTTACCAACACATTCAGCGATTCATTTTTGTATTAAAGAAGATAATATCGGTTGCTATCAGTGTTTACTTATTACTAATGTACTGTTGTCTCTCGGTTGTCTTGAGCGGCGACTCTAACGTCACTGACCGGCACCGGGTGATTTTTGGACGTATCCTCTTTTTACTTCCTGACTGAAGAAGCTCGGTCTGCGTTCAATTTCAGGTCAGTATCGGTAGCTTAATTCGCATTTTCTTCTTTGACCATCCATTTTCTCAATTCATCTAGGAGCAAGGTTTCTTGTTAAGTAAACAACCACCAGTGCGCAGAGAGCCAGAGAGCTCTGTTCTAGGTTTTCAAGGTAGTCAGGTTATTATCATGTTGCATTTCTTTAGTTCACTTTAGGTCACCAGGCGGTGGGTAGTCTGCTTCGACCTCTGTTCTGTTGTATGGTCAGGACTGCCCTGGCAACGTGGTGCAAGTTAATAATCATGCCTTGTTGTGGATCAAACCAATGAAAGCCACTTTTTATTTACCTTCTCCAGTAGGTACTGGGGCTATCTTATGATCTCTCTGTGGTGACCGTTTCGAGTATCAAATGTTATTCTTCATGCAGAAGATGAATATGTCGATATCTTGCGATAAAACCCAACGGAGTGAAGCAAACTTCTAGGAAACAAACAAAACTAACTGCTTAATAACACCGAACACAAACTCCAGTTATACACCTATCTGGCCCTGTCCACCTCAAGCTTTTATAAAAGTTCAGAAATCATACAAGCAACTCAGAAATCTTAATATTTCCATCAAATAGTTACTTTGACGATGATTGGAAATAGTCAGCACTAGTTTATGTTTCTTGGCTTTGATCGAATTGAAATTGAATATTGTTTAGATGCGTCTAGGAGAATTTAATTTATATCGGTCGTATAGCTGTTCCCTAGCAGTTAATCTTTGCCGCTACTTGCATCACTATGGTGGCAGCCCAATGCACCTCATCGCGGGTGAAGAGTTGTGTTGATGTTATTGCCGAGACCGACACTACGGCTTGACGCGCCGCCATTAGCGCTCTGTTTGCTCAGGCCGGCTTGTGTTTTCCCCGATATAAGGCGAATCACACACGAAGCGGTGCGGCATCACCGCATTGGCAGGCAGTGGCGGCTACCGCACGGAGCGGCGGACGCACCACACCTTCCACGAGACAAGAACTGTGCCAAAAGTCTACTGAATGCATAGTGCAAAACAGTGATATCATCACGATCGCATTTTGTAGTTTTTTTATATACCTACTTTGTTTCTAACAAAATCTGTAGTCGCAATACCACACGAAGGAAAACATCGTGAGGATACCCAGGCTTGGTTGGCTCCGCACGTATTGACTAGTCTTTCCTGTGGGCTAGGCCGACTAAGTTGTAAGGTATAGGTGCTGGGCAAGCCTACACCATCTAAAACCATGTCCCAGGTACTACAGTATCCAAGTGGTCACTTCAGCCATTTAGTGTGTGTGAAGATGCCACTTGACGCTGTATAAATTATCTCATTACGTAGATGCGAAGGCCAATGTTTCTACTTAAATCGCATCAATATGACATTTGAATAGTATATTAATAGACGATGAGGCAAATTGAATAGTCGCACGGCGCGTTAAGTTGCTCGGGTTATACCTCAGAGTATTAAGATATCTATGGTTTATACAATTGATATTCTACTGTTTTGTATACATGCTTCAAACAGAATCAATAAAACAAACATTACTATGCTGATAATATTACTCCGATGAACTAAATTGTACTATTATGCCCGACGCATTGGTGCCTTGCGGAGCAGCAATGAAAGCGCGGCGCACCACATAGATGAGAGGCAGCAATGCGATGGCTTCCAATAGAATGTTTTCCAATACAATTATACATATAAGTACGACATCGATTGTTACTTGCCTCAATTTAGTAGTTTACAAAGCAATAGTACTACAACGTCATTCCAGGGGTATATCCCGCGCAAATTCAATAGGCATCTCTCACGAAGAAGATCAAGTCACGCGAGGCGCCGAGTTTAGTAGCACGGGTTGTAACATTGCAACGCCATTGGTTACTAGACTACCGTTAGTGGGAATGAAACAACCATTACCGGACTAATATGACTCTATTGAACGACTATGCATTTTAGAGACTCGCCCCCTCGCAGCAATAATTAAGGCTCTGATTACTTACAGAGCGATACACGAATATGAACAGCGCGATCGCGAACGGCGCGCGAGGTACCGCACAGCTTCGTGTGTTATTCGCCTTAGGCCTTTTACCAAGAGCCAACCTATGCGATTGGTAATAAATGTATACCTATGTGTGAGTGAGGAAATTTAAAGCTAAAATGCAACTAAATCACGAACAGTTGTATTTTTTTACTTTTACTTTACTTTATCATTTTGAAATTTACAAATAGGTACGTACCTATTTGTAAATTTCAAAATGATAAAGTAAAGTCACCCATTCTAGATTTCTTTCGCATCCTCATTGGGTCTGTGAGCTTTTAGAATATACCTCAGGCTAGAGCCTGATACTTCAGGCTCTAGCCTGAATCGGTCGGTCATATTAATGACACTTATGTCATTAATATGACCGATATATCAATAGAAATATCGGTACTAATGTACCGATATTTCTATCACACGAATATATCCGATTCTATCCGTTAGTAGCCGAGGTATATTCTTAAAGCTAACAGACTGTACTTCACCTTTACGCAAAACACTACTATTGACAACTTTTTTTTGTATACTTGATATGCCTGAGCGCAAGTCGTAGGCTAATTAACATGGCAAAACATGGTGTATATTTTACCAAACCTCGTTCTATTGGCGCCCAATCAATGAAGATGTTAATGTCAATTTAATTGAGTGTTGGTTTCCTTGTGAATTAATCAGCATACTTGCGAGAATATAAAGAGAATAAGAAATGTGAACTACACAAAGTTAGTTCATAGAAAACCACCGATGTAAGTATTCCCTAAGTAAATATTATTGTTACAAGTTTCTCATTCTATGCAAGAAATTTGAATAGATGTTTTGCCTGATAATATAATCTCAGTTGATAACAATGTATAAACCATGACTATGTTTTGTTTTTTTACCACTTATAATGTTTATCACATCACACAAATATTATAAATGAGAATTTTTTTGAGTATGTATGTTTGTTACTTATTCACGACTAAACGGCTAAAGCGATTTTAATCAAATTTGGTAGGGAGTTAGCTGAAACCCTAGACTAACACATAGGTTACGTTTTGTTGCGGGAAAATATCTTATTCCCAAAGGAAAATCAATAAACTACAGGTAACACCGCGGGGCACAGCTAGTGTTAAATTAAGACTATAAAAAAATCAATCAATGAAGAAGTCTAGCAGCTCACACAGCAAGGAGTGCACCTACGTAGAGTTGCTGCGGCTTCATACCCACTATTCTATACCATCTTCCCAGACCGGAACAACTGACGAAGAGGACAGAGATCCAGCAAAGAATCTGCAAGGACATTCTTACAGTCCAGAACCATCTACGCAACCCCAGTAGAAGCCCAACCTTACACCTGTTCGCCTAACTTTGCCCAACTGAACCATGCTGTAATAGTACATTACACAACTAGTTTGGTAATACAAAGAAAGGCCGAGATTGCAGAAGTTTGTGGCCCGAGCTGCAAGCGAGGGACGTAAATATGCGATCGAGAGCTTTCTTTATTACCTCCCGTGTTGTGTACATCCTTTTATGTCTACACTTGGCCAGAAAGCGGCTTTTTCCGTACGCGCAGCGTGCGGAACAAGCCACTTTATGGCCAGGTATGGCATAAAATATTTTTCATCCCACCGGAATGAGTATTTTTAATCTTCAATACCTGAGTGGAAAAGCCGTTTTTATTCTCTAGAGGATAAAGTAAATTGAATTTAGAACATCGTGTGCACTAAATTTGTGAATTAAAAAAGTGTACCTATCTTGTGATTGTAAACTTTTTTTTTGCATTTAGTCATTTCCTCGCTGAGGTGAAATGAAAAGTTACGTTTTGCACTCGAGTGCAAAGATTTTTCACCTGGTGGTCTTTTGATTCCCTCGCTAACGCTCAGGATTCAATTTTAAAATCCTTCGCTTGCTCGGTCATCAAAATTGAACACGCGGTTAAAAAGCAACTTTGCACTCTTGTATAACAAATAACTATTATTTTACGAGGCAGGTTTTCTACAAATAAACTGTAGCAAAACCAAAAAGCCCTGTGACCTGACTCACGAACCAATAGGACTTCGAAGGACAAGAAGTCGATACGTGACGCCCAATGGTTTCCTTTATAGTAGACATACTTCCATTTATTTCATACATTTTATGTCAAAAATTAACTAGGTACAGAATGCAGAGGTAACTGTCCTCTGCATCTACGCAATGATATGATTTATACAGCGTTCAGTGGCATCGTGACTCATACTACATGGGTGAAGGGACTACTCGGATGCTGCAGTGGATATAGTTTTAGATGGTGTAGGCTTTCCCAGCACCTATACCATCCTGACAGCTTAGTCCAATAAAAGATAAATAAAGGCTCTAAACTTCACAAGAAAATAAGACGGTGGTTGAGTTTTGGATTCTACTCGTACTTGCTCTATACATTACTCTACTTAATAGTATCATGTGCCAAAGTACATATTTGTTAAAAAAAGTTAAAAGCCATAGAACAGTCTTGTCGATGTAAGTACAAACCAAATTAATTTATCGAACGGTCCGCTTAACGGTACACCTGAAGACTTTTCTGCCAATCCACAATCCATACGAGTTCGTTCTCCGAGCTTAATAGCCTAAGGACTTCAGAGATAATTTGACAAAATCTATCGTATCGCCCAACAATAGAGCCCACTATTGATTGAACACAATGAAACATAATACGAACGGCAAGAGAACATCGTCCGGTAAATAAACAGTTGATACTGACTACACATCATTACATCCGAGAGATGAATAGGCATTGTAGTGGGACATTGAACTTTAACGGCTTCGGATAGGTGTTATTATTGCTCGAGGTAGCCGCTGGACGACAGGCGTCTCTTTGGCTACAGTGGGTTAGTAGGTGCAAGCGAAGCCAGTTCAAAGGCTTAGCAAACATCTGCAGATTTGTTTCGGTTAAGTTCAGCTTCTCCTGCAAGTAAAAAAGTTTCATAAACCTCCTCCGCATTGCAGACAAAATAGTTTCGCAGAACTCGAGGCATAACACGATTTACTCTTTGATGTAATGCGTTGTTTACTTCACTGAAGAAGTGTTTTATAACATTACGGTATACGTAGGCAGGAACTCACTAACCTTTAAAGTTTTTCCTCAACTATTACACGCTAATAGAACCACGTTGTACCAGGCATTTAGTGAGTAGGTAAGTATGAGATTGCTTCAAATTATCAAATAAAGTTGGCAGTACGTCATAGTAACTGGGTTACAGTTTTTTTAAAACCTATTTAGAGGCTAAAAATACCACCCGGCAAATTCCATCGGAATGATATCGCTGTACCATTCCGATGTAAAACCTAACTGCAAATGATGCAAATTACTTCAGACAGATGTTGCTGCCTGTACTTAATACAGAGACTATTGTAGAGGTTCGAAATTTTACTGATGCCGGTAAGTCGCCCATTAGCTCAGTTGGGAGAGCGCTGGCATGGTTAGCTAGAGGTCGCGGGTTCGAGTCCCGGCATGGGTGGAATTTTTAGGCTCTGAATACGTTTTTTAAAAAATTTAGTTAGCATGGGTTTAGTACATTAAAAAGAATATCATGGGTTACAATTACACTATCTTCATGTAAATCAATCACTCACCATTAAGCGACTTTGCTAGGTCATTAAATTGAGCAATAAACTAACGGCCCCATTCTGTACCAAATTAAATTAAGGGGTCAAAAAAAGCCTTAAAAGAAAAATACAACAATAGACAACGAGGCATAAAGAGGTAGATCGCTGGTATCGCCCAACGAAACTCGGAAGCATCTCCCAGATCAGACCCGAATATAATCGTCCATCAATCAACCGATACAACCGCTTTGCGCCGACAAAAGCGGCCTGTAATTGGGCCTGGCGAAAAAACAAAAGTGGAAATGTTCTAACGAAAGAAATAAAAAGTCCCAAATCATTCTGTTTAGTGCGAAATTATAGCGTTTTAAACTGTTCGCTTAGGACGATTTGTGCGTCGATAATGATCATGTGTTACGTAAATGGACGCCTCGGGTAGGAAAAGTGCCGCGGACGCATAATCTATTAGCGCACGAACGAACCCTGCTTAATTTCACACCTGTTTAGCTTTAATTTCATAATGGTGGTGGCGTTGGTAATGAAGAGGGTTTACACGCGCGAATAGTAGCCAGGGTGGTTGTGTACCATACAATTTTGCTGTGAGACTGGCGCCTTGAATCTAAATGTCGAAAGATGTAGTCAAAATATCGTTCGTTGTCGTTATCAACCCTTGTATGTCCCCACTGCTGGGGTACGGGTCTCTTCCCGCAACAAGGTTAGGCCATACTCCACCACGGGGGCCAAGTCCGAGTTGGTGGAGGATTGTAAGACAGTGCCGGACCTTACTGTCAGAAGTTATCAAGCCGCCTATAAGGCCTCTGACACGGCTTAACGACTACCATTACGAGGCACGTAAGCGCTCGGAAAAATGCCACTAGCGGTAGTCACGGGACGGTCACCCATCCTGCACCTGACCGCGCCTGTTGTTGCTTAACTTAAGTGATTGATTCCAATGACTCGGTTCGCCTAGGCCACGAGCGGTCTAAATATGTGACTACTCATCTATGATTGGCTCGTTGGTGTAGTAGCACGTCTGGTTACTCTGCCGGAAGTCGTGAGTTCGATTCCCACCAGGGCCGTCCGCCGTACATTTTGTACGAACTGTCTCAGTCTGGGTATATGTTTGTTATGTCTTTGGCTGGTTACCATAGAAGATAATATCCCAGTTTGGGGCAAGCACATGTGATGGTATTGCGAAGTTGAATATTGAACGGGTGAACTAGACACTGACCAAATGACTGTGCATGGTTAGTCTACTACAGGGGCAGGATAATGAATTGGCGAAGGTAATAAGTGAGTCTTCGTGGGTAACACTTCACGAATGAGGCAAAGTATCCTTCGTGGTAAGATTTGACCCAACACTCGACAACCATTTTATCTTAAGTGACATCGGTGACACGATTACACAAAGATTTACTCGTATTATTGTTAAAAATCTTTTTTGCATTAAACATTATAGTTTCAATACTATTTAGCATCTTATCATATCTACCAGGTAACCTAAGTTATAGAGAAAACATTAACAGGTAATGTAACCTGGAATATTATATTATTATACCTACTATCTAATTACTTATGTAGACCAAGAAATGTATACGTATAAAAAATAATGAAATAACGAAGTACTACATAGGGAAAATATTACAAAAATACAACATAATAATTAGTAAATAATGTCTATGCCAAATTTCAGCTTTCCAATTCACAGCATGACCATTGAACTCCAATATATTGCATTTCTTGCAGAATTGAGACAGTGATCATGATGGATAGAATATCGCGTGCCTATCATCTAGTATTGCGGTCCATCACTTTTGAAAACTTTTCGCTTGGATCTTGCACTGGCACCCCTGGACTTAGTTATTTTTTTCGACCTCCAAAAAACATTTGTTTTATAAACGAACACTGTTCGGGGGCATCTGGGCGTTGCAGGAGAAAAACAAACCTTAAGGTAATCCACCGTAATCCTGGCTGATGGTACCTACGAGTAACTGTTATAGCCATATAGGTCCGCGAGGGTTCTAAGTGACCATCAGGGACAGACGAATGGGTGACGTAACGCGGTGGGTGCCGTGCCGACACGTCGGCGTCACGCTCCACAAACGGCGAGGTTGGGGCCTTGCGCGCGCGCCGCTCCAGATTGCTCGGCCGCTCAGAACCACCGCTTTTTGTCACCAAGCCAGCACCCGAGCAAACAGACAACCGCTCCATTAAAACTTGAAACTGTAGTCTCCTGGAGGTATGATTGGCCTTTTTGCATCTACGTAACCAGATGAATTTATTATTCAGCGTCCAGTGGTATCCTCACTCACACTAGATGGGTGAAGGGACCACTCCGACGCTGTAGTGCCTGGGACATGGTTTTTATAGATAGTGTAGGCTTTAAATTCATTAAAAAAGAAGGCGCAAAACAATCTGTTTTAAATGAAGGAAAATTACTGTTAATAGGTCTTCGCCTAAAAAAAGATATTTTCGTATTTTTCAATATCGGTTAGTTTTATGTAATGTATCTATATTAACAAGAAGCGTAACTTAAGATATTTTCTACAGATCTAAAGTACGTGACATGTTTACTGATACTGATATTATTAGATATGTGAGTACGCCAAGATGTTACCAAGTCTGACATCAATTCCTCGGCCGTCGTCATCTTACGTGTTTTCATCGCCTCTGTAGTTTGTAAACCTTCAGTTCGTGTTAGATTAGGCAACAAAAAAGTGTAGATTTTAATGATACTTTTACTGAATATCACTGATTATATTCTTTTTAATGCACTAACCCGTGCTAAGAACAATTTTTAAAAACCTATTTAGAGGCTACAAATTCCACCCATCCCGGGATTCGAACCCGCGACCTCTGGCTATCCGTGCCAGCGCTCTTCCAACTGAGTATCACTGACTAGAAACAACACTGATTAGACGTAATTGCAGTTTGCAGAAAATTAAACCGTCAAGAGACCCTTGTAAATTTTCGGACTACTGTCACAGATTGTACTGTTGGCGAAACAACACCGGTGACGTCGCAGCATCTCCCGAGCCTGTCGAATCGGCAACACGGGTAATCGCCGGACAAGACAATGGTTTTAGCGTGAAAGCGATCATAAAACTATGGGGGCCGCTGTAAAACTGCGTCCAAAATATTTACAACGCGTGACAAACGGTCAGCTTTGTGTCGCGGGATGTCTCGGCGATTCGTCGCGGCGACTCTCGTCTCCGTTGTGACTTTGCGACCAGCTCCAGCGTTTTATTAAAAACAAAACACATTTTAACACAAAATAAATCACTAACCAGCGCCGGGAAACGTATAAATAAGCTGCAGAGCAAGAAAAAAAACCCAAAACAAGATGTCAAAGACGATCTGTGTAGCGCAGCGGTAGCGCATCTGCCTGCCACGCGAGAGGTTCGGGGTTTGAACCCCGGCTGGGAAAAAGACTCCAGTTCTTGGATGTTTACATGTTTGTGATGTCGCTGTCTCTGGTTTCCACGACACAGGGTATCCTAGTGTGGGGCCAGAAGCAATGTATGTGCCAGTATGTAAATGTTAACACATTTTAAGCTTTCGCGACTCGAACACATTATTGAACGTGGGATCCGGTCATCAAGAAATGTTTGAGTGGAAAAAAGTCGCATGGCTTATCATCTGACATTGTCAGTGTAGTGTGTCGCAACCCTAATAATATTTTGTGATGGCTGATTGAGGGTAGTCTGAAACCTTATCAGCCGAAGATGCGAGCGGGCGCCAGCCATCAGTCTTCACGTGACCACGATGACTGTAAAGTCGTCGAAACGTCGAGGTAAAATAGCAATAAATTACTACGCGATTAACTCCCGAAAATATTCTAATATTTTTATAAATAAATGTTATGTTATGCATGAGTTCTGTGGTTAAAAAAAGGTCAAGTAAATCGGCACTTTGCTGACCTTAATCGGAAGCTGACGCAAATTATCGTCAAAAGTAGAAATGTGTGGTTGAGGCCGTATGATCACCTAGAGGTTATAGCACTGAAGAAAAAAAAGTTCAACTAAGGATGATATCCTTGGTCATTGGCTACCTGATTGTAGCCGTGATTAGCTCAACACTTATATTCTCGTTGGAAATACGCCCGTGACTTCATTGATTTAAGTGCTGATATCGTATGCGTACCTACCGGTCGAAGTGTCATTGTCATTGTTAATAAACAGATTATCAATATCATAGTAGGCAAAATAATTAGTAGACATACAATTCATTTATCAAAGCGAAATATTCCGCTATTTGACACGTATCAAATTTGACGCGATAAATTAATATTTCCTATAGTATACAGGGTGTCTCATTCAAATCGGTCAGAATGGGAGAGTCTGAAACTATAAGACATACGAAGATCTGTTCTGAGGAACCATGTCATCGATTTTAATAACAAAAAAAAACTGCATTCATACATTTTAAAAAACATCTGTACTCCGTTCGGGAATCTAACCCGGTTGAAAAAAAAATATTATCGAGCACCTACTAAAATAAATTAAAGTATGTGGAAATAAAATAATACTTTAATTTATTTTAGTAGGTGCTCGATAATATTTTTTTTTCAACCGGGTTCGATTCCAGAATGGAGTACAGATGTTTTTTAAAATGTATGAATGCAGTTTTTCTTGTTATTAAAATCAATGACATGGTTCCTCAGAACAGATCTTCTTATGTCTTATAGTTTCAGACTTTCCCATACTGACCGATTTGAATGAGACACCCTGTATAACGTAAGAAACCGAAATATATTGATTTTCTAAGGAAGTAAGCAAAATTTGCAAATAAAAAAAAATTTTTCCTCGTTTAATTTGTAACGGCGAAAACGCTATCCGCCATCTTGAAACCATCTAAAGTATGTAAACTAACATCTTTCAGCCAGAGCCAGTGGACATTGATTATTTATTATAGGACTTACATCAGAGTGATCTTCACATAAATACACCCGAGTTTCAATTTGGTTTCAATTTTCAATTTCAATTTTTGAGTACCTACCTTACGAAACGCACAATATTGCCCCGTGTAATATCGCTTTAAAAATTCAGAACTACTAAATTTATTTATAAAAGTGCTGTTAATGTGTAGAGTGAACATAGCAGACACAGTGTAATTGTTATCTTTTTAAAAAATCTACTTGGATATTGAAATAATTGAACTCAATTGAAGCCACATAACATCGGACAGATCAATCTACCCGCATTTATTAAAAACCAACAACAAACATGGTAAAGTGCCTGATTTGTGGTAAATACATGCGCAGTGACGGCACAATATCGTGCTGCAAGTGTGAGGCGCAATACCATCGCGCCTGTGCAGGCCTTCCTGCCGCCGCGGGCGCTTCGACGCCGAAGGACTGGCTGTGTCCCGAGTGCAAGCGGCCGAAGAAGCCGCAGCCAGGAGCGGCCACCCCGCCGGCGGTAATCGTCAACCAGCCCCCTGCCGACGTTGCCCCTGTCGTGGATCTGAGTGTCCAGTTTCAGCTCTTCAGGGAGGAGTTATCGCTCATAAGAGCTGAGCTTCGGGACTTCAGGTGCGAGTTCTCTCAGCTGAACACCACCATGGCGGCCTTCAACGGGCGAGTCACGTCCGTGGAGGAGCGACTGGAGGCAGTGGAGAAGAAGCTGACGGAGCGGATGGTAGCGGCGGGCACTAAGGTGTTGGAGGACGCCATCGCGGACTTGCAGGGTCAGCTCCACGACCGCGACCAGGAGCTGTTGGCGAACGACGTGCAGGTGGCGAACTTGCCGGAGGAGCCGGGCGAGAGCGTCATGCACCTCGTGACCACCATCGGGGTGAAGCTCGGCGTGCCGCTGGACGAGCGCGACGTGGTGAGCGCGGTGCGGATGGGCGCACGGCGCGACGGCGAGCGGCCGCGGCCTCTTGTGGTGCGGCTCGCGCGGCGAGCGACGCGCGACGATCTACTCCGGGCGGCGCGGGTCCGCCGCGGGGTCACCACTGCCGATCTGGGCCTCACCGGGGAGCCGCGTAGGTTTTACCTGAACGAACGGCTCACTCGCCTGAACCGGCACCTGTTCGGCAAGGCCCGCGAGCGTGCCCGGGAACAGGGCTGGAAGCACGTTTGGACGCGGGACGGGAGGGTGCTGGTGCGTCAAGCCGACGGAGCGCCGCTTCACAGAATCCGGTCCGAGGCGGACTTAGGCCGTGTTTTTCCCGCGCCTTCGGTTTGAGTTTTATGTACAATCTGCCGAAGTTAATAGTTTTAATTGTAGATTTAAACAAAACATATTTTTGTATGTTGTGATCGTGTATAGTCTTACTATATATTACCTTTTGGTTATCTTCTTCTTATTTGTTAGTGTATATTTCCTTCTTTATGGGCAGAGTGTCCCCGCAGTTATCGACGGGTCGTTGACTTTCAGCTCATCACGTCGGCATTCATTCATCTGCAACAAAATAAGAAGTATATGTATAAAAAACACTATAGCAAATATTGTATGTAACAATTATTATAACAAAGAGTATATTTATAAAATATTTTATTTTATACGAGTGTATTTATTTTCTGTAACTAAGTATATTACTTTTATATTGATAATACAATATCTACATATATATATTAAAATAGTTTATGTATTATTTTATGTACTTACATTGGTAAACATGCAGGAATTCCCTTTTTCAATTCGCGCTTCTCTCTAAACGTTTCACTGTTGGATTATTTAATGCAGGGTCCTTGGGTACTGGACATGACGAGTTCATCTCTGCTGTACTGACGCTAGCCCCTGACGTAGTTGCCATCAATGAGACGTGGCTGCGGGAGGGTGAGGAAGGACGCGCTCCCGCCGTGCCCGGCTTCAGACTGCGCCACACGCCGCGGCCGATCCGCGTCCGCGCACGCGGCGGCGGGGTGGGGTTCTATCTGCGCAATGGGTTGGCGGCGCGCGTCGCCCCGCACCCTCCCGCGGATACTGTCGAGCAGATGTGGCTACGACTGACTATAAACGGGACTAGACTAATTATTGGTACCGCTTATCGCCCACCATGGCATGACGCGGATACCTTCTTTGACGCAATAACTGAATCGGTGACTTCTTTTACTAACTACGATCGACTCGTTTTATTAGGGGATTTTAACGTAAATTATACTGACAAACGCGACACAAACTACAGATCACTCGACGAGTTTTTATTGACTGTTAATCTGAAACAAATTATTGACCAACCGACGCACTTTACAGATCACAGTCAGACTACAATTGACTTAATATGCACCGACTCTCGAGTACTTAAAACAGACATTAGACACATACCCGATTTAGGCCGACATGCTCTTGTTTCTGTTGAAATCGACGTGAAACGACAGAAGCCCATCCCCCGACGAATCACTTACCGACCTTTAAAAGACATGGACTTGGTTGAGTTTAATAAAGACCTGACCGCGATAGACTGGGCACAGATTTTACTTCTTGACAATGTTGACGATATGCTGAGTTTGTTCAATGACCACTTACTAGGACTTTTTGACAAACACGCACCTGAGAAGACAGTGATGGTCAGAGAGGGTCCAAAACCGTGGCTCACCAGCAATGTACTGCTTATGATGCGATTACGTAATGACGCCCATGAACGATACAAACAGACAAAGGACGAAGCACATAAGCAGTACTACAAACAGTTAAAGCACATGGTTATCGAAGCGATCCACCACGAAAAAAGGGCCTTCTTTGAACATCACATTAATGACAAAACTATTGACTCTAAGACTCTGTGGAAGAACTTGAAGCGTCACGTTGTTCCAGACCAACGCAGTGTGGAGTTGCCGGTGCACTTCGATGACCCTGACAAAATTAACGACCATTTCCTGGACATACCTGGTAATTCCAAATTGAATATTTCTGACTTGACTTTCTATGAATTTGGACGACACACAGACAAGACATTCAAACTCAGCAATGTAACTACCGACAAAATCGCAAAAATTGTTATGACTTTACGAACTAAAGCCAAGGGTATGGATGGTATTGACAGTGACATGATAGTTATGACTATGCCGACAACCCTGGACGTTCTGACTTCAATTGTCAACAGGAGCATAGACACAATGACTTTTCCGACACAGTGGAAGATGGCTAAGGTCACGCCATTACCCAAAAAACCCAACCCTACCCACATTTCACATCTCCGCCCAGTCAGTATCCTTCCTTGCACATCGAAGATAATAGAGAGGGTGGTTTGCGAACAGCTGTCGGAATATCTTGAGAAATACGGCATTTTGCCGGAACGGCAATCGGGCTTTCGTAAGGGCCGTTCCACTGCTACCGCCTTGCTCGATGTTGTCGACAATATCCTGCAAGCGCGGGATACCGGCAAAAGCACATTGTTAGTCCTGCTTGATTTCTCAAGAGCTTTCGATTGTTTGAGCATCCCCCTACTATTATCTAAGATGTCGTACTACGGGTTTGACAATGCGACGGTTCGGTGGTTTGACAGTTACCTGTCGGGTCGGTCGCAAGTTGTTGGGTTGCGTGGGATGAACGGGAGGACTCTGCTGTCATCCTCTAGTCTAATGACTCGGGGAGTGCCGCAGGGATCAATCCTGGGGCCCCTGCTCTTTGCATTGTATAGTGCAGACATCGTCAACAATGTGAAGAGTAGCAGTTATCATCTCTACGCCGACGACGTGCAGCTGTATGCCTCCGTCACTCCTAACGGTGCGGCGGAGTGTGTACGCTGTATCAATGACGAGCTTGAACGGATTGCGAGCTGGTCAGACAGGAGCTGTCTGGTGCTTAACCCAAGCAAGTCCAAGTACATGGTACTTGGTACTAAATGTCAAATTCGTAGTACACTGGAAACTCTGACTACCGAGAATGTAGCCATCAGGGGCAAACACGTAGAACGGGTGGTAGAGGCTAAAAACCTGGGCGTTCTGATGGATGGTGAGCTACGCTTTGAGAAACACATCGCTGGAGTGGTGAGCAACTGCTTCTATCGCCTCAAAGTACTTTATAATGTGCGTGATTACCTTAGTGTGGATTTGCGTATCCACCTATGTGAATCGCTCATATTATCAAGGTTGAATTACTGTGACGTTGTCTATGGTGGTTGCATTCTTGGTCGTACACAGAGGTTGATACAACGAGTTCAGAACGCTTGCGCTCGTTTCTGTTTCCGCATCCCTCCTCGATCCCATGTCAGTCCATACTTGGATGAAGCAAACCTCTTAAACATGCAGGCGCGTAGGCAACTGCACTTTGCAACGTTGCTGTTCGGTGTCGTCCGGTGGAAAGCCCCCGCCTACCTTTACGATAAACTCAATTGGTCAGGACGCGATCAAAGGTATGGGGCAAGGGCTGTCATGCCGGCGTACCGGACCGCAGCGTTTCGAGGAAGTTTTAGGTTTGCGGCGTCTAAGTGTTGGAATGATCTCCCTCCCCCTCTCCGCAGTGTGACTAGCAGGAATACATTTAAGCGAAAGCTGAAAATGTGCCTGCTATCCCTGCGGAAACACCCTCCTTAACGCAATCCCCCTGCAGTTCGCCTTTTAAGTATTTATGTGTGTATATATATTATTATTATTGAATTCTTTAATGTACCTGTAAAGATTTTACAATTGGCGGGCTTAACACTAAATAGTTTTTTATTCTAGCCAACCAACAGGTGACGTATATATATTACTTATTTGTTATTTCTTTGCTTATAATTATTTATTGCTACATATTATTATCATATTATGTGCATTTTTACTTAGATATTCTATATTTAGTATATTTCACAGCATATTCTATTCTATTGACGTTGTTTTATAAATATTATTTTTTATGTAAGATCTGTATTGTAGGTATATTACTTAATGTATGTATAAATTGAAGAATGGGTGCTGACTGAAAATCAGTGTTGCAGGCCCAGCCTGCAGCAAATGCTGAGTCAGCTACCTGTTTGGGGCTGCGGAGATACAATGCCCTTCTAAATTGTAAATGTTTGTTTTAAATCGTATTCTTTGTTTTATTATATTTTTCTTTGTTCTTTCTTTTATTATTTGTCTGTATTATTATAATATCGTGTTACATTGTGTTATGTGTATTGTATCTTTGTGGCTGCAAATAAATGTCTCTCTCTCTCTCTCTCTCTCTCTCAATTGATAAAGAGTCGATGTCTCTTTTGGCAAGTTTGAGCCAAGTTTTTCGAATGTTCTTTCACTGGGTACACGAATCCACTACTTCCCGGGGGTCTTTATTGACGTGTTTTTTTCATTCTCGAACACTGCAATAATGATAATTGGTATATTTTGGATGTCAATTCGCTGAAATCACGGTTGCGATGTTGTTATTTCACTATGCTCAGAGATCACTTACAGAAAATTGAATGTCAAACTTTGTTTACAATTTTTGGGACTTCAAACCCTAGACAAAAATGGCTGATCGCGTTTTTGGCTGCTTAGGAAAATAAAGTTTTAAAATATATTTTTATGTTGCTTTTTGGTCCTCAAAAATATTCTAAAATATTTTTTGGTCTAATGGAAGAGTTACTTACCGATTAACACTTACTTGAAAAGAGAGTCAAATAGCGGATTATGAGCAAAATTTTTACTCGTAATACATGCTATAACTTCGCCAACATACTTATCATTTGAAGAAATCAATATATCAACAAAATTTCGAAATTTAATTAAAAAACACTTTTAGTTTGGCATAAAAATTGTCATTTGCACCTTACATTGATGGCTTAGTTGGCTCAGCAACGTATTGACTAGTCTTTCGTGTGGGCTAGGCCGACTAAGATGTCAGGATTGTATAGGTGCTGGGCACACCTACACCATCTAAAACAATGTCCCAGGCACTGCAGTATGCGAGTTGTCCCTTCACCCGCCATCTAGTGTGAGTGAAGATGCCACTGGACGTTGTGTAAATCATCTCATTATATATAGTCTGTTAGGTTTTATAATACCTACCTCGGGCGCTAGAGCAGGCTTCAGTTTTCGGCGAAAGCACATGCGTGTAATACTGCTTCCCGCTCCTTATAAAACTTTTCTTCACTATTTTGAAAAGTTATGTAAAATAAGTGTCATATTAGTTCCGATATTTCTATTACACGAATATATCCGATTCTATCCGATAGTGGCCGAGGCTAAAAGCTAACAGACCGTACGTTGATGCAGAGGCCTATGACGATGGTAAAGGTACAAAATGTTGATTAGCTAAAGTGTTTTGCATGATCGTGGAGACAAAGCCTGTAACCATCCCACCCACAAACTTGGATGGACTATCAAAAAAGCCTATCGGATTCCGTAGCACGTGCCGAGCCTACCTACTTACAAAGCATCTTTACACTTCGAAAAGCAATCACAAATCAAACCGTAGAAGTGGGCACGCTACAAAAAGACTTATTTTATTATTTGCTGCACACTAGGACACGGTTTTCTCTTCGAACTCAGACGGAATAAGAGCACTGAAATAACGGAGAATCGGTAAACCGTTTCTTCAGTATTCGTATTTTAATTTTAAACTTTTGCTTGTTGGAAATGGGTTCAATCTTCAGGTTTTGCGCAATTTTTATAACCCGGTGAACAATTTTTTAATTCACTAAACGATCTTCTTACAAACAAAACCAGCTTCTCTCACCAAGGTGTACGGCAAAGTCTTTGAAGTCATTTTGGAAGTTCAATGTGAGCAATTTAATGATAATGATTAAATGTAGGCAAGCCTATTTCCCACGTCCACTTGGGCAGATTTGCCTAAAACTACAATACGTAGTTTGTTATGACCATTATTACTGTTAAATTATTATACTTTATTATATACAAGAAGCGCTCGTGGCCTAGTCGAACTGAGTGATTGAAATCAATCACTTGAGCAACAGGCGCGGTCAGGTGCAGGATGGGTGACCGTCCCGTGACTACCGCTAGTGGCATTTTTCCGTGCGCTTTCGTGCTTCATAGGGCACGTTAAGCCGTTGGTGCCGGCTGTCATGTAATGGCGGTCGTTAAGCCCTATAGGCGGCTTGAGAACTTCTGACAGTAAGGCCCGCCACTGTCTTACAATCTTCCGCCAACCCGGACTTGGCCCCCGTATTGCCTAACCTTCCTGCGGTGCAGGAAAACCCGTGTCTGTACATAAAAGGGTTGATATCGATACACAAAAAGTTATATTGTATACCATTTGAACAACATTTCGTAGCAGAGTCGTTTTGTAAGTCTATGGTCCTGCAACACATCGAATTGTCGTAATAAGTCATTAACTGTAGTTCTATGCAACAGGCCTCTGATGTAGGCGAGTAAATTACTATACATTAGGCCGATTCCCGAATTGATAATGTCACTAAGTAAATGCTTAAGTAACGTCCTGTCTCGCTCTTTGCTGAGAAATTCGAAGCGACAACACTACAGATAAGTATCTACTTAGCAAAATTCTCAATTCAGAAACTGGCCTACAGATTTCCAAACTGAGAAATTCATTAAGTAAATACTTAAGTACAGTGCTACACAAGAAATAAGTCTCGCGGATGTACCTGCGCAGATGACCAAATTTTGGATGTGCGGCAAGTTGATCGACCAATCAGATAGTTTCATTTTATGGCAGGCCGCGCGCCTTTGTTGCTATTGGTTGATTCAACGTCATCGATGCAGTTTGGCAATATTAGCGTGAGCGAAATAGGTAGCGCTACTGCGGCAATCAATTCTGCACCTTGACCGTATCGGTTAAAGATCATGTTGAATGTACTTATAGCTTCGGGTACTTTCGTTACACTTCTTCCTTGTCTGCGCGAACGTAGATTCCCGAAGGGACTTTTATGATGTGTAGTACTGTAACGTTCTGTCACTCTCTTTGCTGAGAAATTCGAAGCGACCACACTACAGTTACGTATTTTCTTAACGAAATTCTCAATTCAGAAATGGCCCAGTGGCAACTAGCTACGTATCGAAGAGTCACAGAGGGAATAGATCACACTCCTCCTTTTGCGTCCATTGGTATTTTTCCTCTCGCAGCCTGTCCGGGCAATGGCACTGTGAAAGTTCACACAACAATTTAGGATTTTAACACACACCCGCCACTGGTGTCCGACTCATTAAAGCGTGTTTTTAAACCCGCAATACGGCGGAATACGTGTTCATTGACAACGTCGCTAATACGTTTAATTTCTTTAGTTATTGCTTCGCCGTCGATAAAGTGAAGAATGTCTTGACGGAATGTCCGACGCGGTTCTGTTAGTCGACAGGTCTCGTATACCCACTCTTTAATTGTCATCCGGTCGGAGATGCTACGGGCCAGTTTTTGAATTGAGAATTTCGCTAAATAAATTTGTAACTATAATGCTGTCCCTTAGATTTTGTCAGAAAAGAGGGAGACGAAACGTTACTTTTGTACTTACTTAGTGAAATTTAATTCGGGATCCGGCCTCTATATGGGGCCGGATCCGTCGGAACTCAAACTCTTAAGGCCAGTTTCTGAAATGAGAATTTCCCTAAGGAATCACTTAAGTGTAGTGGTGTCTCTTCGAATTTCTCAACAAAGAGCGTGACAGATCGTTACTGAAGTATTTACTTAGTGGAATTCTCAATTCAGAAACCAGCCCTTAATCTTCCTGAAATAAACAGAAGACCCCGTTATTATTTGGTACGACAAACGAAGTTATTTGTGAAAATCAGGACCTTATTTATGAAGAGTGATGTCATTGTCTGATCGGGAAACTTACAATAATAAGTCTTAACTATGGTCACCGCATGGCTACCGCACGGATGATACCAATCTGATAGAATCATCAGATGTTTTTTAACACTCGAGCAGCACTGAAACGGGCTCATGTCAGATCAAATCTATATTTTTCCCAGAACCGCAGCCTAAAAAGCAATTGATCATTGGCCATTTTCCGTCTCGTATAAGCACAAGTACGAGTGGGGAAAAAACGGCCTCCATCTCGAATGTCATTTGCACGGGCGCGGGGCGTGCTGTTGAAAAAGCAATTATTTCAATATCTCGCCAAGCCGCGGCTCATGCAGTGAACGCGCAGTGGGATGACGACAGCATCCAGACTGACAGTAACGGCTTCACTTTTAGAATCCTAAAAGTAATCACTCGCCAACCGTGAAGAAAAACTTTTTGAGGAAACCTGAGTGTCAGAAGTGTTTCCATATCACACCAGTTGAAATTGGTCATAAATAAATCTCAATTAATCATTTTTCTACAAAAATAGATATCTTCTGATAACCGATGGGTTACTTCTAAAACGCAAAACATGCTAATTGGAGTTTATGTGTAATAAGTTTTATTTCCCAGATTGATATTTGTTTAAATATGAAGGTTTACAAAATTTTAAAAATTAACGTACTCTAGCGTTAACGCTGGCTTCGTTTAATAACTGTCCAATACAAATATGGTTAAATGATTAAGCATCTTCTATGAAACAAAGTTACTAGTGCTGCAAAGCAGAAAAACTGTAAAAACACATAAAAATATTGAATAACATTAAAAAGAAAACCTTACATAATCAATATGCCTAATGCAGAAAGTTGTACCGAATATGTAAGTGCTACCGTGAAGTTTTTTTTACTGAACCCGATACGCTTCAATCAGCACAGCACTGCTAATATCCTAAAAGTGACCTTAGTGTCAGCCGCCGATGTCTCCAAGATATCTCGATATATACTAAACCAGTCAGCAAGCGTGAACATTGCCTTGAAAACTTGACTTTTTGCTTGATATCCTGGTTGTTTTCGACTTCCTTTAACCAGAGTATCTGCGATATTCACAAACGTTAGCAATTGCAATCACCAATTTCTGGTTAACTGCCTCTCGCTCTCACTCCAAATTCTTGCCTCTCGCTCTTACAGTATGAGCAAGAGGCAAGAAGTTATTCAGCCCCTTTCTTCAATCAACCAAGCTGTACTGGACCGTAGGAAGTGAGCGAACTGGCCGCGACTTTGCCAGGCACCCAGCGGGCAAACGCCGCAAAAAGTGTGTCGGCACGCGCTCCCTCGCCGTGACCGAGCGGAGCCGATAGGCGGCAGACCCGATAGACCGATAACACTCAGCTCCACTAACACGCCGAATACTGTAACACTATAATAACGCAGCCCATACACTTCCCACTGTATGGCACAGGCCTTCTCACAGAGAATGTATGTGCTTGACCACCAGCAAAAACTAGTCCGGACAGAATCGGGATATAATTTTAATTTTAAGGTTACGGGAAGCGTCTAAAACTACAATACGTAGTTTGTTATGACCATTATTATTATTAAATTATTATACTTTATTATACACAAGAAGCGCTCGTGGCCCAGGCGAACCGAGTGATTGGAATCAATCACTTGGGTTAAGCAACAACAGGCGCGGTCAGGTACAGGATGGGTGATCGTCCCGTGACTACCGCTAGTGGCATTTTTCCGAGCGCTTCCGTGCTTCGCAAGGCACATTAAGCCGTTGGTGCCAGCAGTCATATAATGGCAGTCGTTAAGCCATATCAGAGGATGGGCGGCTTGATAACTTCTGACAGTAAGGCCCGCCGCTGTCTTACAATCCTCCACCAACCCGGACTTGGCCCCCGTAGTGGAGTATGGCCTAACCTTCCTGCGATGCAGGAAGAGACCCACAACATGCTTAGACTGCCGCAATGTAATGTAAATATAATACTGGCTGTGCCTAGTGTGGGGTCACCGTAGCTCTTATTACTTACACACGCTAAACCCTTATTTGTCTCAGCACTGTTCTACCAGTTTTTATTGTCTCTGTGTATTATTCTTCCCGATAATAAATATTATTTGTATTTGTATTATTTTGTATTCGCAGTTAGCGAGTAGTATTGCTACTATAAGGCCCACCACTGTCTTATCCTCCACCAACCCGGACTTGGCCCCCGTGGTGGAGTATGGCCTAACCTTCCTGCGATACAGAAAGAGATCCGTGCCCCAGCGGGGACATACAAGGATTGATAACATTGCTACTATAAATTCACAAAAAGCCGCAAATTAGAAAAGAAATAAGTCTTGAATGGCTTGAGAGGCAAGCGTTCTACCCACCTCACTGCCACCAGCACCGCTGGAACCCTGGAGTAGGAGAAATTGGGGTTCTCGTGTCAGTTTTCTTTCCTAAATCTGTATAAAATAAAAATTAAGCCCTGTCTAAATCGGTTGATATTTTACTCATTGGTTATCAAAACACTGCCAACGCCTTGTTTTTAATTACTCGATTTTTTTTTAATTGTAAGCACATTATTTTTTTTAAATGTTTTAACAGATGTGTGTTTTTTTTTGCAATAAACTTTTTTAAAAACCTATTTAGAGGCTAAAAATTTCACCCATGCCGGGATTCGAACCCGCAACCTCTGGCTATCCGTGCCAGCGCTCTACCAATTGAGCCAATGGGCGACTCACGGCATCAGTGAAATTTCGAACCTCTTTACACTATTCTCTGTATTACGGCATGGGTGAAATTTTTAGCCTCTAAATAGGTTTTTAAATTTGTTCCTTAGCACGGGTTAGTGCATTAAAAATAAAAATAGTATAATAAACTTTTTGTTCTTTTCTTTTTTATGTATTCTGAAAGCGACCCACGGCAGGGCACAGGCCTTCTCTCAGATAGAGAGTATGGGCTTAATTATCCCACGTGCCCACCGCGGATTGTTAAAACGCTGAAATATTTGAACACCACAAACACTCAGGTTTCCTCACGATGTTTTCCTTCACAATAGTGAGTGGCATTGCTACTATAACTTCACAAATGTATAATAATAACTAGTAGTAGTCTATTCTACTTCAAATTAAATGGTCTCTAAACGTCTGTACAGAATCACTGTTTCATAAATAAAACTATCTAATAACTAATAATGAGGAATCTTTTAATTTATTTGCATTTTTCCAATCCAATAACTTATTTAGTGAAGCGCGACATAGGCGCCTTATTTCCGCCGATCAATTAGTTTTTTAGTCAATTTGTGGGTATTTGTATTAAACAACCTCAATCGTAGCAAGGCTACTGGCCGATTAGATGTTATGCGTTGTCTAAGACTGATTTTTATTGCACTAATGCAACGTAATAATAATCTTCTGTGAACGACGCTGGTTGATTACCGCTGAATCATACTATCGCAAGCCGAATAATCTAGGATTCACATAATGTAATATCATCATAAACGCAACTCAATTTTTTCCGGTACAAAAATTTTTACCCATTCGGCGGCTATTTGCGATTTTCAATATGGTAATAAATATCACAATAAAAGTCCTGTCCTAAGTGCATGTCTGTCAACTAGGGAAGAGAAACCGATCGGTGAGCGACGTCAATGCGTGTAAAATATGATAAATGTTGCCTTGAGAGTTTATAGGTGGGAACCAATATACACGGAACCCTGACCACTGGATAAGACACGCCCAATAAAGTAGATAGATAGATAGGTAGGTAGGTAGGTAGGTAGGTAGGTAGGTAGGTAGGTAGGTAGGTAGATAAATAGATAGATAGATAGACATTTTACATTTACAAGTACATTCCTTACAGATAACACATACAACGGAAATGCTTAAAGTAAAAAATCAACAACATAAACGGACAAAGTACACAGATACGTAAAGTAGACGGCAGGTCAACTTTTACATTTTAGTTGCAAAGTCGCCAGTAAAACTGACCAGAGAGCACGCGTGCAACTCTGCAACTAAGATGTCCAAATGTTACTACATTTGTTTTTATTGTTTGTTTTTATATTAATTTATATAAAAATATAAATTAATATAAAAACAATAAGGTATTAGTTTATGAGGCGTAGCCTCATTAAGCTTACCGCCGATTTTTCGTCCATACTGTCGTAACAAATTGTCCGTACAAAAATTTGTTAAATTACTGCTGTCTATAACATCGACTGACAGCTGCAGTTCTGACAATAGATTAACGGATTTTAGTGGTCGAGAAACCGTAGATAAGCTTGACGAGGGAATGCCTTATGCCCCATCTTTGGGTCTATTACTAAACGTCAACCGCTGACGAAGTAAGTAGGTATTTTCAAAAGCATCTCTTATCCAGTGATGAACGGTCCGCTGTCTGCCAATCAGCCGCGTGCCCAATGCAGGTTGGCTGACATCGAGGTTAAAGCTTGCCGATTCCTTAATTGCCGTGACGTTTTGGTGTCACATTCCTTATGTTTGACAGAGAATGTCAGTTGCTACTTAAGCAGACTTTTGGGAGCCGAGCTGAGTAGCTTTTGGAACGCCTTATGCCCTTACATTGGACAGTGACTTTAATCAGCGGCCGAAAGGTTAATGTTACTTGTTGACTCATCATACGAGGTCATTTTATAGTGCCTAGCTGTTCTCAACACTATTTCACATCTTAGTTTATCAACGAACGAATTTCACTAGTCTAATTAAGGCCAAATATTATTATCAGTATTTATGTTCTTACAATCGTTTAATTGGTATCAATATATTTTTGATTTTATTATTTATGTGCATGCATCTACTATCAATATACTTCATGCTTTCCACTCCATGCAAAGGTTGTCTAGAAGAAATCGCTCGACCAAAAACAACTTCTTTACAACATTTTTTTTTATATTTCTTTAATCCTGACTATCATTTTCAAAAATTTTAAATTACGTCACCCATTTCTGAGATTTCCCTCATTTTTATCATTATTACTTCACATCTTGACTAGGCCAGACTATTAAATCTTCCTTTACCTGCTTTTGCTGTTTTTAGCCAGTTATCTGTTTTTATTATAAATAAAACATTCTATAAATAAAGCACAAAGTAGAAGTCGTTCCAGTTTTGTTATTTATAAAAGTTTTACAACATCACAACACTACTTGCATTTAAGAAATTATAGTCGTATTTTTTCTGGTTGTGCAATAAAGTGTTCTCTATCTCTATCTCTATAATATAGATATCATGTTAGTTATCAACGAACGAATTCCACAATTCAAATCAAGGCCAAATATTATTGTAATGCGCTCAGTCCCAATGTTTATTTTACGAATACCGACGCTGTCAGACAGAAAAGGGTTGCACCGGGAATAAATTACGTCAAATCTATAAACAGTATTTCAAAACAAAATTATTTGGAAAAGGGTCCTTCATTGAGGCATTAGTGCCGCTACTCACCGCGGCCGATTATAATTATTAAAATAACGTCCTCCTCTTTGAAATATGGCACTTTTTCACGTTTCTTTTTCGGAAGAGTGTCGCGAGTTAAGTAGTATTTATGCGCTCCCCGGCGGCGCGGGCGCTGCGGAGGCGGCGTAACCATGGCAACGAATCAAAAATTGGACGCACACCACCGGACCTCGAAATGTCAGGTAGATATTAACACAAGTGCTAATGAGTTGGTTTAATAGCACTGACGTGCGTGGCTCACGAGTTATTAAATATATACGAGCGTATCTCACAGCGTTTCTCTTTCTCGTTTGTTTCCGTTGATTGACAGCTGTAACCTTAAAATTATTTTGGCATTGCAGCGCAATAGTAATTAGAAAAGGGCAAATAGAGAATTAAGGCTAATGATAATCAAAGGTAGGTATGGAAACTAAGGTGGCGCATTAGTAGAACGCTGGCCTCATATTCGAGAGATCGTAGATTCGAGTGCCAGCATGTACCAACGTCTTTGTTTTCAACATTTGTTTATTTGAAGTAACCACTTGTTACCTCTGAAGGACAATAACGTGAAGAAACTGGAACACGTTAAAAATTAGCTAACATGTCTAGGCTTCTGGCAATCCACAGACAGTAATGCCACGACTGGCATTAAATGACAGTGGGTGCCGGCTGTCGTGTAATGCCAGTCGTTAAGCCATGTCAGAGGCCTCTTGGGCGGCTTGATAACTTCTGACAGTAAGGCCCGCCACTGTCTTACAATCCGCGACCAACCCGGACTTGGCCCCTGTGGTGAAGTATGGCCTAACCTTGACCCGTGCCCCAGCAGTGGGGACATACTTACTTAAGCTCCGTTAAAATGATACATCTACACACTATTGTATTACCTTATTGGATAATTTAAGCCCCACTCAATCCAACTCATTACCATTGACAATAAGTAAACCACTAACGCCCGTACAGAATGGGAAATTATAGCGGTGACGATTTTCATTGCTAATTTGATACCTGCTAAGTAAATGCGCGGCATTCATTTGTGGGCTGAAGGTAGCGACAGCAGTTAACGAAATAAAAAAATATGAAAATGACACAATGACCTCCACTTATCCATACTAGATATGGATGTGACATTTTAGTCAATAAATGCTACTACCTAAGTATGACATAAAAGATTTTTTTGCTTATAAAATGTAATGATAACTTTGTACACCGGGAATTACATGAGACTTAAAAAATAACAGTACAGTACAAGTGGCGGCCTTATTACTAAAAGTAATTTCCTCCAGACAACCATTGATGGAAAAGAAGAAACGGACACTGAAAGACGGGTAACTAAACAATATTAGACAAGATATTTTTATAGTTGATACACATACATAAATATGAAAAATTAACATAACATAACATTTACATACAGGCACATACATTATAATATTTAAAAGTAGTTATTTATGAAATAGTATGAAAGTAGTTTTTAAGAAATTACTTTTAGTAATAAGGCCGCCACGTGTACTGTACTGTTATTTTATAAGTCTCTTATGTAATCCTTGGTGTACATGCAATAAAGAATATTCTATCTATCTATCTATTTATATTCACTATTCGGACTTGTACTCTTACCGTAGGCACAATTAGATCATCCAAACGCGCCTACTAATCTCCGTAAACCAATCGAAAACGGACATTTATCATAAAAGCCACCCTCCGAGGTCCGAGCGAAGTTTTCTTCACGTAATTTCATATAAATTACTTAAAATCAAAAGGGAAATTAGAGCGGCCGCCTAATGCTCGATTCGCATGACATTCAACCGCTTTTACCGTAACTTATTATTTTATTTCACTCCCGGTGCGCTGCCCCTTTATTGTGGGCGGGCTTCGTTTAACTGTACTGTACGACTACAATACCTGCAGACTTGGCGAAACTTTAAAATGGACATGACTATGGGTCTTTCGTCTGTAAACTCAGCTGACCGCTTCCACGGCTCGCCATTTAATCTTACCACCACCCGTTACTACCAAAACCGAAGTCGTGGATTCGACTCCGCCGCAGTAGTGGGGTCCTCTGCAGGTGCGAGCGAAGCTCGCCGGTGTACTTTGTCTCGTATAATGGTCTCAGTCACATAAAATAATATATGTCAAAATGAAATAAAACAGAATGGAATAGAATGAAAAGGAAAGGAAGGGCGATTGTGCACTACAAGGAATTTGGACAGTGGTCCGGCAGTCCGATTTTTACGGTCCGATATGGCACGCCATATAATGTATACTAGTTTGCGCACTATACGTAATTTTGCCGTCCGACATTTTACTTTACCCCATTCCGGAACGGTTTTTTTCGGTCCGAAATGACTGTAATGAAAAACGTGTTTATGCTTGTGCACGCAGAACAATAATTGTTCAGAGACGTTTTGTAACTTCCTAACATATAGTCGGCTTGTAGTCAGGTTGTACCGCCATTAAAATTTACTGGCGTTTCGTACATTGCTTTTTCCTTTTGAAGTTTCGCCAGACTGCCCTAAACTGAGGCGTATCATCCGAGTAAAGACGGACAAGTGCACAAGCCAATCATCCGTGTTTTTCATGCCACTTCGGAACGTAAAAAATCGGATGTTCGGACAGTAAAATTCCTTGTAGTGCACAATCGCCCGAACGGAACGGAACGGAACGGAACGGTCCGGAACGGAACGGAACGGCACGGAATGAAACGGAACGGATCGGAACGGAACGGAACGGAACGGAACGGAACGGAACGATACGGAACGGAACGGAACGGAACGTAACGGAACGGAACGGAACGGAACGGAACGGAACGGAACGGAACGGAACGGAACGGAACGGAACGGAACGGAACGGAACGGAACGGAACGGAACGGAACGGAACGGAACGGAACGGAACGGAACGGAACGGAACGGAACGGAACGGAAAGGAACGGAGCGGAGCGGAGCGGAACGGAACGGAACGGAACGTAACGGAACGGAACGGAACGGAACGGAACGGAACGGAACGGAACGGAACGGAACGGAACGGAACGGAACGGAACGGAACGGAACGGAACGGAACGGAACGGAACGGAACGGAACGGAACGGAACGGAACGGAATACTGAATCGTGAAAAATGGCAAACCGCCTGACAATCACAGTGTTGGACCGCCAGGTGTATCATATATTAAATTAAATACATAATATAATATAGAACCTTAACCGTTCGAAAATTCATTACAGGTCCACAGTTACGCAAGTTCACAATACGTCAACACGTGTCGGATGGTCGTTGATGATAGTTTCTGTGATTATTGAACTCGGTTCGAACTTTATAGGTAAAGTGGTTTGCCACAGTGGCATTACACTGTTGTAACTACTAGGTGAGATCGCAGTTGTTAGCATAATTTGTAACAGGAGATTCTAACCATGATTTAGAAACATCTTGCACAAGCTAACAAGAGAAAGTATATAAAAAAAATATTTGTAGATAGAATATTCTTTATCGCACACTTGGGTGTGGCAAAAGAAGCCAGAAAGTAGAATTAATGCAGTAGAGATGAGGTGCTTGGGAAGTATCTGTAGTGTTACTTTGAATGACAGGATACGCCATAGTCTGATTAGAGAACGTTGTGGACTAAAAGAGGATGTAGTGACTAGAATTGAGAGAGGAATGTTGCATTGGTTTGGACATGTGGAGAGGATGAAGGAAGAAAGATTGACGAAAGAAATATGTGCTGCGAATGTGAGTGGAAGGGCTGGTATGCACGCACGCCGGTTCTGGGTACTTGTTATCTTCCCCTTTGCTAATACATCCCCTATTTGGTCGATGTGTGTCCGACTGGGACGTCCCTTACCAGCCCTTCCACTCACATTATGCCAACGACTTATGAACGTTGATGAAGCGAAGGTGATCTGTCAGGATCGTGGCAAGTGGCAGTCCCTGGTCTCTGCCTACCCCTCTGGGATACAGGCATGAGGTTATATTAGTATGTATGTACACAGAAATTACAGTAACAGAAATAATATAAAAATATAGTACAAATGGCGGCCTTATTACTAAAAGCTATTTCTTCCAGGCAACCTCAGACGGAGACAAGAAAGAAATTAGAGACGGGTACTCGGCGCAATATAGAACTATTGATATTATTATTATCGTATGAAAAAGCAAATAATTAAACAAATAACATTACGAGGAAACGTAACGAATAAAAGATTTAAAAAACATGCACACTCACGCGGCTCACGCCTGTATCCCGAAGTGGTAAGCGGAAATAAGGGTCTCTCTTTTTGCAAATACTGACAAACTTCTTTCTCTGTATCGACATTCATTAGTTCTATATTAAACGGGTCTAATCGGGATTATTTATTGGGTACAACGTACTTACCTGACGTAATCGCGATTAGACCCGCGATTAATATATAACTATCTAAGAGCATCACGAGTCATTACGTACAGTCTGTTAGCTTTTAGAATATACCTCGGCTACTATCGGATTTATTCGCATAATAGAAATATCGGAACTAAAATGACACTTTACTTTGCATAACTTTTCAAAAGAGTGAAGAAATGTGGGTACAGTGATATTCCGATGTATAAACCTAACTGCAAAGTAGGTAGTCGGGGCTGTAAGTGATGCAATTTACTTAAGCCAGATGTCGCTGCCTGTACGTAATACAGAGAATAGTGTAAAGAGGTTCGAAATTTCACTGATGCCGGTGAGTCGCCCATTAGCTCAGTTGGAAAGAGCGCTGGCACGGATAGCCAGAGGTCGCGGGTTCGAATCCCGGCATGGGTGGAATTTTTAGCCTCTAAATAGGTTTTTGAAATAGTGAAGAAAAGTTTTATACAGAGCAGGAAGTAGTATTACAGTCGTGTGCTTTTGGCGACAACCGAAGCCTACTCTAGAGCCCGAGGTATATTCTAAAAGCTACTCGTAACAGATTGTAATACAACATTCATTAGACACTCATTCATGAAGGACTCTTTTGTACGAATGGCTTATGGTCGGCGCCGGCCAACTCAATTGTTCTTTCACTTTCATACGCGTTGCAGACGACACACCTGCGACGGTTTCTACCACTTTAAATTAAAATTCACAGTTGACATATATAAAAAAGAAAAAGATAAAAACCGGCCAAGTGCGAGTCAAGCTTGCGCACGAAGGGTTCCGTACCAGAAATTTTTATTATTTGTTTGTTGTCAGAAGAGGAAATCGTGATTTAGGCCCTATGCTTCCCTAAGGGTTAAAGAACATAAGAAGAAGAAGAAATAGCAGCATTACACATCCCACATGCATCTACTGACTACAGGAAGAACACCTATCTCCTGCGTGCAAGCAGATTTTTAAATTTTATGTCTGATAATAAGTAATGAAATGGATTTGTTTAATACTACACATTCTGAGGCGAGGCGCGTGCTCGATCAGTTGTTTTTTGACACGTAGTTTTTTTTTTGAACTGGGTGGAGCTTGGTTAAATTAATCTATTTTGTAAATTGATTAATTACTGCTTTCTTATTTGTATTTCTATTTTTAGTGTAATTTCCTCATTACGTTAATGATGCTCTCATATGTGAACTGTCTGCGTTCAAGCTACTCTAAAACGAATTGTGAAGACTTTTAATTGGTATATCCTATTTATCTATGTATTGTAAACCTGGAACAGCTGTTAGTCCTCCTAGAGAAAAAAAAAATAACAAAACACCCTGGACTTTTTTAACAATACTCACAATTTTGTACTCAAATTATACAAATAAAATTCTTAGGGCTATTTTTTGAAATGAAAATTTCGCTAAGTAAACACTTAACACTGTAGTGCTGTCTCTTCGAATTTCCTATCAGAAGTTTTCAAGCCGCCCCTAAGGCCTCTGACATGGCTTAACGACTGCCATTACATGACAACCGGCACCAACGGCTTAGCGTGCAAGAATGGAAGCGTACGGAAAAATGTCACTAACGGCAGTCACGGGACGGTCACCCATCCGGCACTTTACCGAGCCAGTTGTTGCTTAACTCAAGTGAGTGATTCCAATCACTCGGGTCGACTAGGCCACGAGCGCTTCCGTTGGCGTGCAATTCGATTTCCAAAACCATCCGAGCCTTCACGGATTTCTTCTAATAACAGTCTCCTGCGCTTGGATGCCCGTGATTGACGTACGATTTGATGCGCGCGCGCTCCACTAATGTAATTACGCTAACGGAATTTTAATAGACAATCGCTGGAGAGTAGGTACTGGGGGCGGGCCTGAGTAAACTCTAGATCTTAGTTAAGCATGCAATGTAGTGGTATGGTAGTGATAGGTGGTAATTTCCCTTCGGCCACTTTCGAAACCAGTTTCGAAAAGAGAATTATTTTTCTTTTTAGGAAACCTGGTTTCGAATAAAGAAAAATCATGTATTATATTCGTATTCTTTTCTACACTTTCTACATTTTCGTACACTTCCTGGGGTTGACTGGTAGAAAATACTTGTACCGTTAAGTCCACAGTCCTTTATATTTACTTACGTAACAATAAACGTAATAATAACAATAATTTTGGTAGAAACGTTTAGCGTCTTAAATACAAGAATTTAAGGTACCTACCGAAGTTAGCGGAGAAGGGAGCGGTGGCAGCTCAGTGGGTAGAACCAGGGACTGGCAAGCGAGAGCCCCAGGTTCGATCCCGAGTGCGGGCATGTACCAATGACTTTGTTTAATTTCAAAGTTACGTACATTTGCGAATTTGTAGTCGCAATACCACACGCTAACGGTGAAGGAAAACATCGTGAGGAAACCCGCAGCTTGGTTGGCTCGGCACGTATTGACTAGTCTTTCCTGTGGGCTAGGCCGACTAAGCTGTCAGGATGGTATAGGTGCTGGGCAAGCCTACACCATCTATAAAACCATGTCCCAGGCACTACAGCGTCGGAGTGGTCCCTTCACCCATCTAGTGTGAGTGAAGATACCACTGGGCGCTGTATAAATAATCTCATTAAGTAGATGCAAAAAGGCCAATATTATTATTACCGAAGTTAGCGCTTGAAGTAGCTAATTTTTTTTTTATTCTGAGGATGTTCCACTCCCACTCTTCCCTGTCTTGAGCAGTCATTTCCAATCCGGGCAAGAAGGTTGAGTGGTCGAAAAGCATAGAAATTTGATGTGATGAAACTATTTAGTCTCTCTTAGAGATGCCTGTAGTGAATATAGATAGATAGAGAACACTTTATCCATCTATATAAATAAAATTCAAAGTCCTGACTGACTGACTCACTCATCAACGCCCAGCCCAAGCCGTTGCATCTAGGAAGCTGAAATTTTGCACAGAGGGTTTATATTTAATGTAGGCAAGAAATAAAACCGAAGTTTTTCAAATTCAACCCCTAAGGGGGCGAAAAGTGTTGCCAAAATTTGTATAGGAGATATAAAGAATGTTGTCTAATTTTCTTGAAACTTAAAGTAAATACTCTTCAACACAATTAATTGCGTGTTTCGCCGTTTTTTTAAGTTTAACCCTTAAGGGAGTGAACGGCGGGGTTGCATAATTTTGTAGCTAATAAAACCCACGCGGACGAAGTCGCGGGCAAAAGCTAAAACACAAAAATGAAAATTACACAGATATAAACCTAGAGTTTAAAATTTTCATGTTTCAAGAAATGTTCCAGTCATGCAAATTTCTATCACGTGATCGCATTAAAACGTATTAAATTGCTGATACCTATTTTATTGCAATTTAGAGTCTTTTCCATAGTTAAAGTTATGTATTGGTCTAATATCTAATGATTATTACTACATTTTGTATGGCATAAAAATATTGTACATAGACGAACTTCCTGCTAGTTAGCATTATCTACCAGCTAACCTAACTTTCGGAGACAGATTGAAATGATTCAGTTTACTAAACGCATTTTTTATTATGAGACTAGTTGACCCAGCGAACTTCGTACCGCCTACCAACGATTCTTTATTTTTTTTTATTTTTTCTCTCCGTAAGAACCATCCTCGTACTTCAAGGAATATTCTAAAAAAAGAATTAGCAAAATCGGTTCAGCTGCTCTCGAGATTTGCGCTTACCAACACATTCAGCTATTCATTTTCATATTATGACATTATTCCTTGAAACAGGGGGTGCTTAATTATTAGCTCACAAACGTCCCACTACAGGACACAGGCTATCTCTCAGAGAAAGAGCTCGGGCTTAATTACCACGCGTGCTCGCAGATTGGCAATTTCAAGCGCCGAGGTATTTGGTAGTGGGGTCTTCGATATCTACCCGATGTATGTCCCGACATAACATAACATAACATTTTACATACTGGCACATTGCTTCTGGCCCCACACTAGGATACCCTGTGTCGTGGGAACCAGAAACAACGACATCACAAAACTGTAAACATCCAAGACCTGGACTTTTTTTTTGTTTCCAGCCGGGATTCGAACCCGGGACCTCTTGCATGGTAGGCAGACGCACTACCACTACGCCACAGAGGTCGTCAATTAGTCGTCAATGGAAAGAGCCATGCCCCACAGCTGGGGCATGGCTCTCTCCTTACATCGCAGGAAGGTTGGGCCATACTTCACCACGGGGGCCAAGCCGGGGTTGGAGGAGGATTGCAAAACAGTGGCGGGCCTTACTGTGGGGACTTACCTAATTGGCTTAAATAGATACTCACCCTATATTACATAGAGATCGCTCTTAGCAATAAGACCGCCAATTGTATAACATTACTTGGATTTAAGAAACCATGGTTGTATTCTTTTTTCTGGTTGTGCAATAAAGAGTTCTCTATCTATCTATCTACAGTAAATGTAGCGAATAAATGAGTCAGAATAGATAGAATAGACTATATTAATATATGTCTAGAGTGTAATAGGATATAAATCTATTTAGACCAAAATAGAATAGACTAAATAAATGCATCTATAAAAAATGCGTCATAAACTGGTCTCTGTCACTGGACCAGTTTATTACGCATTTTTTTTTCTTACATTTCAGCGATTACCTATCAGGCTATAAAAAAAAGTATTTCAGGATGTCGGGCCAAAATACCTATTCAGGAAGGATATACGCCTATTAATTATCCCATTAGTAACATAATTAAACTACCACAAACGCACTAATATGTTATGCAAGAACAAAACAGCCGATATTATGTCAGATACCAAAGAACAAAGGCTAATCTCATAATAGTGACACTGAGATCACAATCGCTCACAATAATGCGGCCACCCTTAACAATGGACTCCTTGTCATTATCCAACCGTTGGCATGAATTAGTTATTTCATTCATTCGTTCATTCATAGTTCGCGAGTTTATATTCTGTCTCTAGTCTCTTCGCTAAGTGATACTGAAATACTTTAGGAATATCGATTTTTAGGCTCTATTAAGTAATTGAAACAAGGCAAACCAAACAAAGGAAATCACAAAGAATCGATGTGGATTCTAAATCGAAATAACACTCCAGTTTCGACTACTTCTATACTATGTATTCTTTACGTGCTTACAGAGCATAGTTACACCGTTTGAATTGCGAAACTGAACTTTGATTTTTATTTTTACTGCCTCAATCTTTCTATTATTTTTATCATTAATTTCATTTTATTTAATACTATAAGTCCTGGCAGTCATCATGTGATAGGTTATATGAATCAAAGAGACGATTGACTATTTAAAAGTATGTGCGCTTAGTTACATGATTAAATGAGTCTAGCTTTAATTGAATTTCTACATGGTTCATTATACACTTGCATAAAATAATATGGGCGTACGCCCACACTCACACATACATTATTTTTGGATAGGTAGGTCCCTATACGTATACCTATACACTACAATTCCGTTTCATTTTACCAAAATCTAGAAGCCAATTGGTAAAGGAATCAAGAGAACTCACACATGGTCCGCTAGATTAAAACCTATCGCAGTAAATTTAATCTCCAATAAATAGTAAGGAAAAGTACAGACAGAGAGTAAAGAAAACAATGCAATCCGTACTATAGTCTATTTGTTTAGGTACTTAAAAAAATGTAAACAATCTTGATAGGACATGTTTTTTTATCGAAATACACACTTTTTAAGTCAAAAATATTGATACTTTTCTAATTTAATCTTAAATTGAATGTAATTTCATGAAATTCAAGTAAAATGTAAAGATGTTTATATAAAAAGTGTGCATAAAAAGATGTATCAATAGTCCATTTGTTTAGGTACTTAACAAAACGTAAACAACGTTTTGTTATAAAATTAATAATGCACAAGTAACTGGGTATGTCCGTCTGCCACCCTTTCACTTCGAAACGGCTGAGCAAATTCAGACAAAAGGCAAGCAATTAAAGTATCTTGAAGGCCCTTTGTCCAAAAGAGTGAATCTGCGAACGAAGTCGAGGCACAGCTAGTAGGATAACGAGAAAAGTAATCCTGACTTACCTACATACAACCGAAAAGACTCGGCGCACTCGCAAAGCAAACAATTTGCCGAACAATAAGGGCCAGCAACTACCTGCCGCGCCTTCCTGGAACTGCGTAAAGGGAGACTCGCTAATACCATTCTGCGCCGAATATGCGATCGGTGCTCTAAGATAACCTGGCAATTTTAACTAGGCCCTTCTAGGGTTGCCGATGTTGTAATTTTATTTTAAACTTCAGTATTTTTAAACCTCACTTCTCTGAATTAGGTAATTCTCATCTTGTCTCATCTCATCAAAAACGAAAATTCACAACCACGGAGGACACTTTTAATCTCAATAATTTACTACTTTAGGTGGTTGCATACTTAGTGAATAGGACCATTTCATTTTCGAAAGAGTGAAACGCTAAGGAAATAACTATTTATCTCATGAGAAATTGTTTGATTTCTCGTACGTTCGTAGAAAAAAAGATCAGCCATGGTTTTTACATTTCAATCAATTTTATTTGTTTCATTTGGAATCAATTCTATCAAAATATATACAGTTTACATTAAAAAACTTAACTCTCTCTGGATTTTGGGTAAAGAAAAAGAAGACGGGTAGGAGAAAGATGTCATGGTTGTGCAATATCAACGAGCGAACCTGTGTTAAAACCGCGAAGGAGCTGTTCAGAATTGTACTGAACAGAAACTGCTGTAAAGAGCTGACTGACAACCTCCAGTGATTGAGAGGCACTTTAAGAAGAACAAATATAATAGAGAACTCCATGTGTGATAAAATGTGAGATAATTCAATTTTTGGTAACATGGCAACTAGCCGATGACGACTATTTCTGCCAGGATCACGTCTTGACACGAAAAATGTGAGATAATTTACCTCTGTCATGTGTCACTGGACCCCATCTCATAAAACTACAGTCATTGTTTACAATGACAGTTCATCCACAGATTAACAAGTAATTATACTCTTTTTAATGCACTAACCCGTGCTAAGGACAATTTTAAAAACCTATTTAGAGACTAAAAATTCCACCCATGCCGGGATTCGAACCCGCGATCTCTGGCTATCCGTGCCAGCGCTCTTTATAACTGAGCTAATGGACGACTCACCGGCATCAGTGAAATTTCGAACCTCTTTACATTATTCTCTGTAATTCGTACAGGTAGGCAGCGGGTGGAATTTTTAGCCTCTAAATAGGTTTTTATGATTAACAAGTAGACAAACTGATAATTTCCACTAGTAGGCCACGGATGTAAATTTAACATCCGTGTAGTAGGCTATACAATATACATCGAACTGGCTTATTAAACAATGAATTACAGTCTTATAAATCTCGGCCGTGGATAGAAAAAGATAGAAAGAAGAAAAGGAATCCAAAATTCCAAATAGATACGGAGATTAATTATGTGAAGTCGTTATGTTTCTGTAATTTATAAATACTTTTAACTAGTCTGCGTTTACTCTGAGCTCGTACTTTGTGACTTATGCATACGGATGTATTTACATAGTGGTTATATACTCTTTGTTTACATCCGTGCTTATGCAATGCTTTTTATACGTGTGATGAGTAAATAAATCTGTTCTCTATGATGATAGCATCTATAAGCGATAATATTTTGGAGCCTAATCAAAGAAAAATTGGCTTCTGACTCACTTGAGTTCACTCAGTGAACAATTTTGAAAAGAGACTGGACAGTTGCAGTTGTTTAAAAACCAACAAAAAAAACTATCGAATGCAGTGATAAGATATACATGCCTCACAGCTTTAAGCTACCGGTCTCTTAAACATTAAATTATTAATGTAAACATTAAATAGCAAGCTGAAGAGGCAATTTGCTGGTCACATAATCATGCCGAAGAATCGATGATCGATTGTAATGCAAATGAAGTGAAGTTTTCGAGTGAAGACCACAAACTGGCAAATGCAGCGTAGTATGGCCTCCAGCTTGGTGGACCGATGATCTGAGGCTTGAGCCGGCTAGATTAGGATGGCCGAGGATAGAAAAGAATGACGTACTTTGAGAGAGGCCTACGTCCGTCAGTGGTTGATTGATGGGTTTTTTAATTGAAATAATTATACAATACGAGTACAATGTCTTTATTTATTGGGTAAAACGTAATCACCTTAATTCCCGACGTTTAGGCAGCGCTGCAGTAGCCGTGGTCACAGGGATACTGAATTGGCGAGTACAGACAATTATTGTAGGTAGGTCACTTTTAAAACCTATTTAGAGGCTAAAAATTTCACCCATGTCGGGATTCGAACCCGCAACCTCTGGCTATCCGTGCCAGCGCTCTACCAATTGAGCCAATGGGCGACTCACGGCATCAGTGAAATTTCGAACCTCTTTATACTATTCTCTGTATTACGTACAGGCAGAGACATCTGACTCAAGCAAATTGCATTACTTACAGCCCCGACTACCTACTTTGCAGTTAGGTTTTAACATCGGAACGATATCACTGTACCCACATGATTATACTATTTTTATTTTTAATGCACTAACCCGTGCTAAGGAACAAATTTAAAAAACCTATTTAGAGGCTAAAAATTTCACCCATGCCGGGATTCGAACCCGCAACCTCTGGCTATCCGTGCCAGCGCTCTACCAATTGAGCCAATGGGCGACTCACGGCATCAGTGAAATTTCGAACCTCTTTACACTATTCTCTGTATTCACTTTTAGTTTTTCTCAGCGGGCCGAAACACAACACTCACTACACCCGCGGACACTATACATGCAAAACTCATAACATAACTATGTATGAGTACCGCGAATAATTAAGAAATACCTACAATGCCTTTGTCAAATATGGGTGTAATATATGTGTAATCTAGCCCATCGAATGCCATAGCTATAATACAAAATGCCTCACGTGGTAACCCTACCGCCCTCTTTGACCGTACCGCTCGCCGATTACCAATTTCTCAGCGAGGCGACACAAAGTCTGCCGAACGCCAGAACTAGTCCGTTTGGTCCCGGAAAGGATTAAATTGCCCGCTCCCAACCATTTTTTTGCGGATCAAAGTAATCCCGTATTAAGTTTTTATTTACCTCTAGTTGTTTACTTTTAAAATTGGCGATGGAAGCCAGAATGGCAACTGTTTTGACAATTATTTTCTAGTAGCAACATCATCAATATGTAGCTGACTGAAGCGCTCGTGGCCTAATCAGTCAAACGGTAATGGCAGTCGTTTAGCTATGACAGATGCCTTATGAGCGGTTTGATAACTTTTGACAGTAAGGTCCGCCGCTGTCATACAATCCTTTACCAACCCGGACTTGGCCCCCGTGGTCGACTATTGCCTAACCTTCCTGGGGTGTAGGAAGAGACCCGTGCCCCAGCCATGGGGACGTACAAAGGGTTGATTTTATCAATGTGTAGATACTAGGCCAGCGATCACCAACTCAGTTGACCATTATGACAAATTCTTACTTTAGGGGTCAGGTACCCAGTTAAGAACATAGTAGTTCTTCCAGTCCATACAATATGAGCAAGGCATGTTGATAAGCAAAAAATCACAGCCTTTGGTAAACGTGAAGTTAATAAATTACTTCTATACGTTTTCAAGACTTTTATGCACTTTTAAAATGAATGACACGTATGTTTATAAATATACTTTGTGTTCGTGGTACTTATACACTAACAAAGTACACCATAAAAGTGTGGTTAAAAACATCACGTGTCACTTTGCTTAACCAGACTAAGAAGACAAAAACGTGCAATATATTTTGTTAATAAAATTACGACACGTTAAATAGCCGACCTCTCTTCCAGCCGTTTATTATTATTAAACTTTCACCACAAGACAACTGAATTTTAAGAATGGATAAATGTGTGGCGATCATTTTTTTCCCATGAGAGCTGTACGTAAGGAGGCTCCAGCTCCAGTAGACCATTAATTAGACTATTTATTCTGTAGTGTGGCACAAATCAGATATACGACAAGAGGGGGCGCTCCGATCGCGTCCAAAAGCATGCTACAAAGAGCACCTTAGTCTTTAAGTAACGATTTCAGGGTTACAACTTGAGAAACTTGTAGTCTAGTCCCATGCCGGACACACACCAACCGAACGAAAGCGAACGTATCCCTGTGATGATGATGACGATGATTATGCCCTCATCATCGTGATCCGACGACGGCTACACCATAAGTTGCAGGACTTCTATGATAAGATAAGGTAAGATAAGATAGTTATTTATTTGCAGTTTTTGACACACACACACACACACTGTTTACCGAAACAAACAAAACAAAAGCTTAAAATTATACGTAAAAGTGTGTGACGGAAGCAAACGAACGCAAATTCGCCTTCGATCGTCTTGGAATACTCTTGATTTGTTCATGTGTTTTGTGAAAAACCATGCAGCGTTTTGAATACTCAACGCGCAGTTAGGATGACTTTTCCCACGCATTATTTTAAGGAGTTAAACTATAAAGGGCCGTATCAAAACCAAAAACCTTGTTTGTTGAATGTCGATTTAGAATGTTAGCCACTGACTTCAATGTTAATAATGTTTACCCTACTGCAAATTAACTTGTACGGGCCAAGCAGCGTGTGCTAACGTTGCATTCAATCCATCAATTTATTTCAACGTAAAGAATTTACGTTCTGCTTGCTGAATGTCAATGTCGTCGTCGTCGTCAGGCTATACTAGTCAATGTATATATATGTCAATGTACAGTGTATAAAAAGAATTTTTTATGGTCGTATAGCGCATTACAAGCCATTGTTTAGCACGCTGCCTCCACCCGCCAGTCGGCTCTGGCCCCTCGCAAAAACACACATACAACTTAACTAAAACTGTGTAATTCTGTTTTAACTGCCTCAGTGAATAAATCATTACTACGAAGACATAGTCTACGTCTTCTTCTTCCAATACCCTCCAACACATAACTTCTGCTGTTCTGCATACGCTCTTTTCTCGTATATAAGTGTATTTTTACAGTTAAGTATGTGAGAGGTTGGTTAACCAATCCGGACTTGGCCCCCGTGGTGGAATGTAGCCTTTACCTTCCTCAGGGAAGTGGCCCGTGCCCCTCGGTGGGGAATTAATGGGTCTCTGATGATGATGTGAGAGGTTCCAGCGATTAAATAATGAAATGTTTATAATTTGATTACTTTAATATCAATTAAAAATTGATAATTGCACTGATTATTTTAAAACTGTAAATAGAAAATGATGAAAACCCTAGAATAAACGATTAAAGATAATTTGCATGTAGGTAAAAGTTGTCAATGAAGTTTTGATTGCATATCTGAGAGAACGCCTGTGCCCTTCAGGGGAACGTTTACAGGTTACATAAAAAAGAAGTGTTTCATGCCTAGTCGCAATGAAAATCAAAAAGAAATCTAGTCTGATTTTGATCCAGGTAATTTTGATTTAACAATTATAGGTGTACACTATTACAGTCTGTTAGCTTTTAGAATATACCTCGGGATCTAGGGTAGGCTTCGGTTTTCGCCGAAAGCACACGTGTGTAATAAATACTACTTCCAGTGGGCTTAGTGCGAGTTTTTTAACTACTCGATCGCGTTAACGTAAACTCATATTTCTATGGCATCGAGGAAGCGCCACCTAGTGACAAGTATGGAAATTAAAATTGCTCATTGCGAGTTGTGATGGTTTACGTTGAGAAGTGAACACGTTTACCAGCCAAAACACGAATAAACGCGAGTGCAAGTTGTACTGTGACAGCGTTTTGCCAGTTCGAACGGTTAACTTCCTCATACTCACTACTCAATGCTCGATTAACGCGGTAGTAAAGTTATTCGATTGGATCTGTCAAACTCGCACTAAGCACTCTGCTCTGTATAAAACTTTTCTTCACTATTTTGAGAAGTTATGTAAAAACCTATTTAGAGGCAAAAAATTCCACCCGTGCCGGGATTCGACCCCGCGACCTCTGGCTATTCGTGCCAGCGCTATGTAAAGTTAAGTGTCATATTGGTTCCGATATTTCTATTACGCGAATATATCCGCTTCTATCCGATAGTAGCCGAGGTATATTCTAAAAGCTAACAGACTATACAAGTATTGGGCACGGCGTGGGCGACAAGTACATAACCACGATCCCATTCGTGAGCCTTCGTTCGCAATCGATCGGTTGGTCTGTACGCAGCATCACTCATCGTGGTGTCCAATTCACACCATCATCTCGCAAGTGTCAGTGGTATCGATCGGCGTCGTTTTTTTGGTCGGCCGTCGGCCCTCGCTCGTGGTCGTTTTGTCGATGGCCGAACGTCGGCGGCGATCAAAGAGCCAAAGACGAGGACCGATGCGCGAGCGCAGCAGTGACTTGCGCTTTGCAACCCTCCACGTCAGTGGAGCTCGAAAGTGGAGTTTTGTTGGATGTTGTTGAGATAACAAAATAACTCGCTTTGATTTCTTGTGTAAACTCGAGAAATTACTGTGTTTTCTTACACATTCTCGGGCTATTATTAGGCAATTAAAAGTTTTTTTTTTTCGATAGTAATTTTTATGTAGTCTATAAGCGTCCCACACCAGGGCACACCAGGCACCAGGACACTCTCAGAGAGATAGAGAGTATGGGATTAATTACAACGCGTAGGTACATGATTGGCAACTTCAATCGTTGAGGTATTTGAACACATCAGACACACATGCTTACTTAATTAAAACTGTTTTACACGGATTTATGCTCGTTTATTACATTTTTCAATTTTCCAACGTTTCGGCACTTTTTCAGGTGCCGTGGTCCCGGATGACTCACCTGAAAAAGTGCCGAAACGTTGGAAAATTGTAAAAATGTAATAAAAGAGCATAAATCCGTGTAAAAACAGTTTTAATTATGTCTACTGCTCGTGTTAACCTTAGAAAATACTATACATGCTTACTTACTCATGATGTTTTCCTTCACAGTTAGCGAGTGTTTTTACTGCATTAACTTCAGATATGTATATACCTTAGAACACAAAGTCATTGGTAATGCCCGCACTGGGAATCGAACCTGGGTCTCTCGCTTCTGAGTCCATTATTCTACTTGGCTACTATACTTGGCTACCGCCGTTCTGTAGCTCCGATAGTTATTTTATCTCTATTATTTACAACAATTTATTAGTCAGGATAGTCTGTCAGCTCTTAGAACATACCTCGGGCTCTAGAGTAAGCTTCGGTTTTCGCCGACAGCACACGACTGTAATACTACTTCCAGCTCTGTATAAAACTTTTCTTCACTATTTTGAAAAGTTATGTAAAGTTAAGTGTCATATTGGTTCCGTTATTTCTATTACACGAATATATCCTATTCTATCCGATAGTAGTCGAGGTATATTCTAAAAACTAACAGATACCTACTTCGTTAGAATGTCGAACGGGCGCTAATGCGGATACCTGATCCAAATCACATCCGTTTCTTGTTAAAATTACTACCTCTAAAAAAACAAATCTGGCACTTCCTACCGTTACCTGAAACTTATCCCTCGCGAAGGGTGCTTGAAAAAATTTGGTAACCTCTTATTATTTATGTTATCTATGGAACAAATCCGGGAATGGGTTGAGCACTTACTTCCTGCTTATTGTATTGGGTGAATCCTTCGGTACATGTGTTCATATAAACAGTTTTAGGTTTAATTCTGTGGTTAATTTTCAAAACTAACTCCGCCGTTAAGTTTACATACTCGTATACTTACAAAGAGAGTATCAGCTCATAGGTATTTTGGTGAATATTTTATACGATAAAAAGTACCCGGAACCTGCGTGCGTGCATGCAGCGACTAATGACCGTTGATGAAGCGAAGGTGATCCGTCGAGATCGTGGCAAGTGGCAGTCTCTGGTATCTGCCAACCCCCTCTGGAATACCTACAGGCGTGAGGTTATGTTTATTTTTTACGTCTCTGCCAGGGTCTGCTAGTTTTTAGGGTGGCCTACCTCGAAAGGAAAAACGGAATTCGTGTCCATCAGTCTGTCTGTTAAGACACTGTTTCCGAACCTACTTTTTAAGGTTCTTAAGTAGGTACCCGAAGACGACGTGCATACTTGCAAAGACTAATGAATGTTGGTGAAGCGAAAAAAGTTCTATAGGAACGTGGCATGTGGCAAACCGTGGCATTTGCCTTCCCCTCCGGGATACAGGAATGAGCTTTGTATAGTAATGTAATTTGTCCATTACCAGTTGGTAACAGATTATCAGCGGTTGGAAAGAAGTTTGAGCGTTGCATTTGTTGTTGTTGGGTTAGTCGGCTTTAAGGCCGAGTTTACAACCTTATGGAAGCGTAAATATGCCACCAATATTGTGTATTGTGTATCTATTAGTATGTAAAGGCGGGGAACAGGAGCTAGGAGAAATGATGCCTCTTCGATGGGCGGAAAAGTTCTGACCGCGGACCGGACGACGCAGGGTGTGCAGATCCTCCACCAGATGGGCTGATGACTTGGTTACGGTGGCAGGAAGTCATTAAATGAGGCAGGGAAACTTGGAAAACCATGCAGGAGGCCTATGTCCTGAAGTGGGCGTCAAATGACTTATATTGATGTGTCTTAGACGCCGATATTTAATAGAATCTACAATATAAGCATAACAAAGCGCAATGAAATATTGTCGTTCTAAAAAGCAAACTGTTTAGTTTTTAAAAACCTATTTAGAGGCTAAAAATTCCACACATGCCGGGATTAGAACCCGCGACCTCTGGCTATCCGTGCCAGCGCTCTTTCCAACTGAACTAATGGGCGGTACGTAATGCAGAGAATATTGTAAAGATGTTCGAAATTTCACTGAGCCGGTGAGTCGCCCATGACCAATTAAAACGAATAACTTAACCAGAAAAAAAATTTAAAAACCTATTTAGAGGCTAAAAATTTCACCCATGCCGGGATTCGAACCGCGACCTCTGGCTATCCGTGCCAGCGCTCTTTCCAACTGGGCGACTCACCGGCATCAGTGAAATTTCGAACCTCTTTACATTATTCTCTGTATTACGTACACGTACTGTAAAATTAATGTTTAGTTTTGTTCGTACTTATACATTATAAAAACGCCCCACGACCGATGACATCATGTTTATAAACTACCTAAGATTGTACATAAATGGAGTACCTAACGAAAACCCCTCCAAATTATACTTCACCAAAGCCAGCAGCCGGTCTCTGCTGCGTAACGCACGTGCACCTCGGTGTAGACTTTCGGCTGGTAACCGGACCCGCCCCGTCGTATCTACGTATAATGTTATGTACAGACAGACGCGTCGTGTCGGTACAACGTGTTTGGGGGAGCCGAATTGCGCGCTATTCTGTTTTGGGGCCAGAAGGAGAGTCGCTTCGACATGGCTTGGCTTCTCTACAATAGTACCTAGGGTTATTGTGGTACAGTTGACAGCACATCAAACTTTAAAGGCGACTTGGCGCAGAAATGAACGTTACAAGTTAAACAAAGGTGTCCATTTCAAGCATGTTCTAGGCCTAGGTCTTAATGGGAAATCCTGCCATAAACTGGCTTTAGCTCCGTCATAAGAGTGTTTTAGTGGAATGGATTTTTATAGGTAGCACTGTTTCTGTCTTCCAAAATTTTTACACATATTGACGGAGTATTCATTCTTATAACAAAACCTACAATTCATGCGTTGAACTTTAATTCAGGCATCTAAATTACGTTGAATGGTTCAGTAGTTTTTTGCTTCCATATTAATACGTTTATTGCACGTAAGTAAAGCAAAATAACAATGGCAATGTGGCGAACATAATGCTCTGATCCACGTTTCTGGTAAGCATATTATCTTCAGGGATTTAATTAATTACACTTTATTCCACACAAACATTTCAAAGGACATTACATAAGAAATAACATATACAAAGGCGAGCTAATCCCTGTAAGAGATTTATTCCAGAAAACTTTAGAAAATATGAAGAGCAGTAAAAAACGGGTCCTTATGTGCACAAAATAAACTATATCAACTACAAAAGTCCTAAATAACAACCTATTTCACGAAACAAAGAATAAAATAAACTACATAAACTAGATATCTTAATAAAAATACATAGAAATAAATAAATATATAGCTCAATGTTATGATAGATAATGCTCTGGATTTCATTGTATAACCTTAAACAACTTCCTATTTAATTATTATGGTTTTCTTAGATAATTTCCGTTAATAGGTTCAAAGGACTTTGGGGAACCTCAATAGCAAGACTTGACTGCCATATCAAGGACCAATCCATGCCTTATTATTAGATTAGTGTGTTAATCATTAGATACAATACAAAGGCTAAAGGCGTTTATACGGCGTATTGCACAGAAGAATAATTTCGTGATAATCTCCCGCCATTGTTAGTCATAAAAACGCTCGCCTATTGTTTCTTCTCATGACCCACTGGCCGACTGTGGCCGTAGTCAAACGATCTGAACTTCACACAATTGACAAAAAGTGCGTAGCCATTGATATACAACAATATTGCTCTTGTACAGACTAACCATTCTCGTGTGAGCTGTAAACATCCCTTGCCTTCATACGGAATTTGTCTAACAAAAGAGCCTGCCTGTAGGATCACGGCTCATGTTAAGCTGGCCACTGAATAAAGCGTTATCGCTTGAATTGTACACTTGTAGTCTGGCTCTTTGTACGCGGCGTCAGACATTGTGAACAGACAATACTCGTAAGAAAATGTTCATTCAAGAAATTCACTTTAGATACATCGGTTTTCGAGTAAAAGTGGTGTTAAATAGTAACCTGTTGCTATTCTCATGCGCGTCATCCCCAGACCTTGAATAAACTCTATTCTGAATGAGCTGCTGCCGACAAAAGATGTTTTGTGAACTGAATTTGTCACTTCTGTCTGTATAGTGTTACGTTTATTTGTGTGGTGGCTCGTGCCTCGTTCCTCATTTATTGCGAACTAGCTGGTGTCCGCGATTCCGTCTGCGCAGGATTAGTACAGAACTTATTACCGGGATATCAAGTATTTTATGTTTGTATTTAGATCTTTGTTTACCAAGTTTCACGTAAAGCCGTTATTGCGTGCTTGAGTACAAACATCCAAATATTTTCACAAAATTTCACATCCATAATATTAGCAGAAAAACTTCTCATTGATATTGTTGACCTAAAGCTGGAAATAAAATAAAAACAATTTCAGTCCAAATGAAGCATATCCGTCGTTCGCGACAATATTTTCTATTAAGTACAATCATGTCGATTAACCATCGCCTACTAGTCCTCTTCTTATATAGAATAATATTAAACTTCAAGATATTTAATGCACTCTCTTGCTAGAACTAAAGATCGGTTCTGCTTCTTATTCTTCTTCAGGCTAGATTTCTCCACTGCTGGACATAGCCCTCTCCTACCATCCTCTCGCACTATAGTGCGCTATAGTGCGAGAGGATGCTCTCGCACTATAGCGCTGTACTGTTTTATTTAGTTTATATTTTATAATAAAAACAGAAAACTGGATAAAAACGGAATAAGTAGGCAAAAATAGTCAGATCAAGTCAAGATATAAAGTAGTGATGATGAAAATGAGGGAAATCGAAAAATGTGTGACGTAATTTTAAATATTTGAAAGTGATAGATAGAAAAAGAAATATAAAAGAGGTTTGCACCGTTACAGCGCCCTGCCTTCAGCTTGCCGCATCCAGCATCTGCCGGCAGTTTTTCGCAGATCGTCATCCCACCTGAGTGCTTAGTGCGAGTTTTTTTAACTACTCGATCGCGTTAACGACCTTTTATGGCATCGAGGAAGCGCCACCTAGCGACAAGTATGGAAATTAAAATTGCTGAGTGCGAGTTGTAATGGTTTACGTTGAGAAGTGAACACGTTTACCAGCCAAAACACGAATAAACGCGAGTGTGAGTTGTACTGTGACAGCGTTTTGCCAGTTCGAACGGTTAACTTACTCATACTCAATGCACGATTAACGCGGTAGTAAAGTTATTCGATTGGACCTGTCAAACTCGCACTAAGAACTCTGATCGGAGGGCGTCCTACACTGCGTTTGCCGAGTTCGGTTAGTTCTAGCAATAGACTTTCAGTCATCCTTATAAAAACACAATTCCTCTAAGCACTTCTTTGAGTCGATTTATTTAATTAGTGGTTACGTTTTTTCCTTGTAAAATCTACAACCCAGAACTTTTATTGAATTGTTTGAAGGAATTGCGTTTTTGTAAGGCCTCAAATTTCCAAGTCGTCATACTGCCTACGTCGAATTTGCGTACGTATTATCAAGTGTCGCGATTTTGCTCTAAAATTAACACCGAAGCACCAAAGATAGGATAAGATAAGATAAAGATATTTATTTGCTAAAGAGATGTTGCATGTTTACAATACTTGCGGTATGTGCACTAGACCTAGTCTGTATCGCAAAGATCTGAATAAACTATCTAAAGTAATTGTCGACAGGTTCGGTAACGCTGTAACTAACAATCTATATAATTATGAGTTCTTAGGGAAAACAAAAACAACTCTTAGACTAGGTTCGAAGATACATCTTAAGAAATATATTATTAAGTGTAAAATGTAAGTGTATGTACATGTCTGTGTGTGTGTGTGTGTGTGTGTGTGTGTGTGTGTGTAAGAAAGTGTTTTTCTTTAAAGACAAGCATTAAGAATCTCTTCAGTTTTTTTGTAGTCCAAATATTTTTTTTATTTATTTATTTGGAGAAAATACAGGCACAGATAATTAATGTTTATATGTTTTACAATATTGGTTATGGACTTATCTGTCCTATGGAACATTTCTCACTTATAATTAAGGCAGGTAATGTAAAAGCGACACAAACTGGGGGGTGGACAGCAGCCTGCAGTACAATTCCACCAAACTGCGATCCCCAACTCGCATGCCCAGCGTGGGGATTATGGGCATTATCCCCCAATGATGGCACAACCTTGCGCTATGGCACTCATTAGGGGAGGGCTATGTCCAGCAGTAGACTAATATTGCCTGAACAAGATGTAAAAGCGAGAGACGCATACTGTAGTCTAACATGCAAAAAAAAACAGAATTTATCAAATAGAACTAGGTATAGGCCATTGATATGAACAATTTACATGGTTATTCAGCTACACTCGCAATCAGAATATAACAAATTATAAACCAATTAATTAATTAAATTATAAATTAGGATAAGGATTACCTAATTAGAACGCTCCGCCATAAGATGCATTAATGTATATGCCTCAAAACAACTTTTACCAATTAAACAGCCGAGTTGCTCCAAGGCAAGGCTGGCTATTCCGTTCTCGCACAAAAACCCCCAACCGTCCTCCAGCCAGCCGTGGGCAAGTCGACGTGGGTACATCATATACCGACGATCCTGTATATAATATGCTACGTACAGTTTACACGGTACACGTCCGTGAAGCACACACACATACGCAGAGTGTAAGTTACAGCGTGATTACGGAAGATTCCCTTCCGACCCATGAAACAAAGTACCTACCTACGTCGTTTTCATATCTGTATATTTATATATGTGTCTTGTCTTCTTATCGTAGTTTAATCTTGTCGTCTTAGTATACATAAATATATAAAAATGCCATCTACGATATTTACTTAAAACGATGTTTATTAAGAGGGTCAAGACGACGTTCAAAGGATTGTGAACCTCGCATCTCGTGAGCCAGTTTTGATGTACATTTGGTTTCGGTAAAAGTATATTAAAAAAATATGAAAACCCCTGTTGACAGGTCTAATGTATTTAAAAACCTATTTAGAGGCAAAAAATTTCACCCATGCCGGGATTCGAACCCGCAACCTCTGGCTATCCGTACCAGCGCGGTCTAATGTACAGACACAAAATTTAAAAGAAATCTAATATAGTCTTTTTTTGGTCAGAAGTTAAAAAGAACGATAGTATCTAACAGGAAGTACTTAGCGCAAAAATATTTGTCGTAATATCCGTAATCAAAATCAAACGCTCTCCTTAGTTAGTACCTATTCGAACCAATCCAGAAACAGTGCTCAGTATTGGTCAAAGCGCTCCTTTTTAACTTTAATTTATACCAATCTCTGTTTTTCAGACACCTTTACATGAACTAATTGCTAGTAGTGTAGGTGTTTTTGATGTGTTATACTCTATCTAATACATAGATCGAAAACATCTACAAATACCAATCAGAATCAATAACACACACAACCACTAGGGAACAGCCCACAATTTCCACGGTTCCAGTGTGCGTGCTCACGCATGCGCGGTGAGGAAGCTGCGCGTGAGATTGCGCGCAGCTGCGACGACCAGGTGCGCGGTGTTCGCTCCCCTGCGTTTGCGCACCCCCTCCCCGCGTGTACTGCCGCGCGCAAAGATCCAAGGGTAGACTGAGATTTAAGCCAACGCCCCATCACGGCTTACATATATGTTTTATGATTTCACTCTCAAGTTTTTTGATAATTTTCTACTACTTACTTAAATTTGGGACGTGGTTTCGTCCCAAATTGAAGTAGGTAGGAGAAAATTATATTTTTTACTTTAGTCCTTTTACTTAGTAATTAAATACTTTGGTGTAAGTATATAAAAGAATCATGACCATCAACGGTACTGGTTTTTCTCATGCATCAAGATAAAAAATATATTACAATTATTTTCTTTATTTTTGAAGTCATTCTGCAATTAGAATGCCAATTTTGTAATAAGTTATGAAATTGTTTTGATTAAATGAATTATCTACTGCCGGCTATTCTTACGTTAAGAGTTGCCATAATTAAAATAAGTATCTAAATATATTGACAACTCTAATCGATTTTTTTTGTACACGATTACAAATTAATATAAATGTAAAGTCATTGGAAAGGTAAATCGCGGGGTTTTTATAAATTATAAAGTGAGATGATACTACTGTAAGGGTTAGATGTACTATGATTGATTAAATACCTACCTACATGTTTAAAGTGCTACCAGTGTCACTGGAACAAATTAAAGATCTCTTTGAATTCTATTGTTTTTTTTTACAGATCTCATTTTTTTTTATTTGTAACTGTTTTAACAGGAAATATAAAGGCAAGGTACTAATTTATTTAAGTCTCTACCCCATCAGATATGCTAATTAATCTGCTCTCCAAACTACGACCTATAAACTTACCTCTATAGGTACACGACGGATATTTTCTATTTTGAGCTTAAGTTACGTTTTCTAAAAAAAACTTGGAAATGCGGGTTTTGATTCCAAAATGGCAATTGTTGATGGTTATTTGGTTAATTTATAAACCATCTAAAACAACTTTGGAATTGACGCAACTCTGTACCGTGGTCCATATTGTCGTGGTCATTCTCCTTTCCGATACATTTAAAGATTGAATTATATTGTTATTTAAGTTTGTTTTTTATTTCCATCATCAAAGAACTAAACGATGTCAACGTAGGAATCTTAATTAAAAAAACACAATTCATTTCACTGTTGCACTCGACTGTATCACATATCCCCATCAAAATCTGTGAATGCTTGCACAAACCCGCTTTCACGACATAAACAGTCCATCAAGTACGGCATTTATTCTCCCCACATCGTACTCGAAAGAACATCGCAATATCCCCGTACTTTATGGACACGGGAGCCCTCATGTGGGGCCCCGTGGTCCCCGACAGTAATTATCCTGCATGTTAATATATCTTTGATTTTTACTGGACTATTATTCATGGTTTCGGACGGGAGCGTCGGAATTTCGTATTCAAAATTTGTCGCAATTACAATGTTCCGAATTATTGATAGTTTCCAAGAGCAGTCTACGTTATGTTGTCTGCGGCGGCGTGCCTAAGTTTTCTCACAAGTTTTTGCGTTACGACTTAAAGCCTTTAAAGTTTTATGACTGTGAGAAAGTTTCGCGAACGGGAAACTTTGGACGTTTGGAAACGAAACTATAAATAAATAGCAACCTTTCTCAAGTTAGGGGGACGATTCAGAAAATGAGGTTTTCTCGTAATATCGCGTAATAGCTAAAAATAAGCGTAAATATGGAGCTTGGTTACGCAATGAGCGAATAATTACGACGCAAAAGTAGACTTTTGTTACGCGGTGTGACGTATTGACTCGATCTTAGATTTTCTACCCTGCCTTTAAGTAACAGCTATTTATGTTTCAGCTATTGTGATGTAACGGCTTTTCAGAGAATATGCGTGCGTATATAAAGTCTCGACGTTTAGTCCTCCTATATAACTGTAGACTATCGTGAAAGACGAAACTTTAAATTTAGCCGGAAACAAAAGTGACAAACATCGAGTGGAAATGATGCTTTTTTACCCGACTGCGGCGGAACACATAAGGAAGATAATGGATTTGGCTCGTATGTATGTATTTAAGTATGCCCGATTCTGTGTTCCCTCGTAACTCCTTAACCAATAGTCACATTTTCAGAAATAATATCTTCATCGATTTGCCGTGTTTGCGCGAGTGTCATAGGCTTTAAAAAGATAAGATAAGATTAGAATATTCTTTATTGTACACCAGGAAAGAACAAAAAAATAATTACAAAGAAATCAGTTTAAATCCAACAAAAAGTAAAAATTATAAAAATAACCATTGACTACTAAGCAGGCGGGGCTTAAGTTCTTACGAGCTATCTAGGTTGGTTTCACCTGCTTAGTTTAGTTTATTTACACTGTTATTTAGGCATGTATTTATGTACCTCTGATATTATCCCTTTGTATGTTTTTTTTTACATCTACTTCCTTCTCTAACGTATTAGTCCAGTCCATCGAAAGGTTTTCTGGAAGAGATCACTTTTTGTGAGGCCGCCATCTATACTCTTAGGTTAAGAAATAGCTGTGTAATTTCCAAAATTTTTCGTTAATGTTTAGCAGTCAAGTTCTTGGTAATTTTTACGTCAGTTTTTTTTTCTTTTAGTATTATCAGACTACTGAGCTTTTCACAAAAAATGGCTCAGGGAAAAGTAAATCTAAGTCGTGATTTAGCACTCGTGATCATAGTTTCGTAATTTAATACCAACTGTACCTAGTAGATAGAATCTTCTCCTTTGTTATCAGTAAAAGCTTACTTATCGAACTAAAAGAAAATATTCGACAATGTGCGATTTGTCACTCATCAATCACTCGTTTAAGATCTTCGGCTTTCTTCGTACTTCTGTCGGAATAGTCAAATTCGCGCAACACTTTTTGCAAAGCCAAGCCTCAAACCGAGTTGATCTATCCTTTAATACTCAGAGCGATTAAGAGCGTGCGATGTGCTCACACAGCCCAGTCTCACACAAGCTGCTGGACATTAGAGGACTTTACAGCTCACGGTGCGATATGTAAATCGACGGAGACATTATAACAGATTTGAAATACGATGTCAAATGAAATGACTCAATTCAAAAAGGTTTTGTTCAAAGTGGGACAGAAACTGCGACTTAATGTACGCTACAGGTTAAACTAGGTGTTCATTTCAAAATCTCGATAATTTTGGAGAAAAAATGGGCAAATATCTCCAGATTTTTCAGTCCTCAATTAACTGAGTTTACATAATTGTTATAAAAGATAGAACTCACGCATTGTACTGGCATTCCAGACATTCCTGTACTAAATAGTCCTTTAGACAGTAGCCCTTTGGGCACAAAGTGTACGATATACATTTTTTTAAACGGGTCTCAATCCGATGTTCGCTGCAAAATCGTTTAAAAATGCGACTAGGTTTTTTTAGGATAATTTTTACAAATATACAATGTATAAAAATTTCTGATACATCTAAAAGCTAATACAGTAAGCTATAAGAGCGCAACACCAACATAGCCGTATGGCAACATTTGTAAAACAAAATGTAAAAGTTTTTTGTTGCTATCAATAAAAAAGTAGGAATATTATATTTTTGTAAATATAGTATTATAATTTGGCAGCTACCAGGTTTTTTAGTATTTCCTATAGTTTTTTTTGTCGCGTTTAAAGTTGTAGTTTATAAGAATGTTTCGAAGAGAGTGTTTATAAGAGAGTGTTTATAAGAGAGAAGTAAGTATAATAAGATTGATTTATCAATCTGATTTACTTACATATCTTAATAATTAAGTAACAACAGCAGTTGCTACATTATTATTTAACTTACAAAAGTGGTGGGTAGGTGCACAGTACACGGTTTAACGGCAGTCCACAAACTAAGCGTGGCCTGGGAACTTTAATAGTGTGCACAAAATACGTTTCCTTCTGCAAACTTTTTACGTAACACGGCTACAATATAAAGTAATAAACTGGAAGTTTACAGCTGGGTGGAAATGCCGGTAAGGAACGTCCCAGGTGGACATACTTCGATTAAATAGGGGATGTACTGGCAAAGAGGAGGAAAAAAAGTATCCGAAACCGGCGTGCGGGCTTGCAACGACTTATGAACGTTGATAAAGCGAAGGTGACCTGTCAGGATCGTGGCAGTCCCTGGCCTCTACCTACCTATCTGGGATACAGGCGTGAGGGTATATGTTATGTTGCTGGAAGTTGAAGCTAATAAAAGAATGAAACGTTTCTTTGTTCTTACCCTATTTCTCGGATTTGAGATTGCTGTACTATCTAAATGATTCGAGATGCCCATACATAATGCAACTAAGGTTATTAATTATTAATGACGTTTGACCCAATAAATAAATAATGAAACGCTCGTAGTCTAGTCGAACCGAGTGATTGAAATAAATCACTTGAGTTAAGCAACAACAGGCGCAGGATGGGTCAGGGTCAGGTGCTGGATGGGTGATCGTCCCGTGGTAGTCACGGGAGTGCCACTCAAGTGGCATTTTTCCAAGCGCTTCCGTACTTCGCAAGGCACGCTGAGCCGTTGGTGCCGGCTATCATATAATGGCAGTTGTTAAGGCATGTCACAGGCCTTATGCGGCTTGATAACTTCTGACATAAAAGCCCGCCACTGTCTTACAATCTTCCACCAACACGGACTTGGCCCCCGTGGTGGAGTATGGCCTAACCTTCCTGCTATGGATTAAAAAACCTGTGCCCCAGCACTGGGGACCTACAAGGGTTGATATCTAAAATAAATATTCGCGATTAGACCCGTTCGATATATAGCTATTCGATAGGTGATAGAGTGTTCTCGCAAGCGACGCAGGTCAGCCAAAGAGAGAGTCGCACCATGTAAAGCGTTAAAAAAGAGAGCGCGCACGGCGCGGGCGCACGGCGATTTCCCGCATTTCACGGCACCGCCGCGGGTCACGGCGCGGGTTCACGACCCGCCCGCTAATGTGCCGGCCAACTGTCACCGCGTGCTTTTCAATTTGGAACGAAAGTGCATTGTGGTCGGCGAGACAGTTAGGCGGGCGAAGATGAAGCTACAACTGATTTAGAAGTCACCCCTCAAGGAGCAGTTCTCGTACAAACTTAGTTTGATTTTTATCTACAAACGACATGCTGGATTGAAATGAAACGTTGCCAACGCGTTTAGAGGACACACGTCGAGGTTTGATCATGGTTACATCTAATGATAATAGAATAAAGAATACATTATAGTTTTATACCATTTATACCAGAAACCATTCTCAAGGTTGTCATTTATTTTTGATAATTTTATTTCCAATTCTAACCATGATCAAATCTTAATGGATCTAAACGCATTCGCAAAGTATGATTTCAAGTTCCATTGTAATGTCCTTGCCTGGAAACTTTGCTAGCACTAGGCCTAACCCTGGAGTAAAATACTTACAGAGTTTTTCGATAGAATGATATAATCACGACAATGGTTGTTATTTGCCTCAATTTGGTAGTCTAAAAAGCAATAGCAGTACAATGTCATTCTACGGATTTAACACGCGCAAATTAAATAGGCGTCTCTCGCGAAGAATATCGAATCGCGCGAGGCGCCGAGTTAAGTAACACGAGTTATACCATTGCAATTCCATTGGTTACTAGACTACTGATAGTGTGAATGAAACGACAGTTATCGGAATAATATGACTCTATTGAACAACTATGCATTTTAGAGACTCGCCCCCCTGGTCTCAAACTAGAAATGAAGGGAAATTGCTTACTGTATTCTTTTATGTAGCCTATAAACTTCCCACTGCCGGACACAGACCTTCTTTCAGAGAGAGAGAATGGGCTTCATTTCCACGCATGCCCACCGCGGATTGAGATTTCAAGCGCCGAGGCATTTGAACACCTCAGATTTGCTCCCGATGCTTCCCACTTCAAATATTTAGTTTTACCGAGACTAGACTTTATTACATTAGTAAAAATTGAAACCCTTATTAAACAAAAATTAAACAGATAGATAGATAGAGAACGTGGTGAAAGCAGATTTTTATTTATTGGGTATAGTTTGTAGCTTTTAGATTATACCTCAGGCTCAAGAGTAGGCTTCGGTTTTCGCCGCGAAAGCACACGAGTGTAATACTACTTCCTACTCTAGTATTACACTCGTGTGTCTTCGTATAAAACTTTTCTTCTCTATTTTGAAAATTTATGTAAAATTATATTCATATTAGTTCCGATATTGTTACTACACGAATATATCCGATAGTAGCCGAGGTATATTCTAAAAGCTAACAGACTGTAAGTCCTTTTTATAGTAGCAGAATCTAAAGAAAGTGCATTGTCGTCGGCGATGGAGTCAGATGACTCATGGTTGAAGCTATTTTAGAGACGAGTTAACAGCTCATGGTAATAGTAGCTGTGGACCACAGATGATAACATTTACATACTGGTACATGCATCGCTTCTGGCCCCACTAGGATATCCTGTGTCGTGGTTACCAGAAACAGCGGCATCACAAACATGTAAACATCCAAGACCTGGGTTTTTTGTACCCAGCCGGGGATCGAACCCGGGACCTCTGGCATGGTAGGCAGATGCACTACCGCTGCGCCACAGAGGTCGTCAATCTTCAAAAAAATCATCGACAAAGTTACGAAGAAGACGTGAGGACGAAGGAAACATGAAGTGATGTGTTATTGACCTTGTGAAGTGTATCTTTATTTTTGTAACTAAAATGTTATTTTTCGACCTTGATATTCTTAATAAAACAAAGAATGTACGGAACACTAAATAGCGCTATCCTTTTTGCACACGTTTTTATTCCACATTGTTGCTACCACCAGCACACCAGATTTATATGGTGCCGACTGTACATCCACACAGGCCCAGCAGTTTAATTAAGTAGAGCGCTGTGACCAACCCAGCAATTCTGAGTGCCGTCATTTTTCCGCAGCCGAGCGACTCACCCGTAACTTCCGCTTCCGGCGGCGCGCCTGCGCAGCATCCGTGTGACTGTCGCGCTCACCTACCTGCCTGACCAACACTGGAATATGAGGTTAGTAGCTAATGGTCCCTATTTTGATCAGCAAAATAAACAAATGAGCATCAATACATCGTCAGAAAATAAATAATCAATCTCTAAAGTTTTCTGGAAGAAATCTCCTTCAGAGATAAGCTCGCCTTTTAACATATTATTTCTTATCTAATGCCCTGTTAAATTTTACGTGTGCAATAATAATAAATCAGTTATTTAGTCAGCAAATTACACTTTTCAATTGGTACAACACGATTTGTAAGATGATCAATTAGAACTTATTGCTGACGCTCTAGACCAAAGACTATATAACCACTACGTTTTACTCTAGACTAGAATGTTCTGCTGATCAATTTGAAAATTTCCGTTGTTAATTGATAATATGGGATTTTCTGTTGGGTTTCTTCGAATTTCTTCTAATTAACTTTGAACATTCACTCGATTTGTTGATTTTGCTGCCCATTTGGTTGACAACCGTATAATAATAACCATAAGCGCACAGCACAATAACATAATCTGGTTCCAAACCAGACAAGTACATCACAAACTTAGAAATACACCCAGAGGCCATTTATACAAATGTACGGCGGCCCCCAGTGAGAATCGAACCCACTACCTCCGGCATGGTAGACAGACGTGATACCACTGTAGGCCAACGAATTAGTCATTTATGTTTCATTGCTAATCATTTACGAAATCATGTTGTGTTTTGTGTAACTTTGAATAAAAAAATGTTTGAAATTCTCTACAGTTTATATTAATATTTATTAGTATAAGGTGTTGTAAAAAATAATTGTTCCAGCATGTTTTGGTCTGTGTCAACTGTCACTTGGCTAACAACAGCTAGGCGAAAGATATTCCTAATTTATGCGAAAACAGTGAACCACAGTGTTAAAACAACTTTCAAAGTGTAGCTTCAGTGCCAAACTTATTGTGATATCGTTATCTCAACATAAACAGTGCAGATTCTGATGAAAATCTTAATCGAAACTAAAGGATTACTTAATTTTCTTTTTAAAGTACCCTCAATTAGCACCTGACGGGAACAAAAAATCTTTTTACTTCCACCTTCCTAATCTGTCAAAGTGACACTAACACAATGTTGCCATAAAAAGAAAAACGAAATTCTACCATCACAATGACAGGAGTGGCTAACCAGGCTCCTGATCAGGGTGATACTACTGGTGAATCATCATCAGACCTACAACAAAAGAAGTGTACAATACCAAAACAAAAAATACTGGCACAACAAATATTTCACCCAAGCCTGTTCCATACCAAGACTAGAACTACCTCATTGACTGACTTATCCAAGATACATCAGCCACTATCTGAACATGAACCGCCAGTCAGTCAATCACTGCCCAAACCACCTGAATGGCAAAAAGTTCCTCAACCCAGACACAAAAAGCGACGCTTATCAAAATCTCCAACACCAGAAAAGCTCAACACCTCAAACAGCTTTGATGGACTACCGGTTGATGACATTGACGAACCTGGAAATGTAACTAAAAAGGTCAATAAACCACCACCAATCATCCTTTATGGTATAGAAAATATCAACGAATTATCAAAACTAATTGAAGCTGCAATCAGCCCCACTTGCTTCAGCCTAAAAATAATAAACAAAACGCAGATACGCATAGTTACTGCATCAGTAGAGGCCTACAAAACAACAATTGATCTGATAAGATCAAAAGGTCTCATAGGCCATACATTTACCCGTAAAGATCAAAGACCCTACAGGTTTGTTATTAAAAACCTACACTACAGCACCCCCCTTGAATATATTGCGGAAGAAATAGAAAAAAGTGGTAATAAAGTGGTTGGTCAAATCATCAACGCTAGACATGGGCCAAACAAACAACCCACCTCAACCTTCTTTGTAAATGTTGAACAATGTGAAAACAATAAGAAAATAAAAGAAATCAAGTTCATTTACCACCAAGCTATACAGATAGAAGATCCTAGAAAACGCAAAACAATTGTCCAGTGCCAACGCTGCCAACAGTATGGCCACACAAAAAATTACTGCATGCGCCCATTTAGATGCGTTAAATGTGGAGATAACCACAAAACATCAGACTGTCCCAAGAAAGACAGAAATACACCAGCCACATGTGCTCTTTGCTTGGGTGAACACCCAGCGAACTATAAAGGATGTGAAATTTATAAGGAGATACTGAAAAGAAAAAACAGACACCCTTATACAAGGGCTCGTAATGAGATCCAACATAATAATAACGTCATAAGCGACAAGAACTTCCCTGCACTAAAACCTACAAGAGACCAGACGCAACTGTACTCGACTACCCTACAAGACCCTACCATTTTACGTGAGCCTACACAAAGTCAACAAAAGGATAGGTATGAAATCCTTGAGAACATAATTTTAAAGCAAACAGAGAAAATAGATACCCTACTTCAACAAATAACTACCCTGATGGGGGTTATCACTAAATTGCTATCGAATTCAAAATGACGTCCATGCGAGTTGCGACTTGGAACATCAACGGACTTCTCAGTAGCTCACAGGAAGTGGAATGTTTTCTGAACTTTAATAAAATTGATGTACTCCTAATATCCGAAGCCCACATGAATTGCAGGTCCACATTGAAACTAAATGGCTATTGTATCTACTTCACACCACATCCAGATGGAAAATCTCATGCAGGGTCTGCGGTGATAATTAAGCAAAATATTAAGCACACACTTCTTGAGGCATATCAGGAAGAACACCTCCAGGCTACCTGTATCTCCTTAGATGATAAAAGTGACTCCATCACTCTCGCCGCAGTGTATTGTCCGCCAAAACACAAGATCACAGACACAATGTTTAACAACTTCTTCCAGACCCTAGGCAAACGATTCATAGCAGGGGGTGATTGGAATTCTAAACATGTGTACTGGGGCTCGCGCAACACGCTAACAAGGGGTAGAGAACTGAAAAAGTCTATGGACATAAACCGCCTTCTTCCACTGTCGACAGGAGAACCCACATACTGGCCCTCAGATCCAAAAAAGCTTCCCGATCTCCTGGACTTCTTCATCACAAAGGGCATTGGCTACCTATACACCAAGGTAGAGCCCAATCTAGATGGCTCATCGGATCACTCACCTGTTATCCTTACAGTCAGCACAAATGTTATAGTGATCGAAAAGCCCGAACGCTTGACAAACAAGAAAACAGACTGGTCCAGCTTTAGAGATTATGTCAATGAACACTTGATCCTGAAATTGTCCCTTAACTCTGAAGATGAAATAGAAGACACCTGCAAGCATTTAACAAACACTATCCAAGTGGCCGCTTGGAAATGCACTCCACCAGATGATAATAAACATGACACACATTGTAATATTCCATTAGAAATCAAACTTAAAATACAAGAGAAGCGCAGATTAAGAAGAGTTTGGCAAACTAGTCGCCATGCTTTAGATAAGACGGCGTTGAACAGTGCAATACAGGATCTAAAACTTCTCATAGACGAACACAAAAATCAAACCCTAAAAACACATCTTGAAAGCCTCTCACCAATGTCAAAAGGTACACACTCACTCTGGAAAGCCACAAAAAACTTTAAAAGACCCCAGCAGACACTTCCCCCCATAAGAACTGAAAATGGAGATTGGGCTCGAACAGACTCTGAAAAAGCGAAGACATTTGCCAATCACCTCGCAAAAACCTTTCAGCCTAACGAAGGGACTGATGAAACGGATATAAACGAAATTCTAAATCAACCATTTCAGCTTGACCTACCAGTTAGACCTGCATCGCCCAGAGAAATAAAGAAAATTATAACCAAACTATATCCTAGAAAGGCCCCAGGATTCGACCTAATAACTCCAAGAATCCTTAAAGAACTACCGAAAAAGGCCCTAGTCCTAATGACGTCAATATTTAACGCGACCCTCAGGAACAACTACTTCCCTGATCTATGGAAAATATCACAAATAAACATGGTGCATAAAACCGGTAAGCCAGCCAATGATGTGGCGTCGTATAGACCCATTAGCCTGTTGCCGGTCCTCTCAAAGCTGTGGGAGAAGATGTTTAGCACAAGGCTCAAATCTGCACTAAGTTCTGTCGAAGCGATTCCAGACCACCAGTTTGGATTCCGGGAAGGTCACTCAACAGTGGAACAAGTACACAGAGTTTATCAAACAGTCAGAGAGTGTCTTGAAAATAAAAAGTACTGTTCAGCAGCTTTCCTAGACATTCAACAAGCATTTGATAGGGTTTGGCATAAGGGACTACTGTGTAAGGTCAAGACTATGCTGCCACATACATTCTACTTAATAATAGAATCATACCTCTCAAACAGACTATTTCAAGTTAAGCAAAGGGAAGCCAGGTCCCAACTTCTAGAGTGCGAAGCTGGTGTCCCACAGGGCTCAGTTCTCGGGCCGATCCTCTACAACATCTACACCGCTGACTTACCTCAGTCATTTGCCGCTGTCACGGCGACCTTTGCAGACGACACTGCAATACTATCATGCAATGAAAACGCAAATGAAGCCTCAATCAACCTCCAGCTTCAACTTGACGAAACAGAGAAATGGCTAAGAAAGTGGAGAATAAAAACCAGTACCGCAAAATCCACTCACATTACTTTTGCGTTACGAAGAGGTGACTGTCCACCTGTGAGCCTAGGTGGAGAAATTCTCCCACACAAAGATAGTGTCAAATACCTCGGGTTCTACCTTGATCGTAGACTGACGTGGAAGCACCATGTCAAGGCTAAACGAAAGGAGCTGGACACTCGATTCAAGGAACTACACTGGCTGTTGGGGCGGGGATCTCACCTGTCACTCTCCAACAAGCGTTTGGTCTACAATGCGATCTTAAAACCTATATGGACGTATGGATGCCAAATTTGGGGCTCTACAAGTCAATCAAATCTTCTCGTAATACAGCGTGCGCAAAATAAAATATTACGATCTATCTCCAACGCAGCGTGGTATACCAGGAATAATGAGATACATGAATACCTTGAGATCCCTACAGTGGTTGAGGAACTAAAATTGTATGGGCTTAGGTATAAAGAACGACTGGCCCATCACAAGAATCCACTGGCTGCTGCACTGCTTGATACCAGACACAATGTCAGGCGACTGAGGCGAAAACACGTCATTGATGACGAAGCTACTGAGGATGTATAGTAAAAAATTCAATGACTATACTCCTAACGCCAGATCTACCCAGAAACCATCTGATTATAGCCAAACATGGGCTGATGGCAGATACGGAGAAGAAAAAAAAAAAAAAAAAAAAGCATGTTTTGACACTAAGGCATATATCTCAGTGTCAAAACATGCTGGAACAATTATTTTTTACACCTTATACTAATATATACGTATGTTTTACGAATAAATAAATCTTATCTCATCTTATTATTATTATTAATACGTTTATTGCACATAAGTAAAAAAATACAATGGGAATGTGGCGGACCTAATGCTATAAGCATTTTCTACCAGTCAACCACAGATGGTGCAAGAGATTAAATGGTAGGCATTCGAAACAAAACGGAAGAGATACTTAGTTAAAATTAGATAAGCTGACAAGTACTCAATAAGTACATATAATATATAAGTAAGTTAATATACACTATATACTTATAATAGATAATACTTATATATAAAAAGACGTAAAATACATATAAAAATATATATACTAATAACTATCAAAACATAGGTATTATAAATATATCTTAAAAAGGAAGTAAGACAGTAGTGAGATTGTAATTACACACAGCTGGGATCCTCCTCGGGAGGGGATCAGGGGAGCTCGAGATAACACATGTCGAGGAAGTGTTTGCGGACAAGGGCTTTGAAAGCATTCCGAGATGGGGCTTTGCGAATGCTTTCAGGAAGGGAGTTCCAGAGACGAACAGCTGTAACGGAAAAAGAATTTGAGACAAAACCAGAGCGGTGAGAGGGGGTACTAAGGAGATTATTTCGAGAAGATCGGAGTGGTCTGCTATGAGTGCTAGACAAGAAATCAAATTGGGACTGTAAATATTGAGGGGTATTAGGATGAAAAAGGATTGAGTAGAGGGTACAGAGAATCCTGACACTTCTCCGACCGCGGATGGGGAGCCACCTCAGCTTGGCACGAAATGCTGACACGTGATCGTATTTACGCAACCCAAAGATGAAGCGAATGCAAGTATTCTGCAAGCGATCCAATTTATTAAGATGCTCCTGTGAGAGGTCAAGATAACAAATGTCGGCGTAGTCTAGAAGCGGGAAGAGAAGGAAGTTGACGAGGGATTTCTTCACGTTAATTGGGAGAAAGTTTTTCAGACGGAGTAAGGAGTGAAGGGAAGCATAGAATTTTTGCGATACCGCCTTAATCTGCGCATCCCAACAGAGCTTCTGATCGATGATGAGGCCGAGATCAGTTACTGCTGGCAAGAATGGTATAGGGCACCCGTTAAAAACCAACGGATTGAGAGAAGCAGAATCCACCTTGGAAAGTTGCCTCGAGCTCCCAACTGTGATCGCCTGGCATTTAGAGGGGTTTACGGCGATGCCGAAACGATTAGACCACCTCTGAATCCGACTCAAATCATCGTTGAGATCCGAGACAGCTTGGCAAAGGTCGCTTGAACTTGATAGCCTATAGACTTGTAGGTCGTCTGCGTACAGATGGTAGAGACAAGAAAGATTGGGAGTGATTAAATTTATGAATATTGAAAACAATAAGGGTGAGAGAATGCCGCCTTGTGGGACGCCAGCATTTGAGTCGATCCAGTCGGACTGGTCCTGGCCGAGTCGCACCGCCTGCTGGCGTCCCCGAAGATATGTAGAAAACCATTGCAGAGCAGTGTCAGACATATAAAGACTACCGAGAGTAGCTAAGAGCAAGTCGTGGTCAACAGCATTGAAGGCATTACTGAAATCGATCAGGATTAGGACAGTAACAAGTGATTCCTCCATGCCTGCCCTGATGTCCTCGGTAACCTTCAATAGAGCAGTTGTGGTGCTATGACTTAGATTAGTCTTAGATTAGTAATAAGTTTTCAAAATCAGTGTCGCAGTCCTGCTACGGCATTAAGCTGAGCGGAAACCTTTTTAGTACTTCATAAACTTTATTTTTACATAACATAACCTCATGCCTGTATCCCAGAGGGGTAGGCAGAGACCAGGAACTGCCACTTGCCACGATCCTGTCAGATCACCTTCGCTTCATCAACATCAATGTCGTTGCATGCACGCACGCCGGTTTCAGATTTTTCAGATTTGGTCGAAGTATGTCCGCCTGGTACGCCCCTTACCGGGCCTTCCACTCACATTCGCCATATATATTTGTTTCGTCAATGTTTCTTCCTTCATCCTCTCCAGATGTCCAAACCGACGCAGCAACATTCCTTTCTAAATTCTAGTCACCACATCCTCTTACAGTCCACAAAGAGTTATAGTTTAGCTTTATATTATGCTGAACCTAGTGTATTCAATATATGTGGTACCAAATAAACATTTTCTACTTGTACTACTGCCAAAGTGATACGAGCAAATAACTAGTGCGTGCAAAAAATACAAATCTCCCTACCACCCACCGCTGCCACACGTCACGGTGTGCACTGCATCCTTGCTGACAAGATGCACCGTGCAGCGTGACGTGTCATGTTGTCAGTTGTCAAGCTGTGTCGGATGCGTGTGCATTAGCCCGTCCATGGTGACAACTCGGTCGATCTAAATCCGTTGTGGAAGGACCCGGTCCAATAATTGTAAGCCTCGATATCAACCATTGTATGTCCCTACTACTGGGTCACGGGTCTCTTCCTGCATCGCAGGATGGTTAGGCCATACTCCACCACGGGGGCCAAGTCCGGGTTGGTAAAGGATTGTAAGACAATCGCCCAAGAGGTCTCTGACATGGCTTAACGACTGTCATTAGGTGACAGCCGGCACCAAAGGCTTAACGTGCCTTGCGAAGCATGGAAGGAAAAATTTCATTAGCGGTAGTCATGAGACGGTCACCCATCCTGCACCTTACAGCGCTTGTTGTTGCTTAACTTGAACCGCGTGATTGATTCCAATAACTCGGTTCGACTAGGCCACGAGCGCTTGAAAATTAGTTATGGCAATTGTCAGTTTTTTATTTATCCTCTTAGCATTTATCTCTACAGGTTTACTTGTAATGGGATAGATAAAGTCGCCAAATGCAAACATAAATTAAATTAAAACAAAAAGTTAAATCACATTCTGCTTAATAACAATATAGTACTTAAATCTATGTTAAATCTATCAAATTGTGACATAAAATTTGAAATATGGTCCCTGTTACAACTGGAATCTAGGTGTACAGTCTGTTAGCTTTTAGATTATAGGTACCTCGGCTACTATCGGATAGAATCAGATATATTCGTGTTATAGAAATATCGGAACTAATATGACACTTAATTTCGAAGAAGATCAAGAAGTAGTATTACACTCGCTTGCTTTCGGCGAAAACCGAAGCCTACTCTAGAGCCCGAGGTATATTCTAAAAGCTAACAGACTGTATGGAGTTTCATGAGTATTGTAGTCGATTAGTATTTCTTTTTATGTAGCCTTTAAATGCCCCACTGCAGGGCACAGGCTTTCTCTCAGACAGAGAGTATGTACTTATTTACCACGCGTGCTCACCGCCGATTGGAAATTTCTTGCGCTGACGTTACACAACACGGCAAAGTTAGCATTACACAACATTTAAACTTAACCAGAAATGTAGACGGTATGTCTAAACAGACGTATACTTACCATTGTTAGATAGATGCATTTTCCATTTCACGCTTACTTCGATTTGTCAGACTCGTTGAATTATTTTCGACTACCTTTACCAGGTCGATTATCTGTGGTAGTCGATTATTGATCACAGTAAAGTAAAGTATGGGTATTTAAAATTGATCATTATACATTCTCAGTGCATTCCATGTGGCAATCTATCTGGCAAACCAATGTTACTAAGAAGTTCTTGTCGTATTCCTCCAAAGTTGCTTTGACCTGCCGGCAGTGACTGATTCCAATCATTCAGTTAGACTAGCTCACGAGCGCTTCAGGTATTTCAGTATCATATCATTATGTAAGTAATTTAAGTACGTTTATGTAAAAAATCACTCCTATATGTTTTTCTGGCTCTACTCCTTCCACTCTCCACGTAAACGCGGGTTAGAGGGAAGATAATTATATCTATCTTCCCTCTAACCCACGTGTATTAAGTTCTCTGTTGCACAAATTTGTTTTAGTGAAATAAATATTTTTTTCCTTTATTCATTAAGTAGAAAAAAGTATGTAAATATTGAAATTTCACTGATGCCGGTGAGTCGCCCATTAGCTCAGTTGGAAAGAGCGCTGGCACGGATAGCCAAAGGTCGCGGGTTCAAATCCCGGCATGGGTGTAATTTTTAGTCTCTGAATAGGTTTTTAAAATTATCCTTAGCACGGGTTAAAAAAAAAGAATATAATCAGAAAAAAATTGCATTTCACATTGGATACTATTTTGAGGGCCCAAACACAGAGAAAGAACTACATTGCAGAACTAAGTACACAGTCTTCATCCATAAGTAACCATTAAGCAGCCCACACCTGTTAATAACACGGTCGGCCATAATATAGCAGAGTAGGACAATTAAGAGATCCCGGTGTGATTGCGCGCGCGATATCCGGTGGCCGTCGGTAACGCTACACCTATGCGCGTACGCAGGGAGCCCGGACCAATACGACACAGGGTAATTTTTCTTCCACCTCCTGCGCTTACCTGGTACAAAATGCTTCATAAACAAGTGCAATAAAAGCGTTAATAATAATAATAATGCAGCCTATATATTATGTTCCACTGTAAGGCAGAGGCCTTCTCTCAGAGAGAGATAATGCGGGCTTAATCACCACGCGTGCCCACCGCGGATTGGCAATTTCAAGCGCTGAGGTTTTATGGTTTTTGGCTATGTTCAGAGAAAATTCATTGGTTCTTTTTTATTAGAAAGGCCATTAGACCATTTAAGTCAAGTTAACGGGATTCATGAGAAAATCATGAACTTCTTCGATTGCAAAGGCATCACAAGCGTATCGCGAAAAAAAAGCATTTTTATGTGTTCGGTGCGTATTTTTTTTAAATAAGGTTTCATGTTTAACGACTTAATAAGACTTAAAAGGCTCGACAGACCAAGTACTTAAGTCAAATTGGCATTTAACTATTGCTCGTTCCAACATAAATGAATAATTTGCTTACTTTTTGTACAAAAACAAGTGTGTTCAATTAATTGTTTCTGTCAGCTCTTTGTTAATATAAAAAAGGTGATAAACATGTTTAACTAAGGTGATAAACATAGTTAAACAGTCATTTTATAATAGAAGCAATATCTGCTTCAAAAATTGTATTTTGAACTTATTTGCTTTATTTAAGGTTCAGTCGACAGCACCTTTACCCTTCGCGTTAAGCCATTGGTGCCGGCTGTTATATAATGGCAGTCGTTAAGCCATGTCAGAGGCCTAATGGGCGGCTCGATAACTTCTGAGGCCACTGTCTTTCAATCCTCCACCAACCCGGACTTGGCCAGGTGAGGCCCGCCACTGTCTTACAATCCTCCCCCAACCCGGATTTGGTCCCCGTGGTGGAGTATGGCCTTACATTCCCGCGATGCAGGAAGAGACCCGTGCCTCAGCAGAGGGGACACGAGGGTTAATATCGACAGCACCTTTACACGCGTACACTCTACTCAGTTACGTTAAGGGTGACTTTGCAAACAAAACATGTAAAGGTTAACCTCTGTCCAACGTACCTGTGGAAATAGGTTTATATTGATCACCTTTTTGTATCGTAATCAATAACACAAATATCGAGCGGTAATACTTCTAAAAGTACGGTATCAAACTTGCAAACCTTTGGCTCATTGCAAAATGTTATTGTGACTACGTTCGTTGATAATCCGTTTCACGGATTCATATTGGCGATTATGTTGTTTATAATCGCCAATATGAATCCAGCATATCTTAAACGTCGATAGCACTAAGCTTCTCATTTTTGTAGACTTTCTCTTTTAGGTTTGGTGCAGAGCTTAGGGGTACTTATTTTTTAAATTTAGATAGACAAAACTTATACCTAATACAACAAGAAAAGGTAATAATGTAAGGTTGTAGGTAGTCAACTCATGCTTTTGTTTGACGTTAGAGTCTATAATATTATTCCAAAAACATACATTCTCTTCACTTGACTTATTACCCTACTGTAGCGAAACCCAAAGGAGGGTAATGTGTTTCACTCGTATAATATATGAATGTATCTTCGATTCTATCGATATCAACCCTTTAGTAGGTCGCCACTGCTTGGGCATGGGTCTCTTCCTGTATTGCACAATAGTTATGCCATACTCCAATGTAGGTATGTCCGATTCTATGTTACCTCATAACTTCTTTACCAATGGTCAGATTTTGATGAATAATATCTCAATTGATTCGTCATTTTGTAAGAGTGTCTTAAAAAGCATGAATTTGTTTAATCTGCTTTAATCAAATGGAAGTGGAAGAAGACGCAAAAAATAATAAAAAGGAAATGATAAATAATGAACATTTCGAGTGCTAAGCCTTACTACTAAGCAGGCGGGACCCAAATTCAAAACTGCGAGGTGAGTCCAGCTAGCTTAGTTCTTGGCTCTTGGTTCTTGTCCTTGGTTGGACCCTCTTATATTAACTAATACTTAATAGTCGGGTAGTTGCTTATTTTTTATGTTACTTTTTTTTTTAGTTTTACATCGCCCGTACGTCACTGTTGTAAGCATGAACTCAAGTTCATGCCATCTTCCCTGGGCCATTCCTAAATTTTATTACACCACTAATTAAAGTTAACATAACCTAAGAAATATTACAACCAATGTCTGTGTCTTTGTGTATGTCCTCACAAGTGTGTGGGACTGTGTTTATCTGTCAAAGTTATTAATCGATCGATCGATATCAACCCTTTATATGTCCCCACTGTTGGGGCACGGGACTCTTCCTGTATGGTAGAAAGGTTAGGCCATAGTCAACCACGGGGGCCAAGTTATTTGTCGGGCATTAAACAGTTTCATAGATCACCGAGTGCGCCAACCAGCCCCGGTCTCCCAGTCGCGCTCGGCGGCGCGTGCAACCGCGTAGGAAGGCGCGTCTCGTCTCTCGCAGGATGCGGCGCCCGTCCACACGAGCCAGCCTCATGTTTGACCGGTCATGTCGGTACCACGCATATAATTCGTTTCATCCTGCTTTGATCTGGGTGTAAACAAATAGTATTTTCTAAGCTTAACACGAGTACTAGACATAATTAAAACTGTTTTAATACGGATTTCAATCGTTTATTATATTTTTACAACTTTCCGACGTTTCGGCACTTCTACAGGTGCCGTGGTCTCGGATGACTGAGGTGGTAGGCGTCTTTTTGAAAGCATTAACCGTTAGTTTACTACCCTCGGCAAAAATTACAAAAGTTAATTATGAAGTTACGTTACAAAATAGGTAAATCAATTATTAATCAAATATAAAGTCAACAATATTGATTATTAGTAATTGAAGTTAAAAATTAAATTTATAAACCAATTATTTTACATGAACTAAAATATTGATTATTAATTGAAATTAAAATTAACTCTACAGTCACACTTTTAGCAAGGGGGTCTCATGCACTTAAGCACTGGTTCCTATGCTGCCGGTATATTCCAACCACGATGTCTATTGAAATTTCGCGTATCATTCTATATAATATACGTAATATAATAAACTAGTGAAATCCGTATTAAAACAGTTTTAATTACTTATGTAAACAAACATTTAAATAGTCAATAATTCTAACTAACGCCACACGTACTCCTTAATCTGCACACATTTTTCATGTAGCCTAACGTCCCACTGCATGGGGCACAGGCCATGGGCCTTCTCTCAGAGAGAGATTATGGGCCTAATTACTACGCGTAACCACCACGGATTGGCAATTTCAAGCGCTGAGGCATTAGAACACCTCAGACATTCAGGAATCCTCACGTTGTCGTTAGCGACTGATATTGCTACTACGAGTATAAATTCACGCAGTGGACTAGTATAGCCTGACGGTGACGACGACGACTTAGATTTTTATTTAGCTTATATGTATATACGTCTAAGAGCAAGGCACAGGCCTTCTCTCAGAGAGAGAGTACGGGCTTAATCACCACTCATGCCCACCACGGATTGGCAATTTCAAGCGCTGAGGTATTAGAACACCTAAGATGTTAAGGAAACCTCACGAGGTTTTCCTTCACCGTTAGCGAGTGATATTGCTAATATAAATTCACACATGCATCATCAACCCATTATGTCCCCACCGAGGGACCCGGGTCTCTGCCTTGAGGAAGGTATAGGCCAAACTCCACCACGGAGGCTTAGTCCGCATTGGTGAAGATGCATCACCTGCACACACACTATCGATCTGTACCTAAGCAAATTGAATCCTTGAAGTGTAAATTTTTAGCTCAAACTGCGCGATGTATTACACGACCGACACCAGCGTTATCTACCGGCACGACTCTAGAGGATTTTATTAAAGACGAAAGAGTTGTTCCATCCAATGATTTTTAAAGGAATTTCACATGGCTCGTAGTTACAAAGCTCGCCGAGACGACATTTTTTTCATTGCATGCGGTTAAAGCTATTGAGCGCTACTACCAACCTGTCTGGATAGTACGATACCGATGACACGAGTCACGCATTTTGTGGCGAAAATGACAGAATTTGACAGTTAATGTTCCTACCATAAGGTCGGTACATTACTTGTCACATTTTGACATTTGAAACGCGCGACTAACGTCATAGTACTGAAGTACTATAAAATATGTATTTTTTATTTATTGAATTAATAAGATAATTATGGCCTATACCTTTCTCAGGGAAGAGATCCTTGCCCCTCGGTGGGGTCATAACGGGTTGATGATGAAGATGAATGAATGGCTTAGCAAACGACTTGATTGACATTGTTTCACGTATTTCATTTTCTAACAATGGTTCAGTTGCATAGACCGAAGCTCGATGACATAAAATACCCATATGGTACGAACTGGTGTCATACCGCTGTTTTCAGATCTTGTTACTAGCTGATTTAGTTATCTATCCCATTACAGAGAATACTTCTAGAAAATGAATGATGATTTTTAAGTAAGGTAGCCTAGGAAAGATTAGGTAATTTTGGTATATTGAAATTCGATTTCAATGTCACGTACTTTTATCAATAACTAGCTGACCCAGCGAACTTCTAACAGTCGAAGCTTCTTATTCCCTTCCATAAGAACCATCCTCGTACTTCAAGGAATATTCTAAAAACAGGTACAGCTGCTCTCGAGATTTGCGCTTACCAACACTTTTAGCGATTCATTTTATATTATAGATTAACTGCCAGTACAGTCACATGCACTAACGTGTGTGCACTTCCGTATTTTGTCAAAGTCAGAATAGTAAATTTCTCATACATCAGGCTAGAAGAGTAACCTCTTGTGACAAGGTTCTAACGTTTACATATTAGTGCACACGACTGCACATCCACCTTCGTATATTACCTCAAATAAAGCTGTTGTGCAGTACTCGAGTGGCCATGACAACGTACCCTTGCAAGCTACGGGTATCTAGTCAACAATAAAGTCTACCGTTATAACATTCTCATGAAGCCCTATACCTGGGGGCCGAGTCTCTTAATTCCATAGTTCTTCAATAGAGGTCCATTAGTACAGCAATGTTTATTTCATTTGACATTGTTGGTAGTCTACTAACCAATCGTATTCCAATAGTATAACCCGTGTAACTTAAGGCGCTTTGGAAGCTAACTATTGCCACCAATGGAAAAAAAATCATAACTTGTTTTGTGATACGTTTTTATCTTGAAGTAAACATGAGAAATCTTTACAACTTTACTGTGGCACCTTTTTTTAGAACCTACAATCTAGAACTTGGGATCAATATACAAGAACCTTAATTTCTCTCTCTCTCTCTCTCTCTTCTTCGTCGTTTCCTCATGGCTGAGGGACGTGACTAAGGGCAGATTCCGCCACCAGCTCTCTCCATTGGATTTATTACGCGCCAGATGTGTGGCTGCTTGTAGGGTCCTTCCCAAAGCTTTAGTTCTTATATCTGACCAACGCGTTGGTGGTCGTCCTCTGCTTCGTTTCCCGTTCGCTCGACCGGTGATGATAACATACTCCAGGTTATCTGGCCCGCGTCGGATGGTATGTCCGAAGAACTTCAGGATTCTAGGTTCTAGACCGTAGGTTTTAAAAATAGTTGACTCAGTTGTAAAGATTTTTTGACGTTTACTTTTAGATAAAAACTTATCACAAAACAAGTTGTAATTTTTTTTCATTGGTTGCGCTAGATAGCACCACGAATCACCTTAAATCTGCAGCTTGCGCGATTTGGTGTTCGAGAGAGATGCCTACTTAATTGTAATGACATTGTACAGCTATTGTTCTATCGTGCCGATGTCATTATTTTGAACAACTATTGCTAACTCATTTTATTTCTTATGCATTGTCCAGTTAAATGTTTCGTTTGCAATAAAGTACGTATAATAAAATATGTGTGTATTGAACTGTAGGCCCTATACAGAGCCTACACTCCGGTTCCAGCAATCTGCAATGCTCGGTGGTCCTCTCAACTCACTTTCATCAGTTTTCAGAGAAGTGAAACGCAAGCGCAAGTGCCGTTGCGCGTTGATGTCTTTTCTAAGAAAATCGAAGCGAGCTTGGAAGTTCTGCTAAGAAGTTACGAAATGTACCGTATCGCCTCGCTTGGATCTATTACAGCATGAATCCAATGCAATACTAGAAAAACACTTAACATGACAAACGGGTATGCTTATAGTCATTATAATTTATTTTATTAATTCCACTACCTGTTAACATGCCACGAATAACTGAATCAATAAATTCAAATCTAATATCAATAGAAAAGGCCGACACAATTGGAAGATTAAGATGTGAGCACACTGCCATAAAGTTGAACTTTATGTTAATACGTGTCTTGTGGGCACGCGTCATCCAGTCCTTAAGATGAACAGACAGTATCGATTACCTTTTGCCGGCGATGTGGAAGCACAAAGCGAATTTACACAATAATGCGAGAAATCCGATAGATATGCAAAATTTTTCATTATACACGCCGCTATACAAACATGACATCGCCTAATATTGGCGGGTCGACGAACTTTAGCTCTGTACAGTGGTCGGCAAAAGCCTTAATAGCAGTAATCGCGGCATAAAGCGAAACGAAACGCCAATCATGTGCGCGATTACAATCTCTTAATTAATTGTTCATTAAAGCGTCTTTGTTTTGTTCGGTCATCGCGAAAATCTCGCCTTCACCCCAATGTACTCGTACATGAGAGTTTGTAAACACATTTTTGCATCAATCAAGGTACCAAGACTTTGAAAATGATAATAATATACTCGTACGTTTATTTCAGCCCAATGATCCATAGTTATTAGTATACGCTTAAGGAAAAATCGTAAGAAAACCCTAGTGTCTGAAGTGTTAGCGTACCTCAGCGCTTGCTACGTACAATGGCCCAGCTATGAGGCTAAGTGCGGAAATTTCAGGTCTAACTAACTAGTATACGCTTAACCTATGTTAGTGAACATAAAATAATTTAGACGTTAAAATAAAAATTACAATGGATGTGAGACATGCATGTCTCACACACACCCATTGTAATTGGCCAATTGACTGTCCTATCTTGACCCAATGCCTCAAGATAGGACAGTCATCTTATCCGATATGTTAAGAAGAATGGTGGCAGTAATCTGTTTAATTAAATAGGTGAATCCATGGAGTTGTTATAGTAATACTACCCTTCTGGAATATAAGCGAGAGTTCATCTTATATTAATAACACATAACATATTTTTATTTCTAGATTAAGAATGTTTGTTGTTGTTTGTTCTGCTTAGAAATTACTTTAGAGAATTTTCATCATTTAAACTAATAATTGTAAAAATCTCATGTCACAGAGTTTGTTATCAAACTCCGCGGTAACAGCTTCATGATTTTTAAGAAATGTTTATATGTATTTAGTAGCTCTGAGGATAAGTTGTAGGCTAATATGACAAAACAGGGTTTGCGAGCTATATTTCTATAATTCCATCTTTTTCAGTTGACTCCTTGGAATAATTTTATAATTCTGTATATTTTTCCTTTTACTGACTTTTTCTCTGTCATGTCACTCATTCTGTAATAGTCTTGTCGTCACCAACTCATTGCCCATTGTCGTGTGTTATTTTCCTATTATACCCGTTTGCCATTAGTTTTCTGGTTTATACAGTCCATTCCGTAACATCAGCTAAGTTTTATATTGGCCTATATGGCCTTTTTACTGTTGAACTATTTTATTTGAGACAATTACGGACTTTTCTATTGGGAGGTCAATGACATCACTGAGCGAAACATTTACGTGCGCGTCTATACACACGAAACAGTCTTTTCAACCTGAGTTATTGTAAAAAGCATAGTATTGTATTGTGTATCAGTGCAAAGTGTTTGAGATAAATACAATGTTTAGTCATAGCGCTTTGTGGGCCGCTATTATGATTGCTCTCCGATTATCATAAGTCCCAAAGTTTGCTGAAAGAGGCTTTTATTGTGCCCATTGTTACTTAATTAATACGTCGTTTGGAGTCTTTTATTGGACTTCTCTGGGTCAGTGGGCGAGGAGGCGTGCTGTTTGGGTGACGCCTTTTGTTATAGTTGCGGTGTCGTGTTGTCGCTCACTATTTTACAAGATTGCGTTGTACTATTGCAATTACTTCGAAATGTCATCACTATATGAAAGGCTGGTAGTTTTTTTTTTTAGAAAATTGCCTCCATCATGGACTGAAACAATATATAATTTATTTTATTTGACCTTTTAATGTACATAGTCCGATTTTTTCTATAATTCATCAATAATTATTGTCATTATTTTGAAATTGTAAATAAAAAAAAATTAAAACAACAAACAAATTAACAACCGAGTTGAATGCCTGCTCCATCTTGGCTCTTCAAAAAATGTTTTAAATTTACATTGAAAGTTCTTTAGATCCTGTTTTATAAGCTCAAATGTTTTCTGGTTAGACCAGAGGTTACCGCACTTAGCCGCAAAGATGGGCCACAAGCGCTGAGATATTTTAACACTTCAGAGTGGCCATTAGCGAATGGTATTTGCTACTATAATTTCACAATTGTGATTTAGAAAACAAAGTAATTCGTAACCTGGATTTCGAACAATCTCCTGATTGAGAACCACTCCACTCCGCTACCACCGCTCTCACGAATATGATCGACAAAGCAATACAAGAAATATAATGAAGTAATAAAAAGGTAAACATTCTCAGTAATTTTAGGTGTCTACCACTTTTGCATTCAAGTTTCTATATACTGTGCCTCTTGGTTTCAGATCACCGTTTGAGTGGATAAATAATGAGCTGTGTAGCCCATTTACGAAGAGCCATAAAGAGCCACAGATTGCTTAAAACACGTGCATGTCGGCCGAACATTTCGCAACGCACCGACGTACAGGGCTCCCGAACAATAAACACACATTTAAGAGACCGAATTACTTCTGCCCTGTATAATTTTATACGCATTTTAAAATATCTTTTCACAATGAAAGCTCGGAACGTGGGATTTATGATGGCGAAACCCGTTCAAGGGGTGGTCTTACCGACCCTAGAGGGGTGCCGAGGTCCGCTGATTTCTTCGGTTTTTTTTTCCGAGTTGCGCCCCAGCTGTTATATGACATGTTATAAATAAAATCAAGTTGAGATCCGGCCGGAGAGTCGTCCGGGCCAGAGGTTCCCAAACTGGGTAGTTTGTGGCCTTAACTCTGTCGTAGTTATATATTAAACTGGTCTAGGTAAAGGTATTAAGTGAAACGTAGTTACCTTATTTCCCGACCTGGCGCGGACCTGTCCGCGGGTGTAGTCAGTGTAGTGTGTCGGTCCACTGCTAAAAACTAAAAGTGACTACCCACAATAATTACTACTTACTTACTTATTTACTTACTTATATATTATATGTACCTACTTATTGAGTACTTGTCAGCTTATCTAGTTTTAACTAAGTATCTCTTCCGTTTTGTTTCGAATGCCAACCATTTCATCTCTTGCACCATCTGTAGTTGACTGGTAGAAAATGCTTATAGCATTAAGTCCGCCATTGTATTTTTTTACTTATGTGCAATAAACGTATTAATAATAATAATAATTGACTGTACACGCCACTTCAGTCTACCCGTGACCACGGCAACTGTTGCGCTGCCGGAACGTCGGGAAATAAGGCAGTTACGTTTTACCTAATAAATAACCGCGATTCGACCCTAGAATAGTATACTAGAATAGCTTAAGTATCGCGAATTGTTAAGAATTACTTAACTCTATCGCTGCTATGTTCCCAATGAAAATTGGTGTCGTCCTTTGCTCGGCCTAACTTGATTGTCATATTATGCCGTATACTTTAGACCTGTCATAACATGCTACATTTTTCGGGAATCTTATTCAGTATAATATAGTTAGGTAGGTACTAATTTTAAGCGTAAGTTTCCCAGTGTTTTGCTTATCTATGATAAAATAATTGTTTGCTTGGTTGATTATTTCACTTCTTCTATACTGTCTGTGACCTATGGTTGGCTGATTATTTTAACTTTCTCTATACTGTCTGCGACCATTTAAGTCACAGTTCAAGCATTATTTAAACTTGTACTAAATGTTGAGAGCCCCTGCTCAAAGATTGGCGTGCAGAGGTATTGAATATAATTCGATACAGGACGTCCTTAAAGTTTTGGGGCAATTATTATTTTTATTCATACCGCGAAACCGTTTCATGTCATTCATTCCGTGACGGAAAGGAATCACCAGTATTGTCAATATTTACGATGTTTACTTATTGAAATTAGCCGTATTGCTTAGGACCTAATCGACTACATGAATAAACATTTATTATTAAGTACTTTCACACCACAGGTGCATGACAATTTAATTAATTAGGAAGAAATCTACTTAGTTATATTTAAGGATACCAAACTAACCAAATCAGTCCGCTAGACTCCAATAATTGCAATTAAAAATCAGCATTAGTATTTGTTACATTATTTTTCACCTTATATTAGGGGACAGACCACAGCCAACCGTGGGAATGTACTTGCAACCCCTCAGACCCTGTAACACTGTTCTGTAGAGGACCCGTAACGTCCCCTACTTGCGCTCTTTAACTTAAACTTAGGTTAGATTTAATTAAACTATATATGTACTGATGTGTGAAGAGCGGCCAATCCGGACATGGCCCCCGTGGTGGAGTATGGCCTATACCTTCCTCAGGGAAGAGACCCGTGCCCTTCGGTGGGGACATATTGAGTTGATAATGATGATAATGAGCGGCGGCGGCAGTGCAGTGGGTAGAACAATGGACACTGAAGCGAGAGACCCAAGTTCGATTCCTAGTTCGGGCATGTACCAATGACTTTGTTTTCTTAGTTATGTGCATTTGTATAGTTATAGTAGCAATCCCTCTCACTAAGGGTGAAGGAAAACATCGTGGGGAAACCAGGTGTCTGAGGTGTTCAAATACCTCGGCTTTTGAAATTGCCGGCGCTTGAAAATAACTCGGTGCCAAGCCACGGTGGGCACGCGCGGCAAATAAGCCCGTACTCTCTCTCTGAGAGAAGGCATGTGCTCTGCTATCGGACGTTTATAGGCTACATAAAAAAATGTGTGTACTTTCATTATTCTTAGTATTAGTAATAATGGGATATTGAGCTCAGTAAAAGTATACCAAATCTCAACGATCGAGATAGTGATATCAGTGACTAAGGCAACTTTCGAATTCGTGCGATTTTATACAGAATCCGGTTCGCACATTTGCGAAAAATGTTCACGAAAAATTTCATTATCTACGCTCGTACGGTATCAATCAAACATAATCGGGGTAATGCGATTATATTCTTTATTGCTCTTGTAATAAATACCTCAGATCGCGGTTCAAAATGGACACAGAGTAAATTTTACATCACGTTCGTTGGAGCATTGAATTTGAAGTAAGCATAGAAACCCATTCCTTACTTCAAATTCAATGGTTGGAGTGTGAAATTAAATCACTGCAATGAGATTTAATTTCATCGACAGATTTAAGATTCATCGACATCACCATCAACGCGTGTTACCAAACATTATATACCATACATAATTGGGTTGATTTTGCAAATTGAAATTAGCTCTCTGATGTACCGTTTTAATTAACAACGTAGGCAAGCAGGTGTTTTATTTTTCAACAATTATTATTACTATTTTAAGTACAAATCGTGTGTCGGCCTAGAATAGCACCAACCCAAATTCTTCCCGCGGGTGTCGTAAAAGCGACTAAGGGACACAAACCGGGGGGTGAGCAGCAGCGCCCCCTGCAGTACAATTCCACCAAACTGCGATCCCCAACCCGCATGCCCAGCGTGAGGATTATAGGCATTACCCCCCAATGATGGCACAACCTTGCGCTATGGCGCTCATTAGGGGAGGGCTATGTCCAGCAGTGGACTAATATAGCCTGAAGAAGAAGAAGTACAAATATTAAAATCAAAACTAACTAACGTAGCCGTGTCTCATAGAACAAGGGGTATCGGCAGTTGTTTACTGGACCCAAACGGTCACTAACGCACGACTCAACCCTTCTCGCCCCGAAAACACGATCCACCACTTCCTCACAGGAGTTATTGTAATTTAATAACCCGGTCCGGCTAGCCCAGTCCTATGCTACCCTAAGCAGGAATGACAACTGAGCAGTCACTCGCAAAAATTGCACAATTGATCACTTGTCCACGGCTCGCCTTTGTCGAGCCTATGCAAATGCTGAATCTATGGAAAAATATTTTGGATCGTAAATTTCGAGAATGCCCTCCTAGATTGGTATCGCCACACGTGGTGTTAATTCACGAAGGAGATGTAAGATAGTGCCCTCTAATGGCTTGTCCAGGCTTGTTTAACTTGCTTACCGTGGGCTCAGGTGGTAGATTTCGACGATAGTCGGCACCCTAGCTAAGTTTGTGTTACTCGTCATGTTCACATGTGTTCCTCTTTGTTCGAAGTTATCTTTCAGCTCGATGTAATACAATGTTAGTTAAATTATAGTTTAACATAGAAGAATTTCTAGCTATCATCAATGTGAATTGAACCTAATAAACATCTAGCTGCAACTTAAAACAACAACGATGTACACGTGCGACTCGATGTCTAGGCAAAAACGGGCTGTAGAAATGTTATAGTGATTTACGACACAGTAACACCATAACGTTTAGCCGAGGTGTACCTTGAACAATACCTAAGTTAAGCGCTTCGCTGTCGGATGAGATTTGAAAAAACCGTAAAAGGCATTCATACATAGTAGTATGAGAATAAAAGAGTATAACCGAAACAGCAGCACTGAACACAAAGCCCGCTGCCACACTGGCACATAATGGGAACGACCTTGGCTGCTATAAAGATAATAAAAAAGAGTTCATTTACACGGGCATTCTGTGGCGGAGCACTGCAGCAACTGTTCTCAATGAAGACCCCACCATTGTGAGGACCACGCGCCCACATGCCACGGACTAACAGGTGTTGTATTGTTATATGCAAATTACACACTTTCGCTCTCGAAACTTAACATTTTTAGGGCCGATCTACGCGCGTGACGATAGGCTAATTAAAAATTGTGAATGCGATAACGCTTCTTCACGTTCGAGCCAATTAGATGACTGCACCTTTCTTTTCTAAAGTCGTCCGACATTCGCGAAACAGCTGAAAGTAAAAACTCGTTCCCGTAACCCTATCACGTCGTAGATCATCGAACCTCGACTTGTATCGTATCAAAACTAGTCCCTAAAGGGACATGACAAACGGCTTGTTAATCGCTTTTGTGTCGACTGTTACTTTTCATTGAAATAGCTTGTATATCCACCCGTGTGCAAAATATCGTCTTAACATGATTTAACAGAGACTTTACGGTGCGTTTGATTGGCGAAGCGCGTGAGAAATCCAACGTTCCTCAATCGAAGGGTCATCGCAATAATGGTAACAAACAGTTGCATAAAAGGCTGAAAAGGAAGGTCTTCACGCGTCAGCCTTATCTTTTATCTATGGGTGTAAATTTGAATGGCGATTTCGCTACATTGTAAACTATTCGGATTAGTAATTCAACCAATCTGGTTACAATTGTTTGATATTATATTTTCTAACGGACAGTAATATAGGTGCACTGTTTCAACACATTTCTTCCGGCCACGGCTCGTGGCCTCTGAGTGTTGGGCGCGAGTGACGTAGAGACCAGTTAGTTCAGGTGCGCTCCACATCCTCCCGTATTTGTTTTCAGTGACGGCGAGGCGGCTCGGCAACACAAATAGTGAACAGCTAGGCGTATATTGCTATGTTTCTGAATAAAATAGTTCGCAAACATTTTCAAAAAGAGTCAAATGAAATGTGGGCATTGTAGATAACATACTTAAACTGACGTCTGTACCCCGGAGGCATTGGCAGAGGCCAGGTTTTTCCATTTATTGCCACGATTCTGACAAAACTTCTTTCACTACATCGCGGTTAAAAGAAGATAAAATCATGTCAGAGGTCATATGGGGGCTTGATAAATTCTGACAGTAAGGCTCGCCACTGCCTTACAATCCTCCACCAACCCGGACTTCTCCCCGTGGAGTATGGTCTAACCTTCCTACGATGCAGGAAGAGAAAAGGGTCCCAGCAGTGGGGACACACAAAGAGTTAATAAAGGCATGGTAGATAATATCCTATAATATAACCAAAATAAAGGTAATATACTATTTTTAATTTTTAATGCACTAACCCGTGGTAAGGACAATTTTAAAAAACCTATTCAGTGGCGAAAAATCTGGCTATCCGTGCCAGAGGTCGCGGGTTCGAATCCCGGCATGGGTGGAATTTTTCGCCTCTGAATAGGTTTTTTAGAGGTAATATGCTTAAAGATGCGAATCGAAATTATTTTGCACGTTTTTCCGATATCATAGCGGAGTATAAAAGGCCAATTTAAAATGGATGCACCGTCATCGTCATGTCAAAAAACCTCATCTAAAACAACTGCCGCTTGTTTTTCGGTAAAAGTCAATTAATAGTTATTCGAAGCAAAATTCCGGCGCAGGAGGCCAGCAGACAGCACCGACACCATCGCCTGTTGTTTTTGTAGCCGAACGCGTCAAATGTGACCTCGGCCGCCCTTCCAATCCAAGGAATAAAATAAATTAAAAATGCTCACTCATCATCAATCAGGCGGGCTCGATTCCGTCGATATAATTTACTTTTTGTAGTTTACCAGAAAGCGCCCTGCGTGACTCGCGAGTTGTTGCCCTGCGCCGTGTTTGTGTAGGTGTCAGCCAAGGTCTTTAATTAAAGTGCCTACATGGCAGAAACATATAAAATCGTAAGTTCTAGGAATGTTACTAGGTAGGTACTGTAGCGATCTACTTACTCAAATTGAAGCAATATTTTTTTAACGAAAACCTAGGTTTTCTAGCTAGGCTAGCCTAGCTCTGGTTTTTAACTCGACTGACACCTAAACAGATAATAGCGATTTTCTTTAAAATAGTTCAAACTTGACTGGACGGCTGCGCTGGCTAGCTATTATAAAGAGGACAGTACAAAAAAAGATTATAAAAAGTTTATTGAACAGAAGACTTACATACGTGTCTTAGCTTTAGTTACAATAATAAAACTAAAATTAGTGAAATAGTCCATAGTTTAATCGTGCTGTGTTTTAGGTGTGACTCAGTGTGTGTATGTGCGTAGGATAGAGAGGGTTTATGTGTGTGTGGGGGGGGGGGGTTGTGTGTGTGCGTATGTGTGTTTGTTTGAGTGCGAGTGTCGAGAATACGAGTGATTATTTTATAACTTCTTGTTTACCATACAGTTCCATTTTATATTGGTCTACTTAGTAATGGTCACCAACACACTTAGAGTCATGTTGTTAAATTAATATTTTGTCTCAGTTTTTACTCAACTAGAAAACCACTGTTATCTCCCAACCGAGCATGATGTCACGGTCAGCTTACAAGAGACTTGCAGCCTGCTACAATTTATCGTAGGCCAATATACCTAAGGGTTAATTTCCAACTAACAGGTCACCTCTATGTATTGTTATGTACCAGGGGGCTGGTTCGATCTCGCCCAGCGCAGTGACATGTCGTAACGGTGGACCGAGGCCGTGGATGGCGAGTAATCGGTTTTCTCCAATAAACGACGATTAGACGCGCTGGCGTCAGCACGCCCGGTTGGCCCGGACAACCGGCAACAAAAGTGGCACAAGGGATTTATTTATTTATTAAGATACATAAGCAGGGCATCACAAATAGAATTCGAAATTGAAATTTGACATAACAAGTCTGTTTTGCACGTAATGGAATGTATACAGCGTTCGACATTAAGGGCCTGTTCCACAATCTGCAGATAAAGTTCCGGATAAGCTATCCGCAACCAGGGCTGCCGTTTGTTCTAAATTTGAAGCCATAAACGAACACACGCAATATAGGAAAATTTATTTAAATTTAGAACAAACGGTAGCCCTGGTTGCGGATAGCTTATTTGGAACTTTATTTGAACATTGTGAAACATAGGCTAAATATAGTAACACTACAAAATTACTTAAAAGTAAGGAACACAAACTAAAAACCTTAAAACTTAAACAAAAAATAATAAAAAACAAAAATAAACTTTTGGAACGTAAACAATCTAAATGTTAATTAACTTTTCCTATTTTCGACTTAAATATGTTGAGTGTGTCGCAAAAAATATCTATGCTGGGATCTTCAGAAATTGTCTGTGAATATACACTGTATCTCGCGCACTAAAATACTTAACAGTCCATTGTAAAGTTGGTCCAATCAAACACCACTGTTAAAACAATAAACTGCATTCGAAAGGGTTCTTTAACAAAAGTGATTTTTTCCTCTGACTAGTTGTAATAAATCTCATTTGATTACAATCGGTGCACAAAATTCTTTGACCGGTACAATAAGGTGGAAATGAGGTTTGAAGCGATCATCTGTGAAATATGTTGGAAAGAAGTTTAAAAATCGTTAGTAACTTCACCGCTACAGTGCAGTTAAAGTAGTATTTGCACCTATCACCACGACAGTTTAAAGTTTATTTATCCTCTTAAATCACTTTGAAACTCTGTTCCAAACTTCTATAAGAACACTCATTAATGTTTTCGCCTCTAAAGCAAGTTTTTCGCGAGTGTACTCTACGCGCTACGTTCGTGACCGAAAAGCGATTTCAATTATTATCTGGTAGCCCGTACCACAAGCCACCTCCCAACTAGAACATTTTTAATCATTCTTCACATAACATACTTTTGACAATTTCTATTTCATCAATCACACATGCAAATATGGAAAGTATTCTGAGAGATAGATAGATAGAGAACACTTTGTTCATATAAAGGAAATTACACAGATATTTCTTAACCTAAAAGTACATCCGGCGGCCTTATCACTAAAAGTTATCTCTTCCAGACAACCTTTGGATGGACTGAAGCAATATATTGGATAAGGAAGTAGATGTACAAATAAATTAGAATATTTCGGATACATATGAATAAAACATGCTTGATTGAGAAAATAATTATACTAACCCTAAAAAGACACAAATAGAAAGTGATATAAAAATATATATTTTATATAAATACATACATTTATAGCCATAACAATATATGGACATGACATAAATAAAATACGAGTTAAAAACCTATTTAAAGGCTAAAAATTCTACCCATGCCGTGATTCGAACCCGCGACCTCTGGCTATCCGTGCCAGCGCTCTTTCCAACTGAGCTAATGGGCGACTCACCGGCATCAGTGAAATTGTACGTACTTATCCATAGTTCAGTCTTTGACTACCAAAGGGACTCTATGGAGCCAATACATTTTGCTATGCAGCATCATCAATCAGAATTGTGAGCTGCTGCAAAGTCTGTCCAATAATGCTCTAGATGTCCCACAGAACAGTGAGACGTCCTATTCGCTTACGACATTGGCAACTGTTGTCTATGGTGGTAATTTCTTTTTTTAACACTAGGTTTTTAGCGAATTCCGAGTAGCGAGTTTTTTAAAGTGTGCGGCGCCCTCTCGCGAGGCCCTCCTATTTACTCTTCTGCGGAAATTAATGTTCTCTTTCATTGGATTTAATTTAGGTGCCTAGTCTCATTACACACATATTTGTAATATTTTGTTCACCTAGGTTATATAATAAATCACTCATATATTATATTGTTTACTGGCACTACCCCTTCCACTGTCCATATTATCGTGGGTTAGCTGGAAGAAAATACTATCTTCTATTAAGCTTACTTTTGTACAGATTTGTTTTAGTGCAATAAAGAATTTTCATTTATTCATTTCGACCATACACATTTCGAACTGAAAATGTTTGAGAATCCCTAGCCTACCTGATAAGAAAAGAAAGCATTGCGGTGTGCAGAAAGCATTTCGGGCTGTCGCGGTGGACGCCGGCCAGACCACAGCATTGGCGACGGTGGTGGCGTGCGCGTAACGAGCGCTCGTCAACACCTCGCGATAGTATCGCTATGACTGGCTGGAAATTATTCCGAATCGTAATTACGGCGATTATTCACGGCCGGCCGGGGGCGGCGGCCATTTTTCAACAGTCACCGTTCTTAATTATGAGCGCGCTGGACGGCTGTCGATGCTTTGAGCCGCGCCGTCACCTCGGGCCGCCTTCACTCGCGCCTCGAACGCTAGAGCCCGCGAGTACTGCTCTGTACAAGCGGCTGATTCCACCAATGGTTGTTATTATTCGAACGGCATGCCAGCGAGAGGTATAGATTCCTCCGAAAGGCTCAATTCAACCAGCAGCATTTCAGCAACGAAGTATTGACAGCGGCAGTGAAACGACGAATCGGCGAAAGTTTTTTATTTATTTATTTGCCAAAAAAATTTAAAGTTAACATGACAGGAGATCCCTATTGCGTTCACAAGTTTCAGAATTCCTATTCAAATACAACATAACCAGGTACTTAAAACTTAATCTAACTAATATTAATATACACACTAAATACTTCGCAAATATACTAAGTTGTTCGACACCGTATCGTAGTCGATTAGTATTTTTATGTAGTCTATAAACGCCCCAATGCAGGGCACAGGCTTTCTCTCAGAGAGTGTGAGAGAGGTAGCGAATATGGGCTTAACCCTGCGTGCCCACCGCGAATTGGCAATTTCGAGCGCTGAGATATTTGAAGACTCGTACCCTCAAGTTTCCTCACGATGTTTTCCGATAGCGAGTGGCATTGTTACTATAATTACACTATTTTTATTTTTAATGCACTAAACCGTGCTAAGGAACAAATTTAAAAACCTATTTAGAGGCTAAAAATTTCACCCATGCCGGGATTCGAACCCGCAACCTCTGGCTATCCGTACCAGCGCAATTGGTACTCAATTGGTAGAGCGCTGGTACGGATAGCCAGAGGTTGCGGGTTCGAATCCCGGCATGGGTGAGATTTTTAGCCTCTAAATAGGTTTTTAAAATTGTTACTATAACTTCACAAATACCTAACTTGAAACAAAGTCTTTAGTACATGCCGGCACTTGGAATCGAACCTGGGTCTTTCGCTTCTGAGTCCATTCTTCTAACCACTGGCCTACCGCCGCTCTAGTAATGGTGATATCTTATTTACACCCTCTATTAGCTCAAGTATGTTTTCGCGTTTCTGTCCGATCTATAAGAAACAAACGCGTTTTTTCGCAGCATGTCTCTAGAACCAATGCGGGCAAAAGAGCCCCCCCTCAACAGAATGTGCCATAGTTGTAACATAGCATTTACGGAAGTTGATTTATTTCATAAGTCAAAGCAGTGCTGCAAGCAAATGTTCACAAAAATCCTATTAGATTCATGAACTGTATCGATTTTTTTCTTCTTAAATTATGTATTGTAAACAAATAATAATAATTGTATGTTAGTTTTTGCATGTATACCTATGTTTTTCTAAGAAACAGTTGCTTTATTGCTTGTTTATGATTATATCACAACTTTACTATATCGTGTATTGCGCCTCTTATTTGTTACATTGTAATTATCTATCTGTGGTAAATGCTGAGGAATTGGCAAAGTGCACTTATTACTTCTAATATATTTTATCTTATAAGTTCGTCAATTCTGTTTTTTCTCCTTGAATAAATAAAATAAAATATACCACAGATCTCTCAAGCTTATTGGTCGTGTTGGTTACTAGCAAATATACTCGTGTGTACATACTCCATACGGTTATTTTACTGGTAACCTTGCAATATAAAAAGTTTAATCGGCTGCTGACTATTATGACAAATGGTGCTCATCCATGCCGAGCAGATATATTAGTAGAATTGTGCCTCCAATTCTCTTCCACCACTCCATAAGAGTGCCCACTGTTTATTTATCTCTTTTGGAGGCTCAGCAAGACAGATGAAATGTTATGTTTTCTCCACGATGAGGTGTAAAGTATACAGACATCTTGTTTTTGTCTTGATTAAGCTCTATCGAAGGTATTTAGTAGGTGGGAAAAATAAAAAAAAGTGTCTATGTCTACGTAAGACCTCTGTGGCGTAGCAGAGGCGCATCTACCTACCATGCAAGAGGTCCCGGTTTCGAATCCCGGCTGGGGACAAAAAAAACCCGGTCTTGGATGTTTATATTTTTGTTTGTGACGCCGCTGTTTCTGGTTCCCACAACACAGGGTATCCTAGTGTGGGGCCAGAAGCAATGTACCTGCATGTATGTAAATGTTATGATAGTAGGCTACTTCGCCCTAGTATCTTCGTTGGTCTAGCGGTATCACGGCTGATTACGACGCCAGGAGTGTTGGGTTCGATTCTCAATGAGAGCCGCCGTAAATTTGTACAAATGACCTCAGCGTGGGTGTATTTGTATGTTTGTGATGTCCTTCCCCGGTTACCATAGAACAGGGTAATCTAGTTAGTGATTGTTTCGTGTGGAAGTTACTTATCGACATACCTATAGTCCATTTGTTTAGGTGCTTAAAAAATTTAAACAGTCTTGATACATCTTTTTATAGAAATCAATTCAATCTAGCATTTGATGTAAAATTCAAGTAAAATGTATTTTTTTTATTTATAGAGTATATTTTTATATTAATATATTTTTGATATTTTAATGTTTTTCCCGAAATAAAAGATATTTATTCCGACAAGGAGAAACATCGGCTGTGATCGGGGATTCTTTAGATCCTTCATAAAGATTGGTTGTTATTCGCTCGCAGTCCCGGCTGCCTGAGTGATCTTAAACGAAGGTTAAGCAACACGGCGCGTTCAGTGCATGGATGGGTAAACTGTCTATGGCTAACGCTAGTGGCATTTTTCCGAGCGGTTCCGTGCTTCGCAAGGCACGTTAAGCAGTTTTTGCCGGCTGCCGTCGATAGATGGCAGTGGTTAGATAGATGTCAGAGGCCTTAGGGTGGCTTGAAAACTCCTGACAGTAAGACCAGCCACTAGTCTTGCAAGCCTCCAGCAATCCGGACTTGGCCCCCGTGGTGGTGTGTGGCCTATACCTTCCTCACGGAAGAGACCCGTGCCCCTCGGTGCGTGGGGACATAATGGGTTGATTATTAGAGAGATAGAAGCTTGGTGCAACCTAAAAGCTAATATTCACATACTTCAGTTGCGTTCTATGTTGCCCTAACGTAGACACTAAATGCATCTACCTTCAAGTTACCCTAACAGTTATAGGATCACTTTGTTGTCCGTCCGTCCATCTGTAAAAACCCTTTATGTTGAGAAAGTGTAGAGGTATCGGGTCCAAATTAAAACCATTCGAGTCTACAGTCCCGTGTTGTTATGAAAAATTCAGAATATTCAGTTAACATAGAAAAGGATTTTGAATAAGTTCCTACATAACCACATCAAGCGCATAGGCCTAAGATAAAAAATCTGAACCTAGAGTCTAATAAAAGCATCTTTGTTCAATAGAGTGATATTAGCACGACTACGACGATATTTTGTAGTCTACTTAGCAATAGAATTACAATGTCATTCCAATAGTATAACTCGCCGATACGAAATAAGTATCACTCGCGAAGGAGATTCCGATTCACGCGATCCACCGAGTGAAGCTGCAAGGGTTAGAATTGGAAACCATTGAAATCCAATTGGTTATTAGAATACCAATATTTCCATAGCGTCAGTGAAACAACCGGCACCGTACTGATATCATACTATTAAACACATGCATTTAAGAGACTCGACCACCAGTGGGAACAAATCGAACAGCTAACATCTAAAACTCCCGCCATTCGTTCCGCAATAGGCCCGCGTCGCGTAAAGGCGACTTATGCTAATCGAGCCCGAGAAAGCCTTTCAGAGCGCCGCCAGCCAAAGGCTCACCGCTGTAATGTTACGTGTGTGGCATTTACGTTTACAGCCGGGCTTAAGGCAACTCATATTTTTCAACTGTAAAACGCACCACGGCTGCTCAACACTATATTCTTGTTCGCAAGTTTCCTAATGAAATCAAAATCAAAGTAATTATAATACACGGTGGCCATGAATAGAGGAATCATACTTACACACGTACTCAATACGTTTTAGAGGTACTTCTAATGAGGTGAGTGAAATATTAATTAACTAATATTTCGTTCTCTGAAGGGCAAACCACCGAGTACATTCGACAGCACTCGTGACGTTTCGCGAACGAGGATTCTACTCAGTCACGTTACGGGCGAGTTCACAACCAAATTCTAATGGATGATCAGGGGTCTGCTTCTCGCCCAAACAAATTGAAAGCGTAGATGCAAAATATTTGAAGGCTTAGCCATTTGTCGCATAAAAATAAGATAATATAACTCACAGAGTCATTAGACTTTAGTTTCTCATTGAAATTCAATGTAGCATGCAGCTAGATTGCTAGCTAGCGTTCAGAGTACAGATTTTGGCTGTCGCTCGACTTTTTACGTAGAATTCTAAGTCATAAGCCTTAGAGTCGTATACGACTTATTTGCTAATAAAATGTGACTTGGCTCTCAGCTGTTCATTGTTTTTAGCTTTGCGTAATGTGCTAATAACCGAAAAGTGTCTCTTTTCTCTATCTAGAGTTTATTTGTTACTGAGGGCGACGTAAGTCTCTCCATTGCCAGTTCTTAGCGCGGACTATCTTATCAAACCTTAGTAAGTAATAAAGAAAGATACATGGTTGAATCTAATAAGCCTAGAAAGTACATAGTCAAAGCTCCTTGAGGCAAAGGCGTGTCGTTGCGACACTTAACGTGGGTAGATTTAATTAGCTGTAAATGTTTTTTTTGCCGTGGCCTCATCAAGCCGCGACGACGCTGGCGCCATGAGGTTTCTAAAGAGGCTTTTGGTTCCGCTTCACGTTGGTAAGTCATACCTGTAATAGCCCTCGTGATTCAATCCCCGTCTCTACCAGCCCGTGATAGAAGCTGTGATGGTGAACTATCCAGGACTACACTTGCTATTGGAATAAGAAGTCAAGGAGGTCTTAGAAGCGCTTTTTAAAATTGCTGCTTTTATTCCGCATCGGCGTATCTTTTACAATTTATTTATTTCAATTAATTTACAGACAACGTGGTCCAGTGTTATATTAGTAGCTATAAATATAGAACTAAGCCTAAGGTTAGTATTTAATATGTAACAGGGACTTGGTGCGTTTAATTAAAATCCAAATCAGTGGATTATCCAGCCGTGATGCAATCGCGTTCAGAATGCTATTGCCGCTCCCGCACATTCTTCCTAGTAATAATGCTGACTTTTTTCGCCAGATGGCGTCAAAACCATCTTGCTCGAGCCTCGGCAAACATTGTCGAGGCGCTGCAGAAGCGCGGCAACCGCCTCAGAATCCTGAACGCATTGTTAAATTCTTAAGGAGTTTTCCAATAGAAAGTACACAGTTTCAGTTAGACTTAGTTTCATTACGTATTTACGTAAGGAGCCCCGCGTACTCACTAAGCCTGTACGTCTGGTGCACCCTGGGCAACAATCAGCGAGTCCCTTACGCTGATTGGCAAATCCCTTCACCACGATGGCTCGCCATCGACACGCTACGAAGATGTTTTTTTTTGCTTACAGAGCTTTGGCCAGGGTGATGGGAGGCTAATTGATTTGTTTACATTTATGACGGCCTCGGTGGCGCAGCGGTTTGGCACGCTTCTGTAAAACCGAAGGTCTCGAGTTCGATCCCCGGCCGGGTCATACTAGAAAACGAACTTTTTTAGTTTGTCTCGGGTCTTGGATGTTATCTATGTATTAAATCTATCGTCGAGTTAGCACCTGTAACACAAGTCATTTAGTTGTACTTAGTTTAGGGCTAACGAGATCTGTGTAGTATGTCCATTAATATTCATTTATTATTCATATTATTTTTAATGCACTAACCCGTGCTAAGGACAATTTTAAAAACCTATTTATAGGCTAAAAATTCCACCCATGCCGGGATTCAAACCCGCGACCTCTGGCTGGCACGGATAGCCAGAGGTCGCGGTTTCGAATCCCGGCATCGGTGGAATTTTTAGCCTCTAAATAGGTTCTTAAAATTGTTTACATTTATGTTATTGACCATCGAAATCCATCTTCCGCAATAATAAATCTATCATTAGTATTAGAGTCAAGGGTAAACGAATCAAAATGTGTTAAATTAGATTTAAAAGCTTTTTTACTCGTAACTGCGCCGTACTCGCCGAAGCTCATTTGGGAGGGCAGTTCATTAGATACAACCTTAACGGATTACCGGTGGGGTCATTAACTCAGCGGCGAAGGTCGCAAATGCTCTTTTATATTGAAACCAATAATTATCCATTGCCTCGAGCGTGCTCTGAGCTAGGCTGTACCTTTCGGAGAAGGCGCTGCGCTATGCGCAGACTCAGTGACTTGCAACAAATGGAACAACGTGGTGTTAAATCTAATTTCACTTTTCATGCACATTCTAAGGCTTTCCTGTATACTGTTAAGAAAAATACATTCTTCAATTTGTCGATAAACAATGAGGATCGCTCCTTCTTGCAAGTGTTAATCACTTTTATCGTATTTCTTGCTTGTGTGGGACAAGCTCGTGTGGGACATCTGTTACGATATTTTAAAAGAGTAAGTTGGTAAGACTCTACGGATAACACTGTACACACGTTTCTTCCTGTATACACGTTTAAAAAACAGAATGCAATTTTTCACGTTTAAATATATATATTTATTATTACTTTTAGTGATAAGGCCGCCGTCTGTACTCTTAGGTTAAGAAATATCTGTGTAATTTCCATTTTTATGTACAATAACGTGTTCTCTATCTATCTATATATTTCTTATTAGTAAAAGTACAAGATAGGTATAAAAAAATGTTCAAAATATTGATTGACTTCTAACATGAGTTATTTGTTAGATTTTATCAATAAACACATCACAAGAATCATATCGGAAGAGTTTACCACGCGCCGTTTGATCATTGTTTCTATAAAAAAATTAACAGATATTTTACGCAGTTTCTACTTCCATACGCGTCTATGAGCTGAACGTCTAATTTATGAAAACAAGAGTCCTTAAAACGCTCCTCAGACGCAGGTTAAATCATATTGGCCTTTTTGCATCTACTTAATAAGATGATTTATTCAGGTTAAATAGCCTGAAACTATTTAAATAATTACTGATTTTAAAATCCTATTTAGAGGCTAAAAATTCCACCCATGCCGGGACTCGAACTCGCGACCTCTGACACGTTTAGCCAGAGGTCGCCGGTTCGAGTCCCGGTATGGGTGGAATTCTTAGCCTCTAAATAGGTTTTTAAAATTGTCATTTACACGGGTTAGTGCATTAAAAAGAATATAATAATTACTGATTATTGAAGCTGCGTCTAAGGAGCCGCCTTTTACCTATGAGGTAAGCAAATAAACTAAATAGATAGATAGCAACCAGGAAAAAAATACAACCATGAGTTCTTAAACAAATATAGGTACCTCCGAAGAACAACAATTGTAGAAGAGCCATCATGTGAAGCCAGTTAGCTAGGCTGGCGAAGAGACTCGGAGGCGATGATTGATCACGCAACTAATTGCCCGACTCGTCACCTCAGTCCGTAACGTGCTATGGTTTCCATATATCATTGGGATATTGCCCAACAATGATTAAGACGGGATTTTTTCAAGACTATGGAAGCTTATTATCACTTAAGATAACATAACATTTACATACAAGCACATTAATTGCTTCTGGCCCCACACTAGGGTACCCTGTGTCGTGGGAACCAGAAACAACGACACCACAAAAATGTAAACATCCAAGACCTGGGCTATTTTTTGTCCCCAGCCGGGATTCGAACCCGGGACCTCTTGCATGGTAGGCAGACGCGTTATCGCTACGACACAGAGGTCGTCTTCTTGTAAACATTGGCATATAATTTTCAGTGAGAATGCAGTTAGACGCTCTTAAGGTTTTTAAGAGTCGGTGTAGTCCTTTAGGTGTGGATGTACAGGGAGAAAGGCGGTAGGGGGATTGCGAGTGTAGATGCAGTATCTCATAAGGATAATTAAAAAAACAGAAATAAAAAATAACCAATAACCCGACTGCTGATTAATACTAATCAGACGGTTACGTGGGTAAGTAAATTGCGTTGCAAGAGTGTCCATCCTCTATTTTACAGAGAAATCTAATTTAATAGAGAAATTAAATTAAATAATATTATTAAATTATTTAATTTAATTTTCATTAGTTTTTGTCCACCAATATAAAAGCGCAGTTAATGAATGAACACTAAATTTTTTGGTTGGAAGAGTCCGACTAGGTTTCGCTCTGATTCGCAAATCAAGTTAATCCGGATTCAAGCAAATAATATCTTACCTTATGCTTTTTACTCGCTTAGGCTGAACGCCTGAAACAAACGAGTCTTAAAATGGGTAAGTACGGCTGTGTACCTAAAAGAACCTTAAAAACTTAGGTGTGAAACAATTTTTGTACGCTTCATCATCAGGTTAATTTATTTACCTCCATAACTCATGTAATTAACCTTTCGTTCACAGTGTAGTAGCTGAGCACGCTTGTAATTTAGATGGTAATTCGAAAGTGTTTTAATTGAGTTATGGAAGTTGTTATGAGTTTTTGAGTGGCCACTTGCTGGAATACGCGTTTCCATTCGGTTAATTTGTACTGCTACATTATGCAGTTTTATACACAGGGAATGGAGGGGCGCCGAGGTTAGAAACAAAGCAATAAACTCGGTTATACAAGTACTAGTACGTATCGGTAATGGACGCCGAAGGGAGAGATTAATGCAGTATTGACCTGATTAAATAATCAGTCAATATTAAACCTAGGCAAAATTGTGTTTGTTTACTTTACCCTACTGGGATGAGGGCTTTAGCTGGCTGTGGTTGTTTATATTGAAGCAGTGGTTGAAATAAATTACCAGCTTATTAATATATCATTGCAGGTTTCAAACGTCTCACCGAAGGTTAAACACAGCCGACCGACAGAATAATAACCACCTACGTGATCTATAATTTCTTAAAATTCTAACGTACAAATTAATAAGTTTAAAGTATACACGTCCCTTGTAAACAATGTGTTCTCACGACGTAATTTACGTATATTTTTGACATCGCAGTCGACGTTTCTGTGTCGTCCTGCTGCCGTAATCATATCTGTTCCATTGTCGATGTGAAAGTAGAGTTTACTCCCACGACCGCAGCGCAAATAACGCGTGCAAATACAGTTTCGGAGCCACTGAGCTGGGTTGAGTAACAAAGCCGTGACAGATGAGAAGGCCGTTCGTCAATGGTTTAACTAAAGTTTTCAACTTTTAATTTATCTTTTTATGTTTCAAACCAGCAAACAATTGCGTTTACTCAGAAACTCGTAATCGAAACTACTACGGCTGAACTCAAGCTTACAACACGCTGGAAAAACAATTTAACTACCTACCCAGGACACAATCTTCTATGAATGGAGGAGCCAATCCGAACGCGACACAAAGTCAATTAAAAATGCAATGTTTCATTAATAAATCACAGCGCTGAAGTATTGGCGAACATTCGAGCCGCTATGACGGCGACCCCGCTTCCGAAAGCCATCGCAGCGAACGAAAGCCGAAACAAAAAGACTTGCCCGCCGCCGGTGCACTTCCGATTGCAGTGCCAACGCTGAAAAATTACGCAGCCACCCCGAAACTACTGCGAATCAATAAATTACGGACATCCGCGCTCGGCATTGTTGCCTTCCTTTCTTTTTGCGATGTCCTCCCGGGGACTTGGCGTGTTTTGATGACGCGCCCTTTGTCACGGCGAATCGTGTTCGATTTCAACAACTCTGCGTTTTGCGCTTGCATGGTTTTGTTTCCTTCTACACTCGGGAGTTTGGGTTACGGAATCTGCTGAAAATTTCATGTGTCCCTTTTACAAAAGAATGCGAATATTAGGATATTAAAGCGCTCGTGGCCTAGCGGAACCGAGTGATTGGAATCAATCACTTGAGTTAAGCAACAACAGGCGCGGTCAGGTGCAGGATGGGTGACCGTCCCATGACTACCGGTAGTGGCATTTTTCCTAGCGCTTCCGTGCTTCGCAAGGCACGTTAAGCCGTTGGTGCCGGCTGTCATGTAATGGCGGTCGTTAAGCCATGTCAGAGGCCTTATGGGCGGCTTGATAACTTCTGACAGTAAGGCCCGCCACTGTCTTACTATCCTCCACCAACCCGGACTTGGCCCCCGTGGCTAACCTTTCTGCGATGTAAGAAGAGACCCGTGCCCCAGCAGTGGGGACATACAAGGGTTGATATCGATTAGGATATTAGGATATTACGGTCGGAAGGGTTTGTAGAGACAAGCTTTAATATTTGCGTCCTCAACACACAAAAAGTTGTAACGAGGCAAGGGACGACACTGGCTGCCACAAATCTTCGCGAGCTAAGCACCCTGTTAATGGCCATGGTGTTTCACAAAAATCGCCTCCCAACGGTAATGTGCATTCGACCTTCCGAGAAGTTATTAAAAAAAAAGTAACGGTCAAGTACACACCGAACTGGTATGTTTTGGTTCTGCAAAAAAACCCCACGAGATAAAAAAATATAATTACATTTTCCATTTTTAAATTTTATTTATATTTCGTATAACTGAACGCTATGATTGCTCTGCTATACCGTATGTCATAGATTGGTGTACAACTTATTGTGTCTATCTCTGCCACAATAAAATGTTTGAAATTTACCACTACCAATGGCAACGTAAAACGACTGCCTCGTAGGTCTAGCCGTTAAGGCGTTTGACTACCTAAACAGAGGTCGAGGTTCGAATCCCACTGGGAGCCGCCATATCTGTGTACCTTTATCTGGGTGTATTTTCATGTTTCTTTGTGACGTACTTGCTAGGTTACCAAAGTACAGGCTATCCTAGTTTGGGACCAGGTCAAGCGATTGTGTTGTGTGAAAGGTGGTGGAAATTATTATTATTATTTTGAAGGTTAATTTTTAAACGAAAACGAAAAATGAACGCTAGTTTTTAAATTATTACAAGAGTAATAATTTGCAACTCGTGTTCATTTTGATCCCCAAAAAAAACCGATCTTGTACCGAGACGAGACTAAAGTTGCATTATGAACAAAAACGAACAAGTTTGCCTTCAAGTTTGCTTTTGGTCGTCCCTGACGGTGGGAGACATCCTACTTTCCTTTGTTTCGGCGGACCCCGCGGCGAACCGAATCAAGTTGGCGACATGAGGCTTATTTGTTGCCCACAGTCATGTTGTGACAATACTTATGCTATTTTAAGAGATAAATAGCACTAGAGAGCACTTTATCTAAGTATAGTACAAAAATGAATCGCTGAATGTGTTCATAAGCGCAAATCTCGAGAGCAGCTGAACCGATTTCGCTAATTCTTTTTTTAGAATATTCCTTGAATTCCGAGGATGGTGGTTACGGAGAGAAAAAAAAATTTAAAGAATCGTCTCTTAGGCGGTACGAAGTTTGATTGGTCAGCTAGTTGTACATAAAAATGGAAATTACACAGATATTTCTTAACCTAAGAGTACAGACTTATCACTAAAAGTGATCAATTCCAGACAACCTTTATAGATAGATATATAGAATATTCTGTATTCTACACAGGAATCACAGTAACAGAACTTATAAAAAATTGTAGTACATTTGGTAGCCTTATTATTAAAAGCCATTTGTTTCAGGCAACGATAGACGGAGACAAGGAAGAAATTAAAGACAGGTAGTTGATGCAATTTGGAAATATAGAAATTGGGAATTGTAAGTTAAACCATACATAAATAATAAAATAAATATAATATGAAGAGATAAAACCAGACAGAATGGATAAAACCATTTTATCAGTTTCAATAATTTGACCACTTTCAATTAGCGAACTTTAATAGTACATTATGACACAAGTGAGCTAAGTTGGTCATTACAGACGAGGTGGGTTTACTGCTCGAGCCGAAGGCGAGAGCAGTTATGGAACCGAGTCTGTAATGACCAATGCTCACGAGTGTCATACGACGTTTTTCAACACACTTGTGAGGAAAATAAAAAACAAGCACAGGTAAATAAAAATAAAAAGTACGCTAAAAATACTGACTCAGAAAAAGAGTTCGCGTTCTTTTCCGTTTTCCATGTTAGGAAATTTTCATACGCTGCGACATATTTTTCCCTAGATTTCTCGGGTATCAAACTTTCATTGGCATTTTGCGCCTCATTAAGTATGTCTTGCGGAGTTAAAACCATATCCTCTTCAGTATCAGTACTCGAACTCGACATTTTCACAATAAACAATGAAAAGTTTTATTTCTTGAGAACTGAGATTGAAAATGGCGCACGCTTACTTTTTTAACTTGCGCGCTGTCAAATGTAGGCAAATGTAACAACTTCCATACAGCCTATAAATCGATATTTCTGAATTACAAGTTGGCTTTTAGATATGTCTATCTTTTTCTTATTTTGATTGCAATTTGATGAAAATAAATGTTTAGTTATCGTATTTAGATACTAACGTGCATAAAATATAAATTAAATTATTATTTTTAGATATGAAAACTCTTTGCTGTCATTATTTGTCTGTAGTTGATAAAATTAAAACTATATTCATTACAGCACTTGTGCTGTAATATTATTACGCACGCGTGTATAATGGACAGCATTATGGTTCTTAAACCGGTGTTATAAGAGTCACTTTACGAGCAAGTGTGTTGAAAAGAAATTTTATTTAATTTATTAATTTAATATTTTACTTGTAGGGCTAGTTTAACTATACCTACTAAAGATTCGAGTTTCACGTTATTCATTCGTTCCACCATACCCCTTAAATACCGTCTCGTTATCAACCCTTGTATGTCCCCACTGCTGGGGCACGGGTCTCTTCCTCCATCGCAGGAAGGTTAGGCCATACTCCACCTCGGGGGCCAAGTCCGGGTTGGTGGAGGATTGTGAGACAGTGGCGGGCCTTACTGTCAGAAGTTATCAAGCCGCCCATAAGGCCTCTGACATGGCTTAACGACTGCCATTATATTACAGCCGGCACCAACGGCTCAACGTGCCTTGCGAAGCACGGAAGCGCTCGGAAAAATGCCTATAGCGGTAGTCACGGGATGCTCACCCATCCTGTACCTGACCGCGCCTGTTGTTGCTTAACCAAGTGATTGATTCCAGTCACTCGGTTTGCCTAGGCCACGAGCGCTTCGCCATCTAATCAAATACCGTCTACGAAATCACTATAAAACTATTACGTAAATGCCTACTAGGTTAACTCGCACCTTTCCCACTCGAAAATTACTCCAATACGGTTTTGTATGTTTTACCAATCGAATCATCAAATACCGATGTTGTTTTGCACTATCTAATCTAGACCTCACGTTATCTACTCAAAACTTCTGTGACGGCTCTAACAATCACTTGGAAGTTTAAAATTCCTTTCTGGTTAGTAATAAAAATAATGGTAGAGTAATAACGCAAAACTTTCAACAGATAATATTATTGCCAGTTGATAGTATAACTGCTAGTTTAACATGATGACTCATTACCGCAGGAACCTAATGGTGAATTTACTCCAAAAGAACAATAAGGCTGGGCGCATGCTGAGAAGCGCTCGTGGCCCAGCGGAACCGAGTGATTGGAATCAATCACTTGAGTTAAGTAACAACAGGCGCAGTCAGGTGCAGGATGGATGACCGTCCCTTGACTACCGCTAGTGGCATTTGTAGTGGCATAGTGCTTCGCAAGGCACGTTAAGCCGTCGGTGCCGGCTGTCATGTAATGGCAGTCAAAGGCCTTACGGCTTGATAACTTCTGACACTAACGCCCGCCACTGTCTTACTAACCTCCACCAACCCGGACTTGGCCCCCGTGGTGGAATATGGCCTAACCTTCCTGTGATCCAGGAAGAGACCCGTGCCCTAGCAGTGGGGACATACAAGGGTTAATATCGTGTATCATCGCATGCTGAGACGCAGGCGACGCAGATTTTGTAAAACATAGAACGTCATTGAGCTGGGTACGCTGCAGCGCAGGCACGTGCGAAGCAGACATGTGTCTGCCCTGCTCTGCGTCTCGTTGCATCACAGATTTCTGCGCGACGCGAGAACTTCGAGGCGTTTTTCTAACAAATTTGTTGCAATGACAGAACATATAATTGGATTAGTTCGCTGTGAACCTTGTTTGTATGATACAAATCATCCAGACTATTCAAAAAAGACATTGAAATAGTTATTATGGGTAAGAATTGCCAAGGAATGGATCGGATAGTTGCGTCGCAGCATGCGGTGGGGGCCTATGTCTGACTCAACTGCCTTGCCCTGTACTGAAATGTGCTGCGTTGTGCTGCATCGCCTGAGTCTCAGCATGCGTCCAGCCTAACAAAGATAGTAACAGTGGTATCTCCATTTCAGCACAAAGCACTTACAAAAGTCTCAATTATGTTCTTCCAGATAGATAATACTCAAACGTAGTTCGACTATTTGGTCACTATAATAATAATTTATCAGAGGTAATAGTGGAGCGGTCGAACACCGGCTCTTCAACCGATAGGTCGTGGGTTCGAGTCCTGGCATGAATCAATGCGTTTGTTTTATTAATCCTTTGTGAAGTTATAGAAGCAATCGACATCAACCCTTGACGTCCGCACTGCTGGGGCACGGGTCTTGCATCGCTGGAAGGTTAGGCCATACTCCACCACGGGAGCGAAGTCCGGGTTGATGGAGGATTGTAAGACAGTGGCGGGTCTTACAGTTAGAAGTTATCAAGCCGCCCATAAGGCATCTGGCATGGCTTAACGACTGTCATTACATGACAGCCGGTACCGACGGCTTAACGTGCCTTGCGAAGCACGGAAGGTCGGAAAAATGCCACTAGCGGTATTTACCGGACTGTCACCCATTCTGCACCGGACCGCGCCTGTTATTGCTTAACTCAAGTGATTGATTCCAATCACTCGGTCCGACTAGGCCACGAGCGCTTCTATAGTAGAAATACCACTTGCTAACAGTGAAGGAAAACATCGTGTGGAAACCTGAGTGTCTGAGGCGTTCACATACCTCTGAACGACGTACTCATTGATCCCGTAGGTCTAGCACACCCAACAATGAGCGAGTCCCTTACGCTGATTGGCAAATCCTTTCACCACGATGACGTGCCATCGACACGCTAGGAAGAAGACATACTTCAAGGAGCAAATTCTCACTTCATTAGCAAATAATTCGTATACGACTGTTAAGGCTTATGACTTGGATTCTACATAAAAAGTCGAGCGACAGCTAAAATCTATATTCTGAACGCCATGCTAGATTGAATTCAAATGAGAAAATAAATGCCTAATAACTCTGTCGAGTTATCGAATCTTATTTTTATGCGACAAATGTATGAATATTTTGCGTCTACGCTTTCAATTCGCATGGGCGAGAATCGGCTCCCAGGGCTTAAAATTGCCAATCCGCGGTGGGCACACGTGCTAATTACGCTTCTACTCGCTCTTTGAGAGATGGCCTGTAGTGGGACGTTTTAGGCTACATAAAAAAACGTAACAGTTACTCGCGTAACATGACAGAAACAACCCTAAGATCCAAGGTTAGGATCTTTCGACAGATGGGCAGTATTTGAGGTCTAAATGCACCGCAGCATCAGTCAGTTACTTATCAAACTCCAACATTGTATCGCCGACGAGTAAATACAACAAAGCATTTAACAGTCCGCTATAACATTGCTTGGGCATTTTTAATGTCTTCCAATTATAGTCTTCGACTGCTTAACGATTTCGCTGACCATTAACCACCCCAATGCTAAGTTTCTCGGCAACCAAACGCAGAATCACATGCGATTATTAAATAGTCTTACGTATTTAAGGACACGACGCGCATTTGATGATTGCATTAAATTAAGTTTCTTACACTTTACCCGGCCGATACGTGTAGTGGAAAGCTCAATACGTTTTCAAATAACCACTGTTTCTTGACATTCTAGGAACTTCTTTTATGAGTGCTCGTGCAGGAATGATTTTCACCCGACTGCGCCGGACGGAGGGTTATGTTTTCCGGGTGTGTGTATGCATGTATATTTCTCTGTTACGCTCTGTAGCCTAAATGGCTAGGGTATACAAAATATCAACACTATTTACTTATAATATTAAAATTTTTTTCGCAGTCGGGTGTTTTTATATTTTTTAATAATTAACAGTTATTGTATTAATTTATTTTATTTTATTCTCATACAGGGGATGTAGTAAAGGGCAAGATAAAATGTATGTACGGTTTCGGGTACATACATTGCGTGTATACAACGACTAATAAACCTTGATGAAGCGTAGGTGATCTGTCAGGATCGTTGCAAGTGACAGACCCTGGTCTCTGTCTACCCCTCTGGAATACAGGCGCGAGTTGACGTTATGCACAATTCTTCTTCTTGTTCTTCTTCAGACTATATTAGTCCACTGCTGTGCATAGCCCTATTAGCGCTCTGTATTCACAATTATCATGTAAAAACAGATAATTTGGGTGATTCTGTCATCTACGGCATATTTTGCCTGGGCCCGCTAGGTTTGTGAACTTGAATCAACTAGCAAGCTAATAACTAATTATATAATACGAACTTCCACACAACACAATCACTTGAACTGGTCCCAAACTAGGATACCCTGTGCTATGGTAACCAGGCAAGGACATCACAGGCATGAAAATACATTCAGACTGAGGCCACTTATACAAATGTACTGCGGCCCCTAGTAGGAATCGAACCCACGACGTCTATCTTGGTAGCTAAGCGCCTTAACCCGTCACGCGCTTAGTGTACATACGTCCGTACACTAAGCCGCCCGGCCGCGCGCAATCCCCCAAACGCTTAGTGTACAGCCGTATGTACACTATGCAACGCTCAGATTGGACTCTTTTTATCTATGCTCTGTGCATTCTCTATGGATAATATTTGTTATTTTATTGGCCAATAGTTAGTAAGGATTACTTTTGCCAACCAATCAGATGATGTGACGTGGAAAAAAATTGATTCTATTGGCAGCCTATTGTTCTATTTTCATGTAGGAACAGATTATTTTTGTGATTCAGTCGGATCAGGTACGGCATATTTTGCCTAGGCCCAGGAAGCTTTGGAGAAGGTGAAACGCGGGCTAATAACAAACGAAGAGCCGCTTAGGATTCTGAAACGGCCGTGTTTTTAGCCCTTGCAAAAAGATGCGGCGAGGGTTGTCATGCTACGCTCCTCCTCCTCGTTTTTCCATCTTTGTCTCGCCTCCGCGCTGGCAACGTTATGTTCTATTTTCATGTAGGAACAGAGTATTTTTGTGATTCAGTCATATGCGGCATATTTTTCCTAGGCCCAGGTAGCATTGGAGAAGGCGAAACACCACGCGAGCTAATAACAAACGAAGAGCCGCTTAGGATTATGAAATTTTAGCCCTTGCAAAAAGCTGTGGCGAAGGTTGTCATGCTTAACTCCTCCTCCTCGTTTTTCCATCTTTGTCTCGCCTTCGCGCTGGTTATTTTCCATTTTCATGCATAGGAACAGAGTATGTTTGTGATTCAGTCATGTACGGCATATTTTAAGAAGGAAATTCATAGGACGCATTGGAGAAGGCGAAACACCACGCAAGCTACTAACAAATGAAGAGCGGCCAGAGGTCGTGGGTTCGAGTCCCGGCATGGGCGGAATTTTTATACTCTCAATAGGTTTTTAAAATTGTCCTCAGCATGGTTGCACTAATGCAACAAAAATAATATAATTATGTGGGTACAGCGATACCATTCCGATCTAAACCCTAACTGCAGAGTAGCTACTGGGGCCTGCAGGTGATGCAAATTACTTCAGCCAGATGTCGCTACCTGTAAATAATACAGAGAATATTATAAAGAGGTTCGAAATTTCGCTGATGCCGGCACTTGCCCATTAGCTCGGTTGGGAGAACGCTGGTACGGTTAGCCAGAGGTCTTGGGTTCGAGTTCTTGCATGGGCGAAATTTTTAGCCTCTAAATAGGTTTTTGAAAATGAAGAGCGGCTTAGGATTATGAAACGGCCGCGTTTTTAGCCCTTGCAAAAAGCTGCGGCAAAGGTTGTCATACTTCGGCTCCTCGTTTTTCCACCTTTGTCTCGCCTTCGCGCTGGTGACTTACGAATTTTATTATCTATGGCTTAAAATGATATACAGCCGCTCTTAAGTGGAGAATCATAAAATATTTTCCGTTTGTGAAATATTTCTGAGCAATAAAGCAATAATTCACTACGGGACTACGGGGAAGATGGCGAGCTTTATTTGCTGTCATAAACGCTCGGTTTATGGTTGACTTTTTGCTGGCCCATTCGGAGCTGCGTACGCGCTTGCACATAAACCCTTGTCTTTAACCACCCAGCACTGATTATGTGGAAACTATTTAGTCTTATTACTTCCAACGTCAATATTTCTGTTTTTATATCTTTATTTATTTAGAAGCTTAGGTCCCATAGGTGAGCATGTGAGCTCCATCTAAATCTACTAACAAAATTCTACAACATAGTTACACTTAGTTCTTACAGCTATTACAGTTTCTCAGTTTTTAATGTAGACATCTGTGAGAAAACCTCAACGTTTTTTTATAATCGAATCAATGCATTTTATGCGCTGACTGTAAAACTGAACGTCTCCGGACCGATCCCCGGCCGGGACAAACATATCTTAATTTCTTTTTATATCTATCGACAAGTTAGCACATATAACAAAAGTCATTTAGTTGTGCTTAGAATGGGGCTAACGGGATGTCTGTAATATGTCTATTAATATTTATTTATTATTCAAAATTACACAGAAACCGTGACTTATGCAACGTCACCACTAAAACTAGGTGTCCAGTCTAAGATGGTTATATTCGTAAATTCTATGTCTCGTCAAGTTTCACACGGGGTAGGTAGGTGAGAGTGGAGAGGTAACTGTGAAACTTTGGAGCTGTCGACGGGGGGCTCCATTAGTCAGCGTGATTAGTTCCCGACGCGTTAATGTTTCAATGAGATGAATAATCGCCGGCTACAGTGACAAATGCTCGCGTACGCGTCTGCGCGAGCGCACCTGCCCCCCTCCCGCCGCCCCGGCTCGTCAAAAGCGCCGCGCCATCACTCAGCCTCGCGAGGTGTTATGTGAAGCAGATGAAGAGATTTATATTTATTAATGTTGAGGTAACCATGGCTCTGGCGGCCTCGAAGATCTATTATGTTTGTGCCATTCGTGCGAAGTTAACAGCTGTATATCAATACGTTACAGTAACATGCATCGTCTGGTTAAACAGTTTGTGACTGTTGTCATTCATAAATTTGTAGAATTAAAACAAATTTGATATCAACCCTCTGTGTGTCCCCAATGCTGGGGCACGGGACTCTTCCTGCATCGCAGAAAGGTTAGGCCATAATCACCACGAGGGCCAAGTCCGGGTTGTAAGGCAGGTGCGGAGAATTGTAAGGCAGGTGCGGGCCTTACTGCCACAAGTTATCAAGCGACATGGCTTAACGACGCATCAACGGCATAACGTGCCTTGCGAGGCACGGAAGCGCTCGGGAAAATGCCACTAGCTGTAGTCACGGGCACTCACGGGACGGTTAGCCATCCAGTACTTGACCGCGCCTCTTGTTGCTTAACCTGACTGATTGATTCCAATCACTTGGTTCCACTAGGCCACGAGCGCTTCATAAAGCGCTTAGCTTATTATTCAACTTCTTTGAAGCGAGCGCTTAAAACAAGTTAACTAAAATTTTTAAAAACATTTAAACATTTACATACTGGCACATACATTGCTTTTGGATACCCTGTGTCGTGGGTAGCAGAAACAGCGACGTCACAAACGTGTAAACATCCAAGACCTGGGGTTTTTCTTGTCCCCAGCCGGGGATCGCATCCGGGACCTCTCGCATGTTAGGCAAATGCTCTACCGCTGCGCCACAGAGGTCAAATAAGAACCATAACGCATTATTCCCAAATTCCCCAACGCGAGCGTGGTCGCCTGACTTATTGATAAATGACTCGGCTTACGTATTCAGAGTCAAGGGTTAAACCGGGCTGAGATCTAGTGTCGGAGCCTTTTCCACCTCCACGTGTCTTAGTGGGATCGATTTTTTAAATCATGAAATACGACTTACCTTGCGGAAGGGGGCCTACTTGCTACCACGAAAGGTGCAATACTGACCTGTTTTATGACCTCTTATGTGGTGGGAATATCATGGAGTTTGGTCGAGGTCTGGTGCTGGAGTAGAAGCCGTACGTTTGTCGGTAAGGGCCATGCCATTTCGCTATGATTTAACATTGATTGCCCGCTTTGAGCCCGCCGGGTGGGAGATTTATAACAGGCTCGATGGCTACCGTCTGATATTGCTGCCCACTGCGCAGCCTGATATATATGCCTTCTAAGAACTTAGGACGTAAATACTTGAGCGTTTGCGCGCGGTAACTGCGCGTGATGCTTAATGCCATCTGGCTTAAATAAATGTTATCGTACGAACTGCAATACTCAGTTCGATAGGATAACACATTGTTACAACGGAGAAGGTGTTTTCACGATTTTACGTATGACTTTTTGACTTATAATTGACCACTCAGCATGATCTTTCAGGATATAAATACCTATAGGCCAATGGCCGGCCGTCGGTGACCCCACGTCACTCGTTACCAAGATAGGGCTTTCTTAGGACAGACTGTCCTCTTAGGACAGACAAATTTAGACAAATCTTTACGATAAGAGTCCTAAGAAAGCCCTACACATTGACAAAGACCCTATACATTTAGACAAATCTTTACGATACAACTATACTGAGTATAATTGTATCGTAAAGATTTGTCTAAATGTATAGTGTTGCCAGACCTACACCTGGAAGGTATTGTACGGTCAGCAAAAATGTGTAAGTTTTACTCACGTCAAATATGCCATGTAGAAGGTCTTATCAGTCTATTAACAATTTCTATCCCTTGCCCTAGTAAGTATATAATTGTCAGTCAAATTATATGCCCGTATAATTTCAAGACATAACTTGAAGCTGACAAATGTTGCTAATAGAAGATCAGCTCTTTCTAATGAAATATTTAACTTGGATCTCACACGAAGCTTAGTTCACCTTTTTGCTGACGATACCTTCCTTTGTCGTCCACTGGCTTCCTTTCTTTGGCAGTTCGTGACTGGCAACCCTATATACTTAGACACAGATATTTTCAAGATATAGAACACTAAATTGGTTTTATCTTATTAACTTATGACAGAAGGTTACCAGCCGCCAGCCTACGGTCTTAAATGATTTACCTATCTATCTAAAGCTCTATCACCAACTAAATCATCTTCTTTTTCATCACCATACTCACATCTTTCAGTCATGGGGCATCTTCCGTCACCAACGCCCTCCATTCGTTCTGATTATGCACCAGATGTATAGCTGCTTATAATGTCCCTACCGAAGCTTAAAACTAAACCAAATAACTAAATATCTATGACAGAAAGCGAATGCCTAAACGCTCCCATATAGGAAGGAATCTTCATAAATAATACAAACCATAGGTATGTACATTAAACACGGCGGACTGCATATTCCCTCGTCAATAATCAGAGACTCATCGGCAGGTAGGACTCCGCGGAGGGGCGAACTTGCGACCACGTAGTAAAAAAAAACAGAAGTACGGCCTTAGTTATGCTCATTCACAGAAAACTACTGTCAAACAAACGTACAATCGTCGTCATATAATAATACTAACTCCCACACAGCACAATCACTTGTCCTAGTCCCAAACTAAGATACCCTGTACTATGGCAACCAGCACCTTGATTATGTAACTTTTGACGTATAGGTGTGTGAAAAAGCGGTACGACAACCAATTACCTAGAATTAAGTAACTCTACGTATATAGAAAAAACTGATACTTCAATAAAAGGTCGTTATATCGAAATCGGTTAAAATGTAACTATTATAATAGTATAATTCTACTGCACGCAAGTATATGGCACTGAACTCCTAAATGGCTGAACAGATTTCAATGATTTTTTTTGTATTCGTTTGGGTAGCGTCCTGGATGATTTAGATTTAGAAATCGGCCTGGCAGATGGCGCTGCATCCAGGACAACGGCTGTTGGGTCCGCCAGTACGAGATAAAAAATCTATGGTAAGGCCAGTTCTTCTGCGATAGCACGCCGCGCTTGGGCGGAGGGGCGAAGGCCCGCGAGACCATAAATCAAAACATTCGTCGGTCATGATTAATCAAACGCCCGCAGTGTGCCCATGCCGTGGTCGCGACTGTAAGCCGGCCACGCTATGAGGCTGATTGCTGCCTTTTGGAAGTGGCTACGCTCAACTAACACTACATATAGCCCGAATTTCAACCCCATGAATTAAATTGGCGTGACGACAGTATGAAATAATCAAAGATTTAACGATATTAGGGGAAAGTACATATTAAAAGGATTTAAAACACTGATTTAGTTTTATAAAAAAAAAGGGATTACCAATATTTTCAATAAAATAAAAGATTATTGCGTGACGTCACGCTTAGGTTAACTGTGGTAAATTTCATCCGCGCTTTATTGTGACTACTAGTGATTACGATATTTGTTTACCTGGGTGTGACGTCAGATTCGACGCCAAGACACTGTGAGTTGTTTTTCCACAGCTTTAAAATAATTTTAGAAATATGGCTTTAACCTTCGTTATCGATCGATATCAAGCCTTGTGTGTCCCCACTGCTGGGGCACGGGTCTCTTCCTGCATCGCAGGAAGGTTAGGCCGTACTCCACCACGAGGGCCGAGTCCAGACTGGTGGAGGATTGTAACTTACTGTCAGAAGTTATCAAGCCGCCCATAAATCCTCTGATATGGTTTAACGACTGCCATCACATGACAGCCGGCACCAACGGCTTAGCATAGCGGGCTTAATCACCACTCATGCCCACCGCGGTTTGGCAATTTCAAGCACTGAAGTACACCTCAGACATTCAGGAATCCTCACGATGTTTTCCTTGACCGTTAGCGACTAATATTGCTACTATAAATTCACACATGCATCTCATCATCAACCCATCATGTCCCCACCCAGTGGCACGGGTCTCCCCATCATGTCCCCGCCGAGTGGCACGGGTCTCTTCCCTGAGGAAGGTATAGGCCATACTCCACCATGTTAAGACCCCTCCGTAAAAACAAGGGTGTATACTGTAATGTGTAACTCATTTTACTAAAACAAAATCGAAATTAAACCGATACATATAGATGAACTAGATTTTCCCGTGACTCCGTCCGCGTGAAAAAGATTTAAGGGACATAATTTTGCAACCCAGTACTCTCCCTTAAGGGTTAAATTTAGAAAAACGGCGAGACACACGTGTTCAATCAATTGTGTTCAATAGCATTTGTTTTAAGTTTCAAGAAAATAAGACAACTTTATTTATACCTCCCATACAAATTTTGGCAACCCTTTTCGCCCCCTTAGGGGTTTAATTTAAAAATATCCGGTCTTATTCCTTTCCTACATTATATATAGACCCCTTTGTGCAAAATTTCATCTTCCTAGGTCCAACGGCTTGAGCTGGGCGTTGATGAGTGAGTCAGTCAGTCAGGACTTTGAATTTTATTAAGTTATTCTGCGAAAAACTGCCGGCAGATGCTGGATGCGGCAAGCTGAAGACAGGGCGCTATGGCGCTCATTAGGGGAGGGCTATGTCCAGCAGTAGACTACATAACATAGCCTGAAGAAGAAGAAGAAGATAGATTAGTTGCCTCAAAACACACCTTACTTTACCGATACAGTGCAAAGTTACTACAATGCCCTACTTGTGTGCTACAGTGCCTGGCACCAAAATTTCCACTTCTACGAAATACACAATCACCGACATAAGCAGCTACGTAGTTACATCTTTTGTTCGATACCCGCACTTGTGTCGTGCGCGATACGAGCTACAATAATTTCACGCAGACAAAATTCAAATGAACTTTCGTACTGAAAGTGGTTTTCATGAAAGGCGTCTAACCTCAACACCTCGCCAACATTATTACTTCTTTTTCACGTCATTAACAGAACTGGGCGACAGCTAACGTTCGCTGTAACCGCTCTGTTATGTGGTAATTCTAATTTAATAGATTGCGGTGACCACTTGAGGGCGTTTACACGAGTCTATATTTTCTGGGGAAGATAAATAGATATTACATATTATGTATCTATAATAATAATAATAATAATAATAATAATAATAATAATAATAATAATAATAATAAATATTCATGGACATATTACACAGATCTCGTTAGCCCTATACTAAGTACAACTAAATGACTTGTGTTACACGTGCTAACTCGACGATAGATTTAATACAATAAATACATAGATAACATCCAAGACCCGAGACAAGCTAGGAAAGTTCGTTTCCTAGTTTGATCCGGCCGGGGATCGAACCCGAGACCTTCGGTTGCACAGTCAGCGTGCTAAACCGCTGCGCCACCGAGGCCGTCTTTACTCGTCATTAACTATTTTTGACGTGGCATATTTGACATGAGTAAAACTTACCTACACATTTTTGCTGACCAACCACCCGACCGGGTGTTCCTACACCCGGTCAGGTGGTCTGGCTACCCCATACATTTCAACACATTTCTACGATAATTTACGGAGTCAGAGGATTTAATGGGCGTGTCAGACCCATCTCTCAATCATGTTACTATAGATTTTTAGGGCCCACGGCCGACAACCTGGGGCTAGATCACGGACCTGGGACCAGATATAATGTATGCCAAAACGGCCGTATTTGACGTTAATTCTTTGTAAACCGACGTTTTTGGCCCATAGGTTATATGTCATGGTTCCTAAAAATCATTTTTCTTTTTTCAGAATGTGCGATAAAGTGTTCTCTATCTATCTGTCTATCTATTAATATGATTGAGAGATTGGTATGACACTTATTGCAAAAACGATATTATGTTAAAAAATAAGTATTAACTCGTGAAACCTCGTATAATTACTCGTATAATTGATAAAAATATATGTTAGCTGCTTAACCGTTTTCAATGTGTTTGATGTGACACATGAGAAATCTATTTTTTAACAAAAGCCATAATTATCAATTTAAAATACATAGAAAATGTCGTCATAGTCACAGCTCTGTGATGGTATTTCAATGCAAATGTAAAACTAAATCTAAACAATTTAATCTCCGACACACCATGGGACAGATTTGAATATTTAGGACTTTGACTATTCTTATGTTAAAAAACTTGTGTAGTCTGGTGGTCAAACTGAACCAAAAATTACATAAAGTACCTAAAATCGTCCTTCTTCTCTTCTGTTTTAAATTGTCATTTTGTAATTTTTTTTATATCCTTGCAATTTTACTTATGGCTTAATTTTTGTGATGAAGTCTTTTTTCTGCTATTTCTTTTAAACGCAACTACTTTCTTTTTTTTTTATTTATGGTCGCAATTTTATATTTCACACTTAGGTTTTTTCAAAATTACACAAGATTCTTTTTGGTCCGAATATTCGAGCGAAAGGAATATCCAGGGGGAAGGGAAGCCTTAGGGGAATAAAGTCTTGTCGTGAGTAAAATTTCTTCAAAAGTCGTCACGTGTAAAGGCTCCACGAGAACTCTTGCTTCCCCCTCCCGCCGCCGCACGCGCTCTCGATATGACTACATGACAAAGCACTTTTGCAGTTTCGAAAACAAGTCACTTTTTCCGCCTCTATCGACATAAATTGTACTTTGTACCTATTTGTATCTTTGATGTTAGTAGATAGTAAGATACGAGGTTTAGCCGAGGTTCTCCTAGGCGGAGAGCCTTTACAAAAACGACTAGATAAAACGTTATTATCGAAATTAATTAATTCCTTAATTTGTAGGTAACTAAGTTGTTAAAGTATTTCTTCACTTCTGTTTCTTAAATTTTAAATTTCTTAAAATATTAGACTAGTTCAGTAAAGTTTAAGTGGTCTTTTGTTTTGTAAGCTTGCTTACATCTTGATCTTACTAGTGTGTATGATTTGGGTGATATTCTAGATTTTCACTGCTAAGCCTCGATACCCTTGTGTGCCCCCACTGTTGGGGCACGGGTCTCTTCCTGCATCGCAGGAAGGTTAGGCCATACTCCTCCACGGGGGTCAAGTCCGGGTTGCTGCTAAGCCTATTATGTTTGTATTACACACCAATAAAGTAAAAACATATCATGTTACCAATTTCTTAACCGTTTTCCGAGAGAAAACAAGGATAATGTAGTTATCATCTTTAAACACATTGAGACAGTCCGTATTAGCGTTCCTACGAACATATTTTTTCTTTTCGCATTCCTGTCGGTTAAGAAATAACTTTGTTGTTAGCATAATAATATAGCCGTCTATCTCTGTCTGGAGAGACTTGAAGGTTGTTCTCATCAAATCTTATAAGATGAACCTGTTGAACCTGTTGAATACTACACTGGGTGAACTTAGAATTCTAATCTGAACGGCGTGTAACATCATCATCAACGCATTATGTCCTCACCGAGGGGCATGGGTCTCTTCCATGAGGAAGGTATAGGCCATACTCCACCACCTTCTATCTTCCACTGTGCGTGCGTAAGTCATTGAACTTCTCCTAAACGGCTGGACAGATTTAAATGATTTTTTTGTACGCTTTTGGGTGGCGCCCTGGATGGTTTACATTGCCAAATTGGGCCGGCAGATGGCGTTGCATGCAGGACAACGTCTGTTCAGTCCCCTAGTACAATATTAAAATTCTATGGTAAGGCCAGTTCTCGGGATTTATGGAGGCTTTATAACATGGTAAATGGCAAAAACATATAGGTACCAACATACGAGCTGTAGACTTTCTGTGGAATAGTGATATAATGCTGCTTTGTTTATGGATATGGTTGTGACATAATATATCTGCAGGTAGGGACAATCGACAGCACAAAATTGAGGAGACAACAGCTAATACAGAGAGTAGATATCGTTCATGTAATCGTTCGTCACGATTCACGTTCGTAAAAAAAATCATCGTCGTTCACGATTGTGCATGTAAAAAAAAATATTTTTCTACATGATGCAAGATAAATCTAAAGAAAGCCATATAAGCCAAAAGGAAAGCCACGAAAGGTCTTTGGAGGTAGACAAAAATCAAGCAAAATTAAGTAAAGAAGTTGCGAAGACACTGGTACACAACACACGACCTCATTATAAGCGTGCACTTTACTCGGTTATTTTGCAACTAAAACTAATGGTATCGACTGTACCATGGTTTTTATTTTATGTCTTCCTTACCGAAAATATTTGTACGGAAATCGCATTTCGTTAAATTAATGAAGACAAGTATGTTTGGAAACTTCACTAACGTCTTAAAACCTATTTACACTAACGTTGTTAGGTAAAACAATGGTGGTGATAGCATTGGGGTAACCATGCAAGAACAGACCTAAGATCAAGCCAGAATGAATTTCAAAGTTATGACGTGTTAGATTGATTATCGGATGGATGTTAAAATACGTTTTATTGCTTTTTATGGTGAGCTTTCGGCGTAAAACCGACTCGACAGATTCGTTTGTGCTCGCATTGGATATGCCCCGAGGATAACAACTCTTTTATTTCTCTCTTTGCAATTTGTTATAGGCATATCTCATATTTTATTGCATTTAACGTCATTAGGGACCACCCCAACGAAGTGTTTTCCTAATCACATCTATTCTCAAGCCCATCAAGTAAACCACACGTTTGACCTCTTCGAGGTCCTCTTTGTTCCAAGTTTTGTTCCAACTGGCACACAATAAAAGGACAAAAGAGAAATATTAAAAACAATAAGCGGGCAACGCTGCTGGCCAGTGGCCCGTGACAGCGTGTCATGCGTCTACCTGTCACATATCCGGCACAATTACGCAGGTTCAACGCACTTATCTGATGGTGACCTGCGCCCGCGCCACTGTAGCGCGACCGCCAGCTCCATCGCGGCTGTGCTGTACAGCTACGTAGGAGTACTTTAGAAGGCTCCAACAAAGAATAACGTGAAAATGCCGGTGTAGACCAAATGTTAAGCCCGATGCCAAGAAACGATCACAATTGATATTATGCCAGGTCTTTCCTTGAAAACTAGGTCTTATAACGTGGATGGTTGAAACTGTTTAGTGTGAGACTTTAGAAACAATTCCTTGTGTTGCAAATAGTGGTAATTTTTCGTAAAGAGTTTTGTCTCACTGTATTTCATGAAATACGTTACTTATATTTTAGGCAAAATAACATTAGCTAAGTATGTACTTATTTCATGAACGAACAAATCATCAACAGGATTTCATCATCAAAACCTTTTCTTCAAAATCCGAAAATCTTTATTGTACACATTAAAAGGAATGAAGTTACAAAAAGCCCTGACTCTTAAGCTAGGAATCTTATATCTTTAAAGCCACCCTTAAAACAAGGTAAAACATGTTATTAAACCCCATTTAAGGATTAAACACCCAATAATGAGTGTTTAATTCACGCAAGTGGCCGTGAGGTCCTTCTGCGCCTACGAATTTCATGGTGAAGCTTCGCCGATGAATCATCGAAACATTCGAGAGGTCACAAGTGAAGCCGTTGGAGAAACGAGTTCTGTTTTACGGTCCTCAAGTCGATCTTTAATATCGATTTGATTGTGGATTTTAGGAAACATTGAAGCTTCACAATACTTTCTTATCCCTTTCATATAGAGCGGAATTAATAGGCCTTTGCATCTACGTAAAACAATTTCGAGAGGGAGGCCAAGAGAAGGATCCAGCTGGGCTGGGCAGCATTTCGGAAACTACGCCGAGTCTTCTCGTCATTCATACCGCAATGCTTGAAAACGAAAGTTCTTAATCAGTGCGTCCTACCTGTCATGACCTACGGAGCCCAGACACTCATGAACACTCGCGAAAGGGTTGGTCCACCTTCACATACACTAGATAGGTGAAGGGACCACCCGGACGCTGCAGTGCCTGGAGCTCGGATGGAGATCGATGGAGTAGGCTTACCCACCATCTATACCATTCTGCTCAGTCAGCCAAGCGCACAGGAATGACAAGTCGAGAAAGACCATGCCGGCATTTTCCTCAAGATGTTTTCCTTCACTGGTATCACTTCACTTCACTTCAATGTCTGGTATTTATAATTATATTTGGAGAATCATCAGCTTAATCTTTTAATATATTGCTACTACAAGATTAGTTTAGTAGGAGCTTTATTGACACTACTTAATAAGGTGTTGCTTATCAATATATTTATTATTGAAAAGTTTTTTAGCATTTTCACATATTTGTTGCTAGTTGCTCGTGGCAGAAATGCTCAGTGAAGCGATACACTTATTAAACAAAAACATCCGTAGCATTTTTTGGAATTTCCAAATGCATCCGCTATTATCATCCAGCCTTAGAAAAAAGAGCTGTAAGTCAGGCGTCAGGCCTTTCATTGACAAATCAGAAATTAAATGTACTACTTATCAGTAACCGATTTCTTGCGGTAACTGAAAACATTTTTCTAAAAAAATGTTATAAGTCAATGTAAATAAAAACGTTTCTTCATCAGAAAGTCTTCAATCAAAATAGTCCAAGGAGGCAAAATTAAAAAAAACGTGAAACAACTGTGTACAGTCTGTTAGCTTTTAGAGTATACCTCGGCTACTATCGGATAGACCGATTATATTGCATAGGGTAAGGTTAATTATGAGTTGTTATTTATAACTTTACACAACTTTTAAAATAATGAAGAAAAGTTTTGTACAGAGCAGGAATTAGTATTACACTCGGGTGCTTTCGGCGAAAACCGAAGCCTACTCTAGAGCCCGAGGTATATTCTAAAAGCTACCAGCGGAGTATCTAACATATTTTAAACTTTCGCGACTTGTACACATAGTTAGAATATTTTCGGGGCTTAATCGCGTAGTAATTTATTGCTATTTTACCTCGACTTTTCGACGACGTTACAGCCATCGTGGTCACGAGAAGACTGATGGCTGGCACCCGTTCGCATCTTCGGCTGATGAGGTTTCAGACTACCCTCAATCAGCCATCACAAAGCACTATTAGGGTTGCGACACACTACACTGACAATGTCGGACGATAAGCCATGCGACTTTTTTCCACTCAATTAAGCCCCGAACATATTCTAACTAAGCGGAGTATACATACATACTCGTACATACATACACACATAACCTTACGCCTGTATCTCAGAGGGGTAGGCAGAGACCAGGGACTGCCACTTGCCACGATCCTGACAGATCACCTTCGCTTCATCAACGTTCATAAGTCGTTGCATGCACGCACGCTGGTTCCGGGTACTTTTTATCTTTCCCTTTGCTAATACATCCCCTATTTGGTCGATGTAAGTCCGTCTGGGACGTCCGTTACCAGCCCTTCCACTCACATTCGCAATATATATTTGTTTCGTCAATCTTTCTTCCGTCATCCTCTCCACATGTCCAAACCAACGCAACATTTCTTTCTCAATTCTAGTCACTACATCCTCTTTCAGTCCACAACGTTCTCTAATCAGACTATTGCGTATCCTGTCATTCAAAGTAACACTACACATACTTCTCAAGGACCTCATTTCAACTGCATTAATTCTACTTTCTTGCTTCTTTTGCCACACCCAAGTGTCGCTACCATACATAAGTGTTGGGACCAGCACGCCACTATGAATAGCCAATCTAGCTCTTTTGGAGATGTTTCGGCTGCACACAATGGAGTGCAAGGCACCGTTTACACAATTTCCCTCTTTTACTCTTCTTTCTATATCACCTTCACACTTTCCATCCCTCGTAAACGGAGTAAATAATAGTAAGCGGAGTATCTATCTAGTAAATGTATGACCCCGTCCCCTGACCCCTGCCCCTCGAAGGCCTGCTGGGCGCAGCTTCCGGTTCCGATTTGATACATGCCGTAATGGTCAGATGACCAATCAGGCAGTGCAGACCATTCGCTAGCTCGCTGGACCGATGTAATAATAAAGTTAGACCAGTGTCGACCCACTGATTTTCAATTCAATTATTTTTATTGCAACTCTAGAACTCTGCCAATGTGCATATGACATGTTTTTTTCGCACCAATCGAGCACAGTGCAGTAGTTGAGAAACTTTTAAACAAATTTAAAATTACGTTTATTTAAATTTGTTTAAAAGTTTCTCAACTACTGCACTGTGCTCGATTGGTGCGAAAAAAACATGTCATATGCACATTGGCAGAGTTCTAGAGTTGCAATAAAAATAATTGAATTGAAAATCAGTGGGTCGACACTGGTCTAACTTTATTATTACATCGGTCCAGCGAGCTAGCGAATGGTCTGCACTGCCTGATTGGTCATCTGACCATTACGGCATGTATCAAATCGGAACCGGAAGCTGCGCCCAGCAGGCCTTCGAGGGGCAGGGGTCAGGGGACGGGGTCCGCTGTTCCGGCGCGTGCGCACGTCAGCTAATCAACAAATTCACCGGCGCGATATTAAAACGTATCCGGTCTCGCCCGAATCAGTGTATTGTGTTGTGTAGAGTAGCGAAGTACTAAACGTCCGCTGTTCAAACTTTTCGTATCGAACCGTTTTTCTGATAAAAGCGTAGAGTAGAATTGCTAAAAGCCAATTTAAAGTTCGTGTACAATATATAACAGAAGATGTATACTTTTTTTAAAAAACATCAAAAGAAATTTTAAAGAGCTGCAATTTTTGGAAAATGGAAAAAGGCAACATCAAACTTTATAATTTGTCTGTACATAATATTGAACATTACATAATATACGCTCACACTCTGCTCACAAATGTCAACAAAATATTAAAGAAATGTGATTGAAGTAGTATAATCATCATAGTAGGAGAGGTCGTCTCGCCATCTTTGCTTTGGTATTCCGCGATGTCAGTGGAAGTCGGGCTTATGCCCAGGAGCGGGTGAGAACATGTATAAACCGCGGGTGTCACAGCGCGGCACAGCTAGTGTTATATAAATATAACGTTACTCTACTCAAATTTTGAAGAAAGTCTCCCATTATATTCCGTTCGATTTTTTATAGGCTGAGTTCACACCCAACTGACTGCCAGCGAGCGAGCGTTACGCAGTTCATTGTATTTTCTTACATATTCACTTTTCGTTCACATCTATCCGACAAAACGTTATTACCGCCAATTGTACTGTATCTTTGTAATTATGTTTTGTTTGTTTTTTCCTGATGTACAATAAAGAATATTCTTATCTTATCTTACCTTATTACGATATGCTTAGGGGCTGAAATTCGGCGGCCGATTAATATAGCGCGTCACTACGCGCCTCGACGACGCTGATTGGCTACTGACGATTACACTGGGGCTCACAGTGAGCCTGCTCACATTCGGCGGCTGACTATACGTTTAGTTTGAACACGGCCTTAGGTAGCTAATTAGCAAGTTAAGGAACAAAGGTTACCTATTAGTGAACCCGTAGGCATTATTACTAGGTTAGGTATTGAGTTGAATAGCACATTGGTCACCTTCACCTTTCGACCTCTAACGAGGCTGTAGCTGTTTATTGAACTTATAAATTAATTCAAGCTTCATACAACACCTCTTAAATAACGTGGGGCTTCGGTCCATTGCGACGAAACTACGAAAGTACGTAAATGTACGCACGTATTGCATATGGCAAAACTTATGTGATGTGTAAGGCTTTTCGTGGACCTATTATTCTTTTTCTCTGGTATGTGTACACACATCAAGATTCAAAATCAAATTAATAAATGTTTTATTCAACGTTTCAGGTATTTTTTTATAATCCTGCATAGGCAGGATTATTTAGAACAATGCTCCAAATTTCAATGGATTTTAAACAAATAAATAATACCTGTTGGATTAAAAAACGAAAACAAACCAAAAATGTTTTATTCAAAGTAGCATAAAAACTGCGATTTAGTGAAAGTAAAGTTAAACTAGGTACCTATCCATTTCAAATTCTAGATCACTTTAGGGGAAAAAATGGAAATAGACTCCAAACTCAGTCTTTTCAAAGTCCTGAATTAACAGAGTATTTATAATTGTAGTAAAAGAAAGAGTTCTAATTTAAATGGCCTAGGCAACTCGGTACAGTCAACGGCAGGTCAACCTTTACATTTTAGTTACAAAATCGCCCGTAACGTACCTGTTAGAGTGTGCACATCCCTCCAAGACAATTAGTCTAAAGGTCTTTTAAATCAAGGTCTTTTAAAATAGCACCGTTCCTCCAAAACAATCGACAGATAAGATTGAATAATCTGTGCTACTTTTTCCCTTTACCACAGGCTATAAACTGCCTCTGAGAAGTGTTTTAAGAATCGTATATTTATAACTAAGACTGTCACATTATGTTAGGTCACGGGTACCTACATGTGTAGGCAGTTACATTCGAAGATTTACACCCACGTGACATTCAAAGCTTTCTGTTCGGATCAAGCCGTATTTGAGCGTACAATTAAAAGCTATTGTTTAATCTAATTATATCCTGTCTCTAGGCTTGACACTAAAAACGTCTCGTTTTAAGATCGCTCACACCAACGCAGCCCAATGATAGATGAGTACAATCGACAGTGGGTCAACTTATCCATTGTTGTTGCAAAGCCGCCCTTATTGTAAAGAATGCACGTATGTATTGTATGTGAAGGGTTTGTGCTGGCGGCTGTACTGGCTCAAGTCAAAGGTAATAGAGGATTATTCAGCCTTCTCTCAATTCCTTTAGCAACTTTCAATCGTAAGGTTATCTGGAAGAAATTTCTTTTGGCAATAAGTCGGCCAACTGTAGGTACTCTGTATCTACATGTTTTATAATATTTGCTCTGGTGTACAATGAAGAAAATTATCTTATTTATAAAAACAAAATTTCTTAAAAGACCCCAAAAGTGTCCACTAAATCAAATAGACGGTAGTGGAAATTTTACGAGGAAAACACGTAACCACATATTTTTATTAAAAAGCCTCTATGAGTTTAGTGGAATCGTGTTTTTTATGAATAAGGCCCTTACAATGTAACCCGACTGTTGTCGGCTCAAAGTTAAGTACCTGCCTCGCCAACTAATCGATATTTAGTACTAATTATAGTACCTAATACGAGTACACTACAATTTACCGTGCCGTCAGAGTTATCTTCAAATTAAAAGGCCCCTTTTGAGCCGAAAAAATCATCGTTAAAAGCCACGAATTATCGTAATAAGCAATAAGCAAAGCAATTGCACGAAGCTCACGTCAAATCCGGTTAAATCATATTACGACGGATCGCTCGCGTTTTGTAAGTACTCACTTAACGATGGACCGGATCATATTAGGGCCCAAATGGTGCGCGAACCGACAAAACCTTTCCTGGAGGCATCAAATTACTATAATGAGCCACGCAACGACCGAAGCCTGCGCTACCGATACCGGGTATAACGGTTTGCATAAGTCTAATTTAATAAAAAAGCTGGGCAAGCGTGTGTCCGGCCACGCGCAAGGGTTCTGTAGAAGGAGAGGTTTTTTTTTTCGATGACAGGATTTTATTTTATTTAACTACCTGCTGCCATTTTTCCGAGCGCTTCCGTGCTTCGCAAGGCACGTTAAGGCCGTTAGTGCCGGCTGTCATGTAATGGCAGTCGCTAAGCCATGTCAGAGGTCTCATGGGCGGGTTGATAACTTCTGACAGCAAGACCCGCCACTGTCTTACAACCCTCCACCAACCCGGACTTGGCTCCCGTGGTGGAGTATGGCCTAACCTTCCTGCGATGCAGGAAAAGACCAGTGCCCCAACAGTGGGCACATACAAGGGTTGATATCGAACTACCTGCTGACATGATCATCATCATCAAACTAATATTCAATAGAATTTGAACGAAGTATTCCTTTTATACGTTGGTCGACTATTACTCGTTAAGTTGTCAAGCCAAGTGTGCCAAACTGGACCTTATTCTGCTTCCGCTGTCGATCTGACTCTTCGTCCGTCCAAGCTGAGGTGTTAACAGCTCCTCTCAAAAAAAAAATTATAGCGCAATATTAACAAACGGACAAAGTAAATCGAACAATGGATTTCTTACACCTATTTCGTCCCCAATTTAGCTGTAAGGGTAAAAAAGGTTCCTTGTTTAATTACAGATCCCTAAATGTGAGTCGGACTCTCGCATTGAAGATGGTACCACGATAAATTAATATTAAATTAAATATGCATATTTTATGTAGTTTACTTTTAAATTTTATTTTAATTATTTTCCGGCTTCCTATTTTTTACTTTCTTTTTTTGCATGCTTCTTTTGTTTGCGTATTGCAATTAAATGCTAGAAAATGCTCATAGCATTAAGTTACCTGCATTGAGCGAATATCGTGAGTCCATTGAAAGTATAAATAAATAAATGTAACGAATATAATATTACGAAAAATGTGTTTCTTCCAATCAATATTTTGCGTATTTTAAATTTTTGGTAATATTCTATAGGGGTTGCACCGTAATCGAGCCAATTTTAATACTTGGAGGTGTTTATCACCGTTTTTATGATAGAGCTTATGATAGAGACCTTATTATCCTTCTGGGAAAATTTCAACTAAGTACTTTTTACCTTGTACACCGTACAAGGGATCAGGAATCTTTACACTGAGACGGACAGACAGATAGACTTCGTAGGCTTAGCGATAGAGTACCATTCGCACCCTTCAGGTACGGATCCCTAAAACCGGTAGCAAAATTATAGGATGACACGCGCGGCGGCAAACTCGTATCATTAGAAATATGGATTCTACCAAATTATATTTGTTTGGCCAAGATTATTCGACAGTGATTATAGATATAAGTTCCGGTCGAACAGACGTTAGCTGATCAAATGATATTAAAGGGGTGAGAGGGGGCGAATTATGCTTCTTACACTACACTTAAAAACGTTATTTTGTTTAAATGAGAAGAAAATAACAGAGATTGGTAACATAGTTACTAATTAAAGTGGGAGTATTTTTTTCAAATTAATACCCATTTGGTAACAGTGTGATATGAAGGGTGTAACATACTGGGATTCTATTCTTTTAAGAATCCCAGTAAGTTACAGTATAATAGATGTGTGACATACTGGGAACAAAAGTTATTTAGAATGGATCTTCAGAGTGGACATAGGCTATAGGGGAACGTAGTTGCGCAGTCGGCTGGTAAAATATAAATTGTGATAGCAATACTACTTATCTTGCTAATGATAAAGGAAAACATTCACATTTCCCCACGATTTCAAGCGCTGAAGTATTCAGCATTTGAAATGGCCAATCTATGATATTTTCAATGGATGATCTTTCTACAAGAGAAAGCCCGTGCCCTACATTAGGACGTAACTATATAGCTGCACTATTTATGGCAATTCAATTCTTTCTTTACATTAGATTGCGATAGCCGGTGAGCAAAACAGTTTCTTTTAAAAATATAGCTGCCTGCCACACACTCGAAGCGGGATGCATGCAAGGTATGCTGCCATGCGACAGTGAGTCTGCTTGCACCTACGGGACGCGTCCAGCTATCAATCGACGTGACAGTCGGCAGCCGAAATAAGCAGGTAGGCATGAATGGGCCGGCGCCCCGCAGCTCGTGAGTTATGTGCGGAGCCCCCGGGGCGCGGGCCCGGGCCTTCACACCTCCGCTGCCGCGTGTGGTCCCCGCTTTACGACCCTGCAGTCTGCTGAGGCTGCAGCAAGGGCCTGGACTCGGACGCCGGTAGGCGAGAGGGACGCAAGAGCAGAAATTAACTCCAGTCACTATGTGACATAGAGAAGACAAAAGATGGGGTGTAAAAGTTATGTCTGTAGACCAAGAGGCGGGCGCAGATGTGTGGGCAGGCAACCAATGCGATGGACTGATGACTTGGTGAAAGTGGCTGGAGAAGAATGGATTCAGAAATCCTAAGACCGAAGTGAATGGCGTGCATTAGAAGAGACCTACACTCAGCAGGAATTTGACAGTCTGATCTTAGGAATCAAATACAATTTTGCGCGTGTATTGAGTTTTCAGCGTCCTATTTTATAGAACTACAATTCACGGTTTACTAATTCATTGTATTGTACATTACATTGCAAAGCCGAATAACCTTGAGATTTAAAAACCTATTTAGAGGCTAAAAATTTCACCCATGCCGGGATTCGAACCCGCAACCTCTGGCTATCCGTACCGTGAAATTTTTAGCCTCTAAATAGGTTTTTAAATTTTTTCCTTAGCACGGGTTAGTGCATTAAAAATAAAAATAGTGTAACCTTGAGATTATCATGATAAACTAGGTATAGCAGTTTTGTTAAACGCGACCCAGCATAAATACACGCGTTTTGTGGTGCTAAAATGTTGTCAATTTGTACGATTGAGGATATGAGGCTAGTAGTATCTTATGAGGATATCTGAAATGAAAGCATCCGAAATGCACTACGAAAGATTTTTAAATCCTTTTCCATAATGTGGGTACACATTTATTAAAACTGTTTTGATACGGATTTCACTCGTTTTATTATATTTTTACAATTTTTCGACGTTTCGGCACTTTTACAGGTGCCGTGGTCTCGGATGACTAAGGTGACAGGCGTCTTTTTGAAAGCATTAACTGTTAGTTTACTACCCTCGGCAAAAATTTAAATTTTTAAAAATATAAAACGAGTGAAATCCGTATAAAAACAGTTTTAATTATGTCTAGTGCTCGTGTTAACCTTAGAAAATACTACACATTTATTATTTACAAAAAAAACTATATTTCAGTAATATACTAGAGATTAACGAAAGTTAAAGCCATTTTTCTAAAATTATTTATATCAGTGGGAAAACAGCTCACAGTGTCATGGCGTCGAATCTGACGTCACGCTACATCGTAATCACTAGTAGTCACAACGAAGCACGGGTGAAGTTTACCAGTATGAACCTAAGCGTGACGTCACTCGGTGTGACGGTCGTTTCAGTCAAACTGGCTGAAAGCAGTATTATAATCTTTTATTTTATTGAAAATCTTGGGAGTTTTTTTTATAAAAATATATCATTGTTTTAAATCCTTTTAATGTCTGGTTACCCATAATACAGAGTATTCTAGTTTGGGGACCATATTTTTTTACACTTTTTTATAACAATAAAGTTTTTTGTATTTTGTATTGTATTTGTATTTTAATATGTACTTTCCCTAATATCGATAAATATTTGATTATTTGGTGCTGTCGTCACGCCTAAAAAAAGCGTCCCTGAGCGCCTGGAAATTTCCTGCCAGTACTCTTTAGTTCATCGAGAAAAACAAAAGCATACTGGTTCACTTCTGCATGACCCTCCAATGAATTGTATCTAAATCTTCCAATGTTGCTAGTAGGCATCCCTGGACATAAGATATTATAATATTAGTCACATTAGTGTGTGTATTTTACCCTGGAATTATTTTATTTGTTAAACCAACGGCGGTACCGGTCTTGGCGAGATATGATACAGGCCGCCGATACATTTTATGGGACAGGAAGGAAACTGACCATTATTTGAATGTAAATACTTGTGACCTCAGGAAATTGTTTATACTGTAAAGATCTGTATTTGTTCCGAAAATAAAGAGTTATTTATCATTCATTCACTCTTCACTTGTATTTATCAAACCTATTTACAGGCTAAAAATTCCACCCATGCCGGGATTCGAACTCGCGACCTCTGGCTATCCGTGCCAGCGCTCTTTCCAACTGAGTTAATGGGCGACTCACCGGCATCAGTGAAATTTTGAACCTCTTTACACTATTCTCTGTATTGCGTACAGGCAGCGAAATCTGGCTTACTAAGTAAATTGCATCACTTACAGCCCCGACTACCTACTTTGCAGTTAGGTTTTTACAAATAAATAGGTTTTTTAAAATTGTCCTTAGCACGGGTTAGTGCATTAAAAATAAAAATAGTATAATTGTATTTATCAGTTCTACGTTACATCACGTGCTTCGTATTCTGGGACAGTATCAATCTATATTGTTTTTTTATTATATAAAATTCAAAGTCCTGACTGACTGACTCACTCATCAACGCCCAGCCGAAGCCGTTGGACCGAGGAGGCTGAAATTTTGCACAGTGGGTCCATATATAATGTAGACAAGGAATAAGACGAATTTTTAACGGATTTTTTCAAATTCAATCCCTAAGGAGGCAAAAAGGGTTGCCATTTCTATGGGAGGTATAAAGAATGTTGTCTAATTTTCTTAAAACTTAAAATAAATACTCTTCAACACAATTTTATTGATTGAACATGTGTTTAGCCGTTTTTCTAAATTTAGCCCTTAAGGGACTGAACGGGGTTGCAAAAAAACGGAGTCGCGGCCAAAAGCTAGTATTAATTATATTTTTATGAAGCCTACATACGTCCAAAGCGGTGGTAGCTCAGTGGGTAAAACCATGGACTCGCAAGCGAGAGCCCCAGATTCGATCCCGAGTGCGGGCATGTATAAATGACTTTGTTTAATTTCAAAGTTACGTACATTTGCGAATTTGTAGTCGCAATACCACACGCTAACGGTGAAGGAAAACATGGTGAGGAAACCCGCGGCTTGGTTGGCTCCGCAAGTATTGACTAGTCTCTTCTGTGGGCTAGGCCGATTATGCTGTCAGGATGGTATAGGTGCTGGGCAAGCCTACACTATCTTTAAAAACTTCAGCCATCTAGTGTGAGTGAAGATGCCACTGGACGCATTAAGTAGATATGCAAAAGGCCAATATTATTATTATTATTATTACATAGGTCCCACTGCAGGACACAGGTCTTCTCTCAGAAAGAGAGAGCATGGACTTAATAATTACCACGCGTGAACACCGCGGGTTGGCAATTTCAAGCGCTTAGGTAGCTTATACCTCAGACACTCTATAGGTTCTATAGGTTGAAAAAGAAAGTCGCGCATGAAATCCTGTGGGAATCCTGACGTTTGCGCTAGTAATTGGTATTCGAAGGGAGTAATGGAATTTGACAGTCAGATCTTAGGAATTCAATACGATTTGTACAGTGCACGAAAGACATGTTACAAACTACAAGCTAAAGTTGCCAACTTATTTAAATAAATAAATACACATTTTAATATTATTTATACTTGAACTCGAGTGAGCGGAGGCGTCGAGTACGCGGTTATTTATGCTCGGGGCTACTGTTGGTTCGTATTAAGACCGTGCCCAAGCAAATGTATGCGTTTATAAACATACAAGAAACATTGCCAAGACCCACGAGCTAAAATGGCAAGACAAGGTTATGACTGAGTTGGTGATTCTTAAAAAGATAGAAAATCTAGAAGTGGCGTCTGCTTCGTTAAAAATTATGGCATTTTAATTTCTTTATTCTTCTTCTTCTTCTTTATGTAGTCCACTGCTGGACATATCCCTCCCCTAATGAGCGCCATAGCGAACATCCAACAGTGGATGAAACAACACTATTTAGTAACATTACCTTTAGCAAAGATTAAACAAATCGATTAAAATAAAATGAGGATTGTATATTAATTTTAGGGCTGATTTTTCAATAGTCAGATAACTTTTATCTGAGGAATAAAAATGGCGGTTTGACATAATTTTCATACATAAGCTGTCAAACCGCCATATGTATTCCTCAGATAAAAGTTATCTGACTATTGAAAAATCAGCCCTTAATGCACTAACCCGTGCCAAGGACAATTTTAAAAACCTATTTAGAGGCTAAAAATTCTACCCATGCCGGGATTCGAACCCGCGACCTCTGGCTATCCGTGCCACGGATAGCCAGAGGTCTGTATGAGAGAGATGTGTATGTGTAAAGTGTGTGTGAGTGTGTATCTTCTGCGCAACAGCTTTCAAATGTCTCTGACGACTTAGGGACTTATAGTAGTCCCACAATCATCAGCTAACGACAGTTATAACGCGAACACTTATGCCCAATCATCTCTATTGAAAGATGTTAATGATAATGAGGGATGTAGACGTGGGTCTCTTTAACCAGAAGCAGATCTAACTACCCACAATATAAGTGCTAGAATTGTACAGCTATTCACGGAGTTAGTACAGAAAACTGAATCATCATTCCGGCTAATTTGCATCAAGCGAGCGAACCGATTCTAACCCTTGTGAAAGACTTATGAAAGGAAAATAATGCGTTACATTGGAACTTACGTCATAATTAATGATATTATAATAATACAGGTACAATAACTAGCTGACCCCGCAAACGCCTACGACCTATTCTCAGAACAACCGAATAAACACAAACAATATCCTGAAATTCGGTGAAGCCGTTTCGGAGCTAAACAAAGTTTGACAGACGTGTCGCTGTTCTTGTATGTGCACGCCTATAAGCGCCATCTGTGAAGTGTTTTTGGAGTTTGTGAAACGGCTCATTCTCCGACCCACCGAATATACACAAAGCCTTTCATAATAACTAGCTGACCCCGCATACACGCTGTTTTGCCACGTTGATTAGCCTACGACCTAATATTCTTAAGCCTACGGAGCATACACAAAATACTTTATAAAAACCGAACTCCTCCGAGCCGGCTACATGCCGGTTCGTAACAAACTGTGGGACGAGATTTTTATATATTGGACTAGCTCCGAAAATACTGTTTTTATTTTTTAATTATAAAAAATATTTATTATGGAAAAACATCGTTTTCCTAGGCTAATTATTAGCGTAGGACCTATTCTCAGACCTACCGAATATACACACAAAATTTCATAAAAATCGGCCAAGACGTTTCGGAGGAGTTAATAACAAAACTGTGACACGACATTTTATACCTATATTAAATGACATACTAATAGTCACAAAAAAAATCCGACTGTCTCAACTAGTCTGCTTTACGGTTCTTCTTCAGATTCAAAGTCTACTTTCCTAACCTTTCCTTTTAGTCACCTTTAAAACAAGCTAACAGGTCAAAAGCTAGCTGCCCATTATTATAAATGTAAACAATATTATTCAGAATTCAGTGAACTTTAGTCTTTTGTTTTTGTTAGGCAGCAACTAAACAAGTATTTCTTTATGATTCGCGATATTCATACATAGTTATATATTAAACGGGTCTAATCATGATTATTTATTACGTAAAACGCTGTAACGCTGCCGAAACGTCGGGAAATAAGATAATTACGTTTTACCTAATAAATAATCGCGATTAGACCCATTTAATATAATAATGTTTTGTTATAACTAATAATGTTAAGTTATATTATAACTGAGCAACAAAACACGCTCCACAAAAAGCTTTGTGTAAGCAACAGTCACACACGACGTAGCTCTTATCTCAAGCGTCTTAAGTGCGACACACCGCAGCTGATTGACATCGACTTTACCTCTTTGTTTTTGCTTCGTTTTTAATAGTTCTCACGATGCTCTAATGAAGTCACTAATGAAGAAACCGTATTTTCGTTTAGATAGATTTTTTGCTAAAACTAGTTGATAGATGAATCGAGGGTCACAAAAATCAATTAATTAATATCATTGAGAGATTATACCTACTGACTAATTTTTACAAACACGATCTGTGAAAAAATATAAATAAATAAATATTCATGGACATATTACACAGATCTCGTTAGCCCTATACGAAGTACAACTGAATGACTTGTGTTATAGGTGCTAACTCGACGATGGATTTAATACAATAAATACATAGATAACATCCAAGACCCAAATCAAACTAGAAAAATTCGTTTCCTAGACCCGGCCGGGGATCGAACCCATAGGTATATAGGTAGGATTGTTTCCCAGTGGTGGCGTTAGTGTTACTGTATTTAGCCCCTTATGAACCTACGACTAGGGACCTAGAATCAAGGAACTAGAACTAAGTAGATATTACGGTAAAAAGGAAGGACCAATCGTATTTTCCTTTTCTTGCTATAATGAATTGATAACTTAGCAAAGTCGCTAACACCATCACGCTTGAGCAGGTTTTCATCAACTCTCATAAAGAAAGTAGCGTCAGCATGACGAACTATCAAAATAATTGACAACATTTTTATTTCTGTGATATTTTAAAAACAAGACCCTTATCTCCTATTACTCATACTAAATGAGTAGGTATGTGCACAGCAGAGCAGGGCAAACCTAAGTACACGAACACGAGACCGCTCTACCATCACTGCATACAAAGTACACTAACTAGACAGGTTGCCCAGAAGCCAGAAGCGCTTCTATTATTTACACTTACCCACCGGGCGCCGGGCAGCGATCCTAGATTAAGTTAGTGGCACCCGCCATTGTGGCGTTTTCACGAGAACTTTATTTAATACATTCGCGCGTATATTTCACGCCCACGCGCCGCGTCCGCTCGTGTGCCACGGCCTTAACTGCAGCAGCTTAATTCCGAAGAGGAAATAAAATGCATTAAAACGACATAAAGTAGGAATGAGCCAGCACTAAATATTATACGTGCGACGTTACACGCAATTTGTTGCTGGAATAATTTTCGTAGCGCTGTTTTATTTGAAACTATGCGCGTATTGATTATCAGAGTCAGTACAAGGAATTTCCGCCAAAGACCGATTGTAGACACGTTGCCCCATAAACCATTCTCTCACGTAACCGTGGTAAGCTCCGAAATAACTCAACATTAAACCATTAAGCTTCTGTAAGCAAATAAACTGTTAGTATACAAGAGGGCGCGACTCGAGATCGAATCTAGACGGTAACAAATCGCGGTAAACGATGTTAAGGCAATTGAGTTATTACTCCTTCCTGTCGGGCTACTTGTTTTTGTCCGCTGCCGTGTGTTTTTATTAATTACAAGCTATAAATAATAAATATTTTACAAGCAACCTGATACGGGCTCGTACGATGCGAGGCCCGATAGTCCGGGCCCGCGAGTGTCGGGTGTAGCGTTATTAGTCAAGGAGCCTTTTTGTTTCTGTCTCCTCGTAAAGAGAGACGATCTCTAAAGACAATGTTTTATTCGTGCTACCTACCCGGATGTTTATGGAGAAATAACATGTGAGAGAGTTATAAGTCATGCCGCTTGGCAGTGGCGAATTTAATCACTTCGTTTTTTATTGAAGGCCGATTAAAAAGGTAGTCAACGACTTAAGTGAGTTCTTGATGCATAAGTGATAAGCAAAAAAATACATCCCCACAAGACAATAACTTGTCGCAGTCTTAAATTTGGATACATAGTACTAGGCAAGACGCCATTTACAAAGACAAGTACGGTTTAGGTAATCAAGCATCAAGGTTCTAAAATCTTTTAACATTTCTATATAGTGGACACATTAAAGTGAATTAAATGTTCTGACTCTGGCCTCCTGCGTCTCGCTGGGAAGGCAGAAGGCGGTACTAAGTCTGATGTGCAAATATGTAATGGATACCAATACATTCCAACACATTAACTGTTAACCTGGGGCCCGAGATGCCTCCAACGTGACGTGGCGGATTCTTGTAGCCTTCCTCGTGGCCACAATTACGCCGCTACTATGTCCATCTCCTACTTTCATACCTACGCCATATTGGACATCAAACAGTGAAAGTGACGGATACAGTTACCAACATCTGGCTGTCTGATAAAATTGCCATGGGTTTAATTAACTTTTTGTAAGGTACTTGAAAGAACAACACGTTTCGAATGTGTTAAAGGAAATAAATTCCTCTATCACTTTAATCCAAAAAGGAATTCGAGAGCCAAATACAATCAAAGCCAACATCATCACGCATAGATGCCAATCGGTGTCGATCACGACGCGGTAGACTGTTTGGCGGGAGATCGACCCAACCGGTCCTACCTGACCTCTGACTTCCATAAATCATCCAGGGATGCGGGATGAAGAATGTGCCAAGTTACGCTGGAAGGTCAGTCGGACGGATCGACGGCTTGTTACAAGACGTGACATTGCACTCCGGCCGCTCATTAAAGACACCCTTTGAACCGCTCCAGTGTCGCGCGCCCTTTGATTGCTGTATCGATGTTACGGGAAAAGTGTCTCAGGACTTTACGATCTCCGGAATTCTTTACAGAAATTCAATGGCCTCGACGGAGGTAGTGATAATTACAGGGCATGTCAACGAAAACGACCACTTAAAAGCTCCTAAAGCGTGAGCTTCAGGCGATCCTATTTTCGGTAGGCCCTCACGCATGTTCCAGACCCGTAAAGGCCGGCGGCGGCGGCGGTGCAAACATTTCACTTAATGTGGTGATTATTTATTGTCATTATGTGTCATTACGGACGCTAATAGTGCCATTTGCATCGCAGACGACACACGACCGTAATTATTTTACGAAATCGACAGTTTAAAACGCTTTGCTGTCATGCGGAGTATGTGAAAGCAGCGCGGCGCGACAGCATTCCTTTCATAATTTTTGGCAGAAAAAGCAGTTTAGTTATGTCCTTTGTGGGCACGGGTGCGCTGCCGCACCGCACGAATGTTACGCTTAGAGCCTCGGTTCTGAACCTGGGAGTGATTACCCCCGTGGGGATAAAACAGCTATTCTATGGGGGTAGTGAGGCTGGTAATGTTTATTTTTCATTCTCAAATCGTATATTTTGTTATTACCGGTAGTAACTATTTAGTTACCTACTTGAAACCTAGACAAAACCTCCCGTATCCTGAAAATGAAATACGAACAAAACACTTACGTGTCGTTATGTATTAAACGGGTTATCAACCCTTGTATGTCCCCACTACTGGGGCACGGGTCTCTTCCTGCATCGCAGAAAGGTTAGGCCATACTCCACCACGGGGGCCAGGTCCGGGTTAATGGATTATTGTAAGACAGTGGCAGGCCTTACTATCAGGAGTTATCAAGCCGTCCATGAGGCCTCTGACATGGCTTAACGACTGCCATTACATGACAGCCTACTGCCATTACATGACAGGCTTAACGTGTCGTGCGAAGCACGGAAGCGCTCGGAAAAATGCCATTAGAGTCACTGGACGGTCACCCACCCTGCACCTGACTGCGCCTGTTATGGCTTAACTCAAGTGATTGATTCCAATCACTCGGTTCGCCTAGGCCGCGAGCGCTTCAAAACGGGTTAATCGCGATTATGTTTACGTTAATACGTTTTACCTAATAAATAATCGCGATTAGACCCGTTTAATGTATAACTATGTATGAGTATGTTTCGCGAATCATTAAGAAATACACTTACGTATCGGTTTTCTTGATAAGATTTAGCAGGGATAAATCTATTTCTCTAATAAGTCAAAGGGGTAATAAGATCGAACCACACGCGTAGAGTTGGATCCAGAATAATCTTTGTGGTTTTTCATTAAAACAGCGAAAAGATTAATTTCCTCCGTCCCCCGTGCTGTTACCTAATCTGTCGTAATCACGGATCGGTTCCTCGTTAATCGAAGGAACACCTACATTGGGCACGCACGTCACATTAGGAGGACGTCGGGGTTTGGGACGGAAAGGATCGAGCTCGTCATTTCCAATTCCGACAGATGTCGATGCCGCACCTCGATTAACGAAACGAATAGCCTTACACTTGTTATCTCTAAACCAAAACACGAAGTCGTAGAGGGTTGCCTCGGTTTGGTGGAGTAACTCAAAATGATGAGGTAGAGTCAACTCTTAGCCATTACGAAATTTCCTACTTTTGACTTTTTGAATCAGGGCAGCTTCTCTGTTTCTACTGCTCATGTTTTTATGATTCTGAAGTCCTCAAGGAACCCTTAAAGTTTTTTCATTACCATCTATCTCTACGGCTTCTCAATCGGGAGGTCGTGGGTTCGAACCCCGGCATGTACCAATGACTTTGTTTTCTAAGTTATGTACATTTGTGAAATTATAGCAGCAATACTACTCGCTGACGGTGAAGGACAACATCTTAAGGAAACCCTAGTGTCTGAGGTGTTAGCGTACTGTTACAACCCCTATTCACACGGTGATAGTGCTGGGTAAAGCTACAACAGTCAGCATGTGAACGTCTTCCAATTTCATGAACCGTGGGACCGATGGTCCACGTGTATGACGTCAATGTGAGCGCTGCCCAGTACTTTCAGTCGGTTGCTGATCAGACCGGTTTTGCTAGTCCCAGAGGACGCATCGCGCGCGTATTGTATCTCTATTATTTCCAATAAATATTTACGTGTATTAAAAATTTGTTTTTTAAAAACTAACTCTCGAACCCACTCGTAATAGTGGTGTCAGAAGTGGGATCCTGGCAAATTACCGTATCTGTAAGCCCAGGATCTCAGAATCGCGTCAAAAACTGCAAAACAGTGCGTGTGTGAAAACCAGTGCGTGCCGAAAAACTTGTGTCTCCGGGGTGAACTCTGTACCAATTCCCACCTCGTCAAACTCTTCGCTGAATCTGCTATTCCTCAATCACTGTATCTTCTACATCATCATCCACCGAGGCCACTAAGAGCTCGGTTGGTCGTCTACGTGTACACCGAGTCCTACATCTGCTTGCGCCAACAAGAGCACCAGCAACTACAAGTGCCACCGCGTCTTCAGGGTCACCATCAGTTTGACCCCTCGCCGTCGTCTCCAATCTACGTGCCGTCATCTCCAACCTATCTGCCGCCATTTCTGGTCCATCTGCTGCCATTCCAGTTCGCCTGTCTTCAAGCAACCCGCTGTGCCGTATCAGCCGGCTTCTCCGCGTCGTGTTTGGAGTATGCTGATGAAGATAAGTGTCGTGGTCGCGGTCTTGTGAGTAAAACATTCTATTCACTTAGGTACTTGTTTTAAAAGGTGATAGGTTAGAGACGCATACTCTTATTTCATAATGACGGCTGGCACTTCCGAAACGAAAGGCTTGTTACTATCAGAGCCATATCCGATTCAAGTACTATGCAATTTCATTAGTCCTTATAAAGGAGAAAGAGATACCCTGACCGCTTTCCTGACAAATTGCCAAAATGCGTTAGACCTAGCGTCGGCTAGTCAGAAAGAGCTTTTACTAAAATTTATAATTGCAAAGCTCGAAGGTAAAGCTCAAACTGCTTGCGCAAATAAGGTATTTGACAAGTTCGAGGACTTGAAGGCCTTTTTGAAACAAAACTTCGGAGAAATTAAGCACTATAACCATCTGCTCCTCGACCTCCAGAGCTGTAAACAGCAGTTAAATGAATCAGTAGCTCAGTTTGCTTTGCGGATTGAAACATGCCTCACGGCCTTGCAGTCCGAAATTCACAACTCTGATGGTCTCAAAAAAGAGCTAGCGGGTCGCATCGCTATGACCGAGGACCTCGCTTTATTTACGTTTACACTTGGGTTAAATCCCCGTCTCAGCACTATAGTGCGCTGCCGTGAGCCCCGAAATCTTAACGCAGCGATTAACGTCGCCCTCCAGGAAGAGAAAATCCAAAATCTTTACCAAACAACAGCAAAGCCCAAGGTCACTTGCAAAATTTGCAATAAACACGGACACACAGAGTCCGACTGTTTCCATAAAAAGAAGCCTGCATCGTCGTCTGCTAATTCTTACTCACATTCACACTCATCTTTTCAAGGTCCAAAGATAAATAACATCCCGACATGCTCGTATTGCAAAAACAAAGGTCATGTTATCTCAGAGTGTCGTAAACGACAATATAATAATAGCAACAAGAATAAACACTTTGAGCAAAGCAAGCATGTCGAAGAAACTGCTGACGAATGTGAAGAGCAACTTTGCGAAGACTGCCTCCCACATGTGTCAAACGAATCTTTAAACTAAATTGTCAGGTGCCGAATTCGTGTCGTCGGCAACCTGAAGTTTCAGGCACGAAGCTCCGGCCCAATGCTAAATCATCACTGAATCCTAAACCGGGCTGTAGCTTTGATCCTTCTATATCTTTACCAAGTCGTGAGGCGGAACATCAATCCATTTCTATATCTGCCAAATCCTCTCTGAATCTTAAAAACGTGGATTGTAATTCCGACCTTTACAAGAAAAGTTCTAAATCTAAACCAGAGGCACTACTAGAGTTTTCCAAATCCTCCTCTGACTCAAGTAACCTCTTGGAAAATACTAAATCATTACTAAATCCTAAAGCTGAAGGTCAGCCTGAATTTTCTATGTCCTTTTCTGATTCAAGCTGCCTTCCTAAAACCACTCTGAATCAAGGCCAAAACGAGCCAAATTACCAATCCGAAATATTCGACGAAATTCTCATAAAATTCAATGATAATTCGGACTCTAAAGTCTATGACGTCACATCCTCTAAAAGTCCAAAGCTACCTTTCATCGAAGTCAAGTCCTCCCACACGGACAAGCCAATTCGTCTCTTAGTTGACACCGGAAGTTCAATTTGCCTTATAAAAAAATCGTCTCTCTCAGAACTTCCGGCATTAGAAAATGACATTATAAAATTCAAAGGCATTAACGACGTGGGCTCTCACTCTGAAACAATTGGAAAATTCTCACTCTCATTAATCCTAAATGAAAAATTAAAGTTTCCGTACTATTTTCACGTCGTTGACAACGTCAACCTTGACTATGACGGTATACTGGGAAACAATTTTCTGAACGCGTATAGAGCGTCTATCAAATATACCGACTCACTCCTCGTCATGTTGGACGACCCTTCCCAGTGTTTTCAGCTTAAATCGCGTCTGCCTACATACGTCATCCCTCCTCGGAGCGAGATGTTTATCGAATGTCACGTCACCAACCCAGAAGTCGAAGAAGGGTTAATTCTTCAAAACACCCTAAATCAATACCCCAACGTGTATTTTTCAAAGTGCCTCGTTCGTGTTCAACCTAATCAAAAGGTCACTGTATCTGTGTTAAACACATCTCATAAAAACGTCAAGCTAGATAACGTCCAATTCACATTAGAACCCGTTTCCTATATCTTAGAAAGTGACGTCACCGACTCCGCTCAAAGCGATAACGAAGTCTCCTATTTCACTACCAGTAGTTCAAATCGCAACGCTCGGGTGCAAAATGCATTAAGGTGCGAGCACATGAATCACGAAGAAGAAGTGATGTTACGTGACTTGTGCACCGAGTTCAATGACATCTTCCATCTCGACGGAGATCTCTTAACTACTACAAAAACCATTCAACATAAAATTCAGACGACCTCGCAAAATCCAATTCACGCAAAAACATACCGTTTCCCCGAATTCCACAAGAATGAGGTCGCGAAACAAGTTAAATCTATGCTAGATCAAGACATTATTCGTCCTTCGATGTCTCCATGGTCAGCCCCTATATGGGTCGTGCCCAAAAAAGAGGATGCATCAGGTAAAAAAAAATGGCGTATAGTCGTTGACTATAGGAAGCTTAACGAAATTACTGTAGGTGACGCCTACCCCATCCCGAATATTACTGATATCCTTGACCAGCTAGGTCACAGTAAATATTTCACGACTCTTGACCTTGCGTCGTCCTTCCATCAAATCGAAATGTCAAAAGATGATGCTCCTAAAACAGCCTTCAGTGTGCCTGGTACCTTAGCCGGCCACTACGAGTTCACTAGGATGCCTTTCGGGTTGCGAAATGCTCCGTCCACATTTCAACGACTTATGAATGTCGTACTTACTGGCTTACAGGGTGTTCATTGCTTTACATACATGGATGACGTAGTCATTTTCGGCCACAATTTAAAAGATCATATCCACCGACTACGCCTTGTATTCTCAAAGTTACGCGAGCACAATCTTAAACTCCAACCTGATAAGAGCGAATTCCTCCGTAAGGAAGTCCAGTACTTAGGACATATTATCTCCGAGCACGGGGTGAAACCGGACCCCAAAAAGGTTAAATGCGTCACTGATTTTCCAGTTCCTAAATCTCCAAAAGAAATTAAGTCCTTTCTGGGCCTTGTGGGCTACTATCGTCGCTTCATAGACCATTTTTCTCATATTACCAAGCCTCTCACGAGCCTTTTAAAAAAGGACGCTATATTCCTATGGTCGTCAGCGCAGCAAGCAGCCTTCGATACTCTAAAAGAGAAAATCACAACTGCGCCTATCCTGCAATATCCTGATTTTACTAAGCCCTTTATTCTGACAACTGATGCATCCAATTTCGCTGTCTCTGCCATCTTATCTCAAGGTGAAGTCGGAAAAGACTTGCCAATCGCTTACGCCTCAAGAACGCTGAATAAAGCTGAGGGTAATTACTCTGTAACCGAAAAAGAATTCCTCGCCGTCGTATTCGGTACTAAGGTTTTTAGACCCTATCTATTCGGTTACCATTTCAAAATCATTACGGACCACAAACCACTATTGTGGATCCTTACGGGCAGTGGCACCGACCACAGCTCCAAACTCGTACGTTGGCGACTCAAACTCGCCGATTTCGACTATACTCCCGAATATAAAAAAGGTCGCATGAACTGCAATGCTGACGCACTATCGCGGATCCCAGTCATGCCCGTTGACCTCTCTCCAAGCCCTAGCGCTGTTGAAACATATGAGCGGTACCTACAAACAAGCCGCCAACCCTCTGTATCATATGACACAGTCATACAAGAGCATAATGACTCATTGCTAAAGACAAAATGTAAATTGGTTGTTTACCCCACTGCGATTGATTTAGATCCGTCAATCCCATACTGTTCAGACATAATAGAAATGTCAAACAGTGATCCTGACATTCGCTGTATCGAACGCGAGCTACTAAGTAGCTTCACGACATCTAATGCAAACCACATGTATACACATCTATTTCTACGCGTTCACCATTACGACGAGTATAGCTACAAGGATATTTTTGATGTCCTTCGTAACTATAGAGATATGATCATCGTATGGTATCAGGAAGAAAAAGAAATTGCCATCTCAGACTTTAAAGATCCTTTTAACAAAATCTCCTACACCAAGCTATATAACATGCTAGCCTTTCTATTTCATAATACCGGAATCAAAGTTAATATCTACAAAAACAGCATCATATTTCCTACACCTTCAGAGGTGAAGCGAATCTTAAAAGAAAACCACGACTCACCCTCTGCGGGTCATCCTGGTATATCTCGTATGTACGACAGGATAAAGTCTATGTATTGGTGGAAGAATATGCGCCAAGACATCGAAGCTTATATTAAAAGCTGCAGATCGTGCCAAGTCAACAAGCCGCTTCGGCAAATGAACCGAGCTCCTATGATTATTACGTCTACTGCCACTAGGCCTAATGAAAAAGTATTCCTCGACCTTGTAGGTCCTCTTCCAGAAACCTCTGAACACAAATACAAATTCATATTAACCTTACAAGACGATCTTACGAAATATTCTCAGGCCTATCCCATGGTCACCTGCTCCGCCGAAGAAACGGCTAAACGTCTCGTCCATTATATATCTCACATGGGTATTCCTAAATTAATCGTCTCTGATCAAGGCACAAATTTCTGCTCGGATGTTTTCAAGCAATTGGAACAGCTGTTCGGTATCAAACATTTATTCGCATCACCTTACCATCCGCAGACATGCGGTGCCCTTGAAAGGAGCCACTCCACCCTAAAAGAATATTTGAAATCCTATGTGGATGAAAATAGAGAGTGGGACCTGTACCTTAACACAGCAATGATAGCCTATAATTCCAACGTCCATTCAACCACAGGGTTTTCACCCCTCGAACTCCTTTTCGGGTATAAACCCTATATTCCCCAGAGTATCGACTCTATTGATAACAATACCTATGGTGACTACGTCAGAGCTCTCAACTATAGACTCTATTACAGTCGTCAAAAGGCTCGAGATAACATTGACGCTTCTAAAGAAAAGTCTAAGAAATATTATGACTCACACTCAAAGCCCATCACCTACAAGACAGGTGATATGGTTTATTTACGATGCCACCACAAACAAAACAAAGCCTTATCACCGGTGTGGAAAGGCCCATTTAAGATTGTTAAGATAAACGGCAATCACACCGCCACGCTGCTCATTAACCGAAAGCATATTCGTCATCATTATGATCAGTTGAAACTTGATACCACACCGTCTCCAAATTAGATTATACTTTTATTTCAGGGCAGTCACAGGACTATGCCAAGGCCGCTTTGTTACGCAAATCCACGGGAGCCCTGGGTTGTACTTCGACGAACTCCGGCCTCTCAAATTCTCGAACGATGTCTGGAACGTCGTCACATATGTCGACATAAGTCACATTCAACCCCATATAGATAAAATTGATTTTACCTTCGAAAAGGTCATTATATTCTGCGATACCTACCCTCCTTCTAAAATGCAAGTCGACTGTAAAAACAGCGTTGCATCTCTCAAGGGTCAACATATTAATAATGTTAAAAAGTTCTCTTCAGTTTCATATCTTATCCAAGGTCAGCAAATCAAACGCACAAAACGCGGCCTTATCAATGCAGGCGGCTCCCTACTAAAAATGTTCTTCGGAACACTTGATTTTGATGACGCCGCCAAATTCACCGACGCAATTAACGTAGTACAGTCAGACGAAACAAAATTGACACGTTTACTGAGGGACAATATTCACGTAATCAAGTCAACTATCTCAACCTTCAATAATACTATGTCCAAGGTCAATGAGAACGAAGCACATCTTAACCACAATTTGGGCATAATCGAAAAATCCCTCCAAGGACTCTCCGATACTACTGATAAGCTCGATTTAACGGTTAAACTCAACTCATTGTTAACTTCCCTCCAAAGCATTATTATAGCCCTTTCGTTCGATATAGATGATCTAAATAACGCCATCCTGTTTAGTAAAATGAATATCCTACACCCCACTGTACTTAGCCCTTATCAGCTGTATATGGAACTCGAAAAAAATAAAAATAGCCTGCCTAAACATTCGGAACTGCCTGTTCCCTTATCCCTTCAAAACATACATGAGATAATAGATATGTCTAGTTTAGTTAGTTACTACAATTATAATAGGTTAGTTTTAGTTCTTAGGATTCCGCTCGTCCTGCCACAGACATACAGTCTGTTCCATGTAATTCCGCTGCCTGTGCCGTATGACGTCTCGAAACCTGACACTTTCGCACTTGTCGCACCGACCAAACCGTATCTCGCCATGACGCCCGATAGAATGTTTTACTCATTAATCGATAACGTTGAGCAGTGTAAGTTAGTGGGTAATCAGTGTTACGTGTGCAAACCCGATAGTGTGTTTTCGGCTATCGCTAATCCCACGTGTGAGACTATTTTATTAAGTGAATTAGTTACTAAGTTACCTTCTAGCTGTGAAACCAAACTGTTACACGGTTCAGTAGATTTATTTCACAAAATTAGTAATAACAGATGGATTTTTGTACAATCCAACCCTGGAAAGTGTCATGTCAGCTGTGAAGGTGAACCAGGCAATCACGATGAAATAATATTTGGTTCGGGTATTTTGACCTTGCCAAAACCATGTAAAGCTTTCTTTAAAACGTTACAGTTTATTCCTAGCGATAGTTTAGTTAGCAATGTTACTACTTATATGTCTAACTTCAATCTTATAGATGATGACTGTTGTGAGAGGACTAGAGTCAACAAAACTTTAGAACACTTACCGCTCTTAAAGCTATCTAATGTGAATAATTTAAATTCCTTGTTACATGCCAGCGTTCATCTTAAGGATTTCGAAGAAGAGCTGAATAAGCTCGAGAACCCCTCTCATCTACAGAAATACAGCACTCATTATCTATCGGTTACATATGTACTTACCGTATTAATGTTTACTTATATGCTCTTAAGGTCAAAGAAACTATGTTCCAGAACAGCTTCTAATTATTGTGTACAAATCTATAATCAGTGTCACAACAAAAGGTCCACAACTTCACGACAGTCTGTAACATTGGAATCTACTCAGGATACAGAATCTGACTCTCCTCAAGAGGATGATTGTCCTAGAGCTTTGCCAGTGCCCCTAAGGCGAAACATAGTTAAGTAACTGATAGCATAGATAGATAAGTATATTCAACCCTTAACCTTTGTGAGCCGATAGGGACAAGCAAAATTTCCAAATTTCCCATCACCTCGATCGTGATGTTCAATTTTAACCGGGGGGCTGTTACAACCCCTATTCACACGGTGATAGTGATGGGTAAAGCTACAACAGTCAGCATGTGAACGTCTTCCAATTTCATGAACCGTGGGACCGATGGTCCACGTGTATGACGTCAATGTGAGCGCTGCCCAGTACTTTCAGTCGGTTGCTGATCACACCGGTTTTGCTAGTCCCAGAGGACGCATCGCGCGCGTATTGTATCTCTATTATTTCCAATAAATATTTACGTGTATTAAAAATTTGTTTTTTAAAAACTAACTCTCCACCCACGAACTAACCCACTCAGCGCTTGCTACGTACAATGGCCCAACTATGAGGCTAAGTGCGGAAATCTCAGGTCTAACTAACTACCCTCTATCTCTCTGTCTGTCGGTAGGCGGATTAGCACAGAAACAATAAGTATCATACTGAAACTAGGCATAGAATCACGCTGGAATATGATATTACGGTAGTATAAAATCTTATTTATTTTTATAGTTACCTAACCCAATTTGCCTCCCTAATTTAGGTGCTCCTTCTTAGGTACCCTAACTTAGGTGTAAATTAGGGGAGCAATTTTCTTTTCTCTTCTCCACCATAATGTGGGGTATCGTTGGACTGGTCGTTTAAAAATATTGTGAGGGTAGAAAAACTAAGTTTTGATTTAGAGAGGCTTTTGAGAAATAACATAACATTTACATACAGGCACATACATTGCTTCTGGCCCCACACTAGGATACCCTGTGTCGTGGGAACCAGAAACAACGACATCACAAACATGTAAACATCCAAAACCTGTTTTTTTTTGTCCCCAGCCGGGATTCGAGCCCGGGACCTCTTGCATGGTAGGCAGATGCGCTACCGCTACGCTAATGTTAAGTTTTAGAGCAAAAATTTTTTGTTATATTAGGGACTAACCCTCTTCTAGTAAACGGTGGATTGTAGAAACGTGAACAAATTCAGGGCAGTAGCATATATACGATCCAATCCAGCAAATACAGAAATAGTATCACTGTCACATGCACGTACACACAAATAAACGAGTAATACGATCAAGTTAAAAAGGGAAAACTCTGTATAAATCCATTGAAAATGACTTTGATGAAGTTATAATTTTTTTAAGACAAAAAACACCTCTTTCTTCGGAACACTGCACTGCACGTGGCACGCACTTGACCGAATTTTATAAATCGAAACAATCTGTTTTCAATGCCTCAATCAATTTTTTTTTGTTTTTCTTCCAAGACGTTACGAAAACGTAAGTGGAAAAATAGTAGTTTTTTAGTGTTTTTTTTATCACGCCGAATTTTTTCGTTTGGTTTAAGATATAAAAGTCTTCTGTTCCATTTTTAAAAGAGACGTTTGCACGGTCTAGTGCATCAAAGTGACGAAGCTATTAATTAAAAATTTAAGACGAGATGGTAATTTTTAGACGTAAATTATATTTGTTTCTTTTTATTGATAATTTAAAACGTTCATACTTTAACCCCGACTTAATGATAAAAAAAAACAATTTAAATAATTTTTTCTAAATATTGTAAAAAAACTTATGAAATTATACTTATAAAATATCCTAGATCATAGACCAAATTTTGGTCTATGCCTAGATCCTACCCCCAATGAAGTTGTCAGCGTCACAGAAGTTGAAACACAGATGTTCTGTGACATGAACTTTTGATCGACATTTTGCTTAAGAGCGAGTTTACAAAAAAAATTAATGGTTGACCAGACTGTACCTTCCCGAGTGAGGTACTCGTACAGACGATGTTCAATTCAATCTTTACATTTTTGCTGCAGTCATCTGTACCGTAACTACGTAGAGAGCACTCGCTTAAAGGTTGACGTGATGGGCTGTTTTTCTTATAACATTTACATACAGACACATACATTGCTTCTGGCCCCACACTAATTAATATACCCTGTGTCGTGGGAACCAGAAACAGCAACATCACAAACATGTAAACATCCAAGAAAACATATGTGTGGGTGTGTGTGTGTGTGTGTGTAAATAAATGATTAATCTATCAATACTTAGTTTTTTTTTCCCAGCCGGGGTTCGAACCCGGGTCCTCTCGAATGGTAGGCAGATGCACTAGCGCTACGCCACAGCCTCACAGGCCGTCGTGTTGTCTTCTTACTACAGCATATAACAGTTTAACGGCTCGCACCATGCGTCAAAGATGCCTAATTCGTCGCGCTGTTCTCGCCGGTTTTGTCTCAGCCAAAACGCCCCGTCACCCTTTTTTGTCAGCCAGCACGTAGGAAACGGACGAAAAAAACAAATGAATTTACGTGTACTTTTTTAATGATTCGTCACGGCTGTCCTCGCCATACCTTCGCTATTTATTTTAAGTTTCGTAATAAATTAGACACGAGATTGGGGATGTTTTGTCTTTTTTTTCACGCACAACGGGAAAGGACTCTATTGTCCCGGGCTGTCCCTCTTGTTTTCTGTTATTGATTGCAATTAAATTAGATACGGTCACAGCAACATCATTACGTAAATTGAATAATCTGCCGTGGTTTAAATCCGAGGCTGAAATTAAGAGCAAGTTGCTGGTCCCTTAGGTCGTTTTTAAAGGTAGTCGTTTTTAAGAGTGTTCTATGTACTATTAGCTAGAGTTATGGTGCGCTTGCACGTGACAATCTTACCTGGTCCCGCCCTCTATACTTCGTTTTTTTAGCATTAGAAATTTCGTAAACAAAGAAGCAGGGCTAGTCAACCTAAAAATCGTCTGCCTAATTTATATATTTAAAAAAAAAAAAAAAAAAAAAAACCACACACAACCGAGTGGACGCTTAAATTTTCAAAAATGTTTAATTATTCCATAAATCCCTCTTATTTGCGTTAAAGTGCGAATGGTTATCGGAAGAAGTGTTACATCGATATCCGAAAGTAAAATCTTCTGAAAGTGTGCATGATATTATATTGACAACGTTTTCGACTTTTCAGTGACAACTATTCTAAAGTGTAAGAAATTATTATAACAATACCGCATTACTGTCGTCCTACCAACAACATTCTATAGGTACTACAGCTACATTGCTCACGGAAGTTTCGAAGTTTCGATTCAACTTCACTTGTCACAGTGTTTTAAGTAAAATTGTTACCTACATGAATTTCCAAAAGCAGTTAACATTCAAAAACGTAAACAAACCATAGACTACAAAATTAATTGTCATTGCCTATGGTTCAATGTTGCCACACAGAAACCGGAAGTTGTAAGCGACGTCTTTGATTAAATTCTCAACACTGATAACATTGTATGGGTTCCACCAACAACAAAAAAATGGCGTTGGAATGTATAAAATGTACCAATAACATCATTGATAAGCAATATGTTACTTGCTTAATATGCCAAGGAAAATTCCACCTTGACTGTGGGAATGTTTCGGAAAAAAGATTCCAATTAATGACTGTCGATCATAAGAAAAAATGGAAATGTACACCATGCCTTAGAAAAAGCACTATCAAAAATGTCAAGACTGGCCTCAATGATATAACACCAACACAAAAAAACCCTAATGTCACTCTTCGTAATAGACCGGCACGCCCTAAACTAAGTACTTCAACACCTGATGCCGACGACACATCAGATACAATACTATCTGTGGACACTACTCTAAACCAAAGCTGCCCTGGACTCTGTAATGATGGCTTGGAAGAGTTGGAAAAACTTCGATCTAACATATCCAGTTTAGAGACCAAACTAGAAAGTGCAGAGAACGAGATTGAACGTCTAGTAATTGAAAATCTTTCCCTGAGAGGTCAAATATCAAAGAGTGATTCCAAAATAAACCAACTGACTCGCTTGTGCCGTACATCACCAAAGATGGATGTGACGCAGGAGACATCATGTGACTTCACCACACCTAAGTCCACACTAGAGAAGAACATGGCCAAGACACGACCGACTAAAGTGATGTTAAAAGAAAATCTATGTACAGAGAGTCAGCAATCTACGTCGACGTCTGCATTGCCGATGATCAACTCAAAGAAAGAAACAGAGAAGGCGCAAAGTGCGAACAAAAAAGTCAGCTCATGTCAAAATGACATGAAACGTAAAATCTGTTTACTGAGCACAGAAAATCATATTCGAACACGATCAATCGCAGAACGAAACCTAAGCGGAGAAAACGTGTTATGTCACTACCTCATGCCCGGCGCTGGAATAAAATCCCTTCTAGACGGAATCGAAGTTAAACTTGCAGATTTCAATATGCGAGACTTCTGTATCATTCTTCTCCCCGGTGAAGATTTTACTACAGAGTGTGATAATTACGCGTTAATTAAATTTATTCGAGACACGCTCCAAAACATAACCCACACAAATGTACTGCTGTGTCTGCCGACGTTTAAATTCTACAAATTTGACGAGTCGTTCAGATGGAGGGTAGAGATATTTAATAACCAGTTATACCTGGATGTAATGACTCATGAATATGCGTGTTTGATTGACTCAAATCTTAACTTAAACTATGACTACACTCATTTTTATAAGCATACTGGTAGCTTAAATAATAGCGGCCTTAATGTTATACTTAGTGATGTCAAAGATACCATTGTTTACATAGAAAATTGGTATGCACAGAAAATTTATGATAAAGCTCAAAACCAATCAGATAAAACATTTTTTCGAGGCTATTAAACATAAGGCATCTGTAGGTATTTTGCACCAAAATATAGCGGGTGTTCTAAATAAACAAGAAGACTTGTATTGTGCATTGTTGGAAATCCGTAAAAGTGGTGCGAATATCGACATAGTATGCTTAAGTGAAACAAATATTATGAGAGGTTCAGAATTTAATTTAAATATAAAAAACTTCCAAGTTGCAACATCTTACTCCAGAAAAACCTCTAGAAGGGGAGGTGTAGCAGTTTTGATAAGAAACTATATTGAATTCGTACCCTTAAAAGAATTAGAAAATATTTCAGAGCCATTTACTTTTGAATGTTGTGGAATTAACATTTTAAAATACGGAATATTGGTTATATGTATTTATACAAATAAAACTCCTACGTCAACATCTTCACTATTTTTCCACAAGCTTAACGAACTTCTTAGTAAAACTTGTAACTTGAAAAGAAAAAAGTATGTCTTGTGTGGAGACCTCAATATTGACTTATTGAAAGAATCTAATATTTCCACTGAGCTCAAGAGATCCTTGAAATGTATAACCTCAAACCTATTATAGAAGCACCAACCAGAATCACAGCGACGTCAAAATCATGCATAGATCACATAGCAACTAATATAAAGAATGGTACAACTAATATACATGACTTAGGATTATCAGACCATACCGCACAGTCTTTCGAAATTCCAGTTAAGAACCGCCTCGCTCCTCCAATAAAATGGTGGTACGAATATCGGAGAGATTACAGTCTGGACAACCAACTTAAGTTTAAAGAATGTCTTTCATCCCTATCTTTTAATGAAGTATTTGAGGAGACTGATGCTTCTCAGGCATTTAACAATTTGTACGAGATATACAATGTTTTCTATAAACTGTGTTTCCCTGTTATAAAAATAAAGGTCTCCGATAAAAATTGTAATATAAAATGGCTTACTAAAGGTATAAAAAACAGTTGCTTAAAAAAAAGACAACTCTACTTAAAAAGCAGACATTGTAAGGAGTATGAAGATGAATACAAGAAATATTCACGAATATTAAAAAAAACTATAATTTCCTACCAAAAAAATCAAAACTTAAAACTTTTATCGAACACCAAAAATAAATGTAAAGCTGCTTGGAATGCGATTGAAAAATATACTTCCTCTGACCCCAAAATTAGGACCATTGATAAGTTAGTGATTGATAACTGTGATATTACTGACCCTCAGCTTATTTCGAATTCATTTAATGAATATTTTATAAATATAGTAAAGAACCAAACAAATACTGATAGCGGTCACTTACCCGATAGTATAAATATTGTTAATAGAGAAACTAGTATATTTCTGAATCCATTAGGTACGAAAGAGTTGTTACAAATAACAAAGAATCTCAAAAACTCAAAATCTGTAGGTTTAGACGACATACAAACAGATATAATAAAAAATAGTATTAATCTTATAGTAGAACCACTTGCTTATGCAATAAATTTATCGTTACTTCAAGGGACTTTTCCAGATACTTTAAAAAAATCCATAGTTAAGCCAGTACTTAAGAAAGATGATAAATCTAAAATGGATAATTACCGTCCCGTAACACTTATACCCATATTGTCCAAGATATATGAAAAAGTTATGCACAATAGGCTAGACAAGTTTCTTACAAAAAATAATATTATAACAGATGAACAAAACGGATTCAGAAAATGCAGGAGTACCTCTCTAGCTGCTTTTAAGTTAATTAGGTATATTACAAATTGTTTAGACAAAAAGATGCCTATATCAGTTTTATTCATGGACATGAGCAAGGCATTCGATTTCGTTTGCCATAAAAGACTGCTCAAAAAAATATGGAAGTATGGCATACGAGGTCCAGCATTTCAATGGGTGAAGTCGTATCTGAGTAATAGATCGCAATGTGTCGAGACAGCTAGATATTGCTCAAAATCTAGATCTATTACAAAATATCAATCGCCATTTATAGCCAATGATTTAGGTGTACCTCAAGGTAGTATATTAGGGCCCCTGCTTTTCTTACTATATATTAATGATTTACCAAACAGCCTCTCCCAAAATTGTATTCTGTTCGCCGATGATACAACCATAGTTACAGAATGTAAAGATATAACTAAATATAATCAAGATATAAATCAAGTTCTAGCTCAAACAATATCTTGGCTTACAGCGAACAACTTGAAGGTAAATGTAAATAAAACTAAATATATGCAATTTCATACAAACAGGAGCAGTCCTCAATCTCTAACCGTTAAGTTTAATGACACAATAATCGAAGATGTGTCAAAGATCAGATTTTTGGGCTTAAATTTAGACTCCAATTGCGATTGGAAATACCATGTAAATAATGTGTGTTCTAAGGTGAACAGATTTGTTTATGCACTAAGAAAAGTTAGTCAAGTGGTGTCAAAAAAAGCAGCTCTAATCGCTTACAGTGGCTACGTGGACTCCACTTTGCGATATGGCATTGTGCTCTGGGGAAATTCGGTGGATGTGCATAACGTATTTTTAATCCAAAAGCGCTGTGTGAGAGCCATTTTCGGAATTAAGCAGATTGAATCATGCCGTCCTTACTTCAAAAAGTATCAGATTCTACCAGTGCCATGTCTGTATATATTTGAAATATGTTTATTTGTATTTAAAAATAGGTGTCTTTTTCAAAGTAATCAGGATATATCAACAAGAACTCTCCGATCGAAATACTCACAAAAGCTACATAAACCACCAGCAAATTTATCTTTAGTATCTAGAAATTCCTTTATAATGTGTGTAAATATTTATAACAAATTACCAGAGTCTTTTAAAAAAGAAACATTAAATACTTTTAAAAGGTTAACAAAGAAGTGGCTCCTAGATTATTGTTTTTATAGTTTGAAAGAGTTTATGGAGTATGATGTTGAATAATTTTATTGTTTAGCTAAGTGTGTCGCTATTGTTAGATACGCAGCTATTTAGTTTTTAAGATGATCTCATATCGTTAAGGATTTTTTATTTAAAAATTTTACTTGTCACAGTTCTGCTTTGTTACCGTTTCCATGTAAAGGATGGATGAATGTGAGTACACCTGTTAAGGTAAGATTTGGTGAATCTATTTTAAATAGCAACTGTTACTGCTAAATGTGTAACCCATGTCTATGCTCACAATAAATATTCTTTATTCTTTATTCTTTATTCTTTATTCTTTATTCTTTATTCTTTATTCTTTAAATATACATACTCGTACCTACTTAGTTCACTGTTGAGCCGAGTAAATACAGCTTTCTATCTACGTTTCAGATGTTATATCTACGTAATAATAAGCAGTCTACTGTTTACGAAATTTCTAATGCTATAAAAAAAGAAGTATAAGCATGTTTGTTTTAAGGCGTTTCGGGGCTCTAACCAGCTCCACCGATAGAAAAAAATCGTAACCTGTTTTTATGATACCTTTTTATCTAAAAGTGAACATGAGAAATCTTAACAACTGTGATGGCTACTTTTGGCACTTGCAGTCTAGAACCTATGATCACTAGAGTAGAACTTTAATCGATTTCTGCTAAATGAAATGAAATGGTTTTATTCAAAGTAGCACAGAAACTGCGGCTTAATGAACGTTACAATTCAAACTAGGTGTCCATTTCAAAATCTAGATCATTTAGGAGAAAAAATGGACGAAAAAACTCCTAACTTAGTCTTTTCAAAAGTCTTTAATTAACATAGTTTATATAATTATTATAAAACATAGAACTCATACATTGTACTGGCTTTGATTCCAGACCTCATTGTCATCTAAATAATCCTTTATGTTATAGTAGCCCTTTTGGCACAAAGTGTGCTTAACATATTTTTTGAACCGCGATTCAGGCAAGCTTAATATATCTTCAGGGATTTTATTATAGAAGCGTATACAATGCCCCATGAAGGATGTATTAACCTTTGCCAGCCTAAATAGTGGGAACAAAAGTTTATGTTTATTTCTAGTATTTACATTGTGTTGGCTACCTAAATCAATAAAATAGAACCCTTTTTTACGCTCACAAAATATTTTGCAGCGCTCTTCTTAAATATCATTGGTAGTTGCTGAGTAAGCACTGTTCGGGTGCGTCTGGGCGTTGCAGGGAAAAACAAAGCTTATGGTGATCCACAGCAATCCTGGCTGGCATACATACCTGCGCTCATAGGCTAGATGAACCGAGTGATTGCAATCAATCACTTAAGCAACAACAGGCGCTGTCAGGTACGGGATGGGTGAGCGTCCCGTGACTACCGCTAGTGGCATTTTTCCGAGCGCTTCCGTGCTTGGCAAGGTACCTTAAGCCGTTGGTGCCGGCTGTCATGTAATGGCTGTCGTTAAGCCATGTCAGAGCCCTTATGGGCGGCTTGATAACTTCTGATAGTAAGGCCCGCCACTGTCTTATAATCCTGCACCAACCCCGACTTCGCCCCCGTGGTGGAGTATGGCCTAACCTTCCTGCGATGCAGGAAGAGACCCGTGCCCCAGCAGTGGGGGCATACAAGGATTGATATCGAAGTGTCAATTTCTAACTTTTTAGCATCACGAAACCGCGGGTTCCAGGCCATCGCACTAACCACGCAGGACATATGCAGAGAATACGTAGCTAACACAAACAAAATGTAAATATCGGATAAAAATATGTAGCCAATAAAACTGGGTGGATAAAAGGGTTGATGTCGATATCGATACATAACTGCACGTTATTTTTTAAGAGAGTTACAGGTAGGTAATTAATAGCACCACTTGGCACATGTCGCGGCCCTCGGGATGCACAAAAGGGCTAGGCAGTAGGAGGGCGGCGGCGAGGCCGCGGCGAGACCACAGACTAAGTAATTACACCAAGTAACTGCCGAGCACTGTAATGTTTATCCAAGACGTTTCATAATCCAGGCGTGGAGTTTGACGTGAGGCGAGATCTTTAGTTTGCGCGCTTTACATTGCTGCTTAAGTAACTTTTCGTTTTCGTGTATACAAATCGTTAGTAAATATGATCTAACCGTTAAGGTGCTTGGGTACCAAGACACAGTTCATGGGTTCGATTCCCACTTGGTGCCGCGTACATTTGTACAAGTTGCCACAGTCTGAGTGTGTTTTTGTGTTTGTGACATCCTTGCCTGGTTACCATAGTACAGGGTATCATAGTTTGGGACCACGTCAAGTGTTTGTTTTGTGTGGAATTTATTATTATTACACTCTTTGTCACTTTGGTTGGTAATATTTAATGTTAGAAATAGCTAACTAAAGGGCACGCCTGGACATTGGACAAATCAATGGTGAAAGAGAAAGACACGTCTATAAAGAAAGAAACAGACGAAGGCAGTGTCGGTGGCGGTGGTGTCCCTCCTTCATACATCCGTCCATATATAGTCGATTAATTCTTACTTGTCAATTTTTATAAACAAGATTCTAACAGTAAAGTGTGACTTTTTAGTCGATTAATGTCATATTCCCTTTAATGAAGTGACCTGAAACACTATTTTAAGTAACATGCTGTCAATTTTATAAACAAAGTTCATGAACTTGCGAGGAAATATCTAGTTTCGGCATGAAATATAAATTTTGAGATTAGAATCTTGTTTACTAAATTTAACAAGTAGAGATAAATAGACTAAAAATACTACTGCAGTAAATGCAGTAATAACGTAGACCGTATCCGCGTTGGTGTTTATCATACTTAGCTCATAATCGGAGCGCATATCCACAAGCAGAGGCTATTAAGGACCACTATGCAAGATTAGATTAGATTAATAAGACTATTGCACACCATTTCATTTTGAGACTACATGAAAAACTTAAATATCTAAGTTACATAGTATATAATTAGCAATCTTATCGCTAAAAACGATCTCTTCCAGACCACCTCAAGACGGATAGGACTGAAATATGAAGAGAGTAGGCAGGTGTACCTACATGAAATATATACAAGACTTACATGCAAGCAAAGCTCCTCGAATTAGACGTTGACCATATATCACAGCTCAACCGTACCTCGCGAACTGCACCCGAGGCAACAGGCCAAAACTCCAATGGAGCGAGTCCAAGTGATTCTCACACAGGAAAGCCTCCCGGTGCGCGGTCCCGAGGGCGTAGTTCGCGTGAGCCGCGGCCGCGCCCCCCCTGCCATATGGGTGACCGCTGTCAGGTGCTCCTCGAGGCACCTGTCAGTTCGTGTGACGGGAACGGAAGCGCGGCCAACGTTGCGGAGACTGTCCCTGTCTCTGCCTGACAAGTCTCTCCGGTGGATGTGCATCAGAGATTTTCGTTTCGCCTAGTTTGTTTGGCTCTACAGAAAAGTATGATACTTGTACATGCCAGTGTCACAGCGCCAGTGTCAAAAGAAAACCGGCTAAATGCGAGTCGCACTCGCGTAGTGAGGGTTCCGTAACGTTACACATTTAATTTTATAATATTTCTCACCGCGACGCGACTCACCGGCATCAGTGAAATTTCGAACCTCTTTACACTATTCTCTGTATTACGAGTACGTACAGGCAGCGACATCTGGCTGAAGTAGATTGCATCACTTACAGCCCCGACTACCTACTTTGCAGTTAAGTTTTAATATCGGAATGATATCGCTGTACTCACATGATTATACTATTTTTATTTTTAATGCACTAACCCGTACTAAGGATAATTTTAAAAACCTATTTAGAGGCTAAAAATTCCACCCATGCCGGGATTCAAACCCGCGACCTCTGGCTATCCGTGCCAGCGTTCTATCCAACTGAGCTAATGGGCGACTCACCGGCATCAGTGAAATTTCGAACCTCTTTACACTATTCTCTGTATTACGTACAGGCAGCGACATCTGGCTGGAGTAGATTGCATCACTTACAGCCCTGACTACCTACTTTGCAGTTAGGTTTTAATATCGGAATGATATCTATATAAACTAAGTTTGGAGTTTTTTTATCCATGTTTTCTCCAAAATGATCTAGATTTTCAAATGGACACCTAGTTTGAATTGTAACGTTCATTAAGCCGCAGTTTCTGTGTTACTTTGAATAAAACCTTTTCATTTTATTTCATTTCAATTATTTATTTCTGAAGTGAGTATACCACTAATGAGCGGCTTGATAACTTCTGACAGTAAGACTGTATTACAATCCTCTACCAGACCGGACTTGGCCCCCATGGTGGAGTATAGCCTAAACTTCCTGCGATGCAGGAAGAGACCCGTGCCCCAGCAGTGGTGACGGGTGACATACAGGGTTTGATATCGATACCACTAACTATTCTGTGAATATTTCAAGCACCTGGCGTTATTAATAGCGAGAAAAAAACTGCACGAAAATTACGTTTATTGTATGGGAGCCCCACTTAAATATGGTGGGGATTAAGATCTGCTTTTATTAATCACTTACGGGATATGACGCTCCTAAGAGTTGATATCAGGTATAAACTGTTAGCCAATTAACAGTCTAACCGTCAGCCGCGATTAAAATCTTACTATTTCCTTCCAGAGGCGTTTATAAGCTCATTTTCCACTCAAACACTTTATTAGTTAACCAAATTGCTTAATTGCGTGCAACAATTTTCCTAAACAAAAGAACTGCTGGCAGGGAAGAAAAAAGAGAGACAGAAGAAAAAAGTTTGAAATTCGAACGCCTCGGCTTTTTAAAAATGGCACTGAGAAGTCCTAGAGAGCGAAATGCACTTATTAGCCGCTGAAAGGCTCAGGAGAGCGGAGTCAGCTAATGGGTGGCATTCAACCGGTGAATGGAGACGCCAAATTGCCAACAATTATATACTCTGCCCATGATAACCGACGATACTCTGGGATGGGCAAACTCCCGACTTGAGATGAAAGTTTGAAGTTACAAGCTCGCGGGAGAGCTTGCTAAGTCACTTGCCGTTGTTGAAGGAAACTTGGCTTGTCATATTTACTCGTCGCGAATTTTATTCAATCTAAACTTATATTCAGACAGACTCAGACTCAGTATCTAAAACTCATGAACACCGGCCAAACAGCCGAAACGAAAAGTTTTGACCAATCTACCGGGAACACTCGCGCGGTGGCAGCGTGACGTCACAACATGGCGGCAGGTAGGCGACTAGGCAGGCAGGAGCGGAGATAGGATCCGGTCATCCTGCCCATTTCCGGTCTTCACGCGGCCATGACGCTTCCGGGCACGCGTCGCCGTCCCGCCCGCCTGCCACCAAGATGAGTTTTGTGAAATCCTGTGAAATGAATTCCTTCGCCGCGCCAGTTCGTTGTCCGCGGGACGCATTGTGCCGTATTGTAATGTTATGTAATGAAACTCGTGGAAGAGTTGCCGCACAATCTCGAATGAGTAGTTTTGGACATGCTGTTGAAACATAAACGAGCAAAAAAACCTCTACATGTGTCTGAAATAAGTAATATACGCGTCGAATTGATAACCTCCTCCTTTATTGAAGTCTATTAAAGAGGAATAAAACGTGTCGATACCAACAGCATTGCCGAACGAATTTTGTACACAGTGTATCATCTACAGATATTACGAGTAGTCGATGACTAACTCCACTACAAACTAATTATTACGTACCTAACGTCACCGCTGAAAATGCTATTGTACTGAATATACGACTACTTATTACATTTCGCAGAGAGTAAACTCCCGTAGCTAAGGCCCCGACAATCGCTGGCGCATTCGGTGTCTTTTCGGGCCGCTCGAGATTGCGTAATTGGCAATTTGGTGGCACAATGTGCCGCACCCTCATTTAAAAAGAATCCGCGATATTTCCATGAATGTGCCGGGCTGAATGTTCCGCTCACGTAAGTCACGATGCGACCCACGAGCTTGCACCTGGGCCGCTGCAGATGTGGAAACGCGAGTACCACTTTCGCATAATATAATAAGTCATTAGCGTGAAACCGTGACCATGTTCCCGTTAAAGACGGGGCGGCGAGATCGCAAAGGGATTCGGCGTCGTATCGAGCTTCGAGCCCCATGGCGTGATGCGGTTGCTACGGAAATGGCTCTTTGTTCGGATGCTAATACCCACCGACACTGACACCCTCATTCCCTCCTTTTTGGGATGAAATGAAACTCGCGGAAATTGGTTCAGTACGACTATGTTTTATACTAAGTATATTCACGGTATTAAAGCATTTTATTCAAAATTACACAGAAACTGGGACCTATTTAAGTTTAACGTTACAAGTAAAACTAGGTTGATTTGAAGAACCTTTGTATGAAGGGTATGTACATTTTTTTTTCACGCACCGTTCAATTTTTTTATTTCATGTACACATTTGTATTAAAAATACACATTTAATTCGTTTAATGCTTTATATGTCCATAAATAGTAGATTAATAGCTTATAGTGCGGGCTTATAGTAAAGTTACTATGAGTTTCTAGTTTATAGCAAGACTCCGGCCGATACGACCGATATAAGTAAAGTCATGTAGATACTAAGTACTATCATTGTATAATGTCTTAATTTCTCTCTCCTTAAAATGAAAGAAAACGTCAAAAATTAAAATATCAATTTATCATTCCTTACATATTATACAAAAAACAGTATTTTTTTTAAGTATAGAATAACATGAGGTGCGTGCTAAAACTGAAATTGAGATAGATTCTAAGACTTACAACTCCCAAGATAGATCTAACATACCTAGATCAGCATTCCCTATAGACTATTCGTCGGAACCCAAGAGTCCCGTGGAAAAGTCCCAAGCGTTCCGTTTGCCCCAAAATTGTTAAATTATTTTAACTGGTTAATAACTTCTTAACTACGAATATTTTATTGTATATAATAATAGTTGCATATATCGTTCGTTATCAACCCTTCTATGTCCCCACTGCTGGGGCACGGGTCTCTTCCTGCATCGCAGGAAGGTAAGGCCTTACTCCACCACGGGGGCCAAGTCCGGGTTGCATATATAAATAAAGTTAATTCTCGAATTTCATATCTTAGGCTGCCGTGTGGAGTTTAAGGTTAAGAAACACCTGTGTAATTTCCATTTTTATGTACAATAAAGTATTCTTTATCTATCTATCTATCTATCTTCACGCGAGGTTCCGTAAGATAAAGGAGGAGTTTTAATGATCCATAAACTGAAAAGTTGCCGAATAGGTTTTACAACAGCGTCTCGTTATCAGGCACGGCGATTATTTCCTCGTGGCACCGCTGCCTCGCTTCAATGTTCAGCTTCAGCCGCTCCAGCTTCAACACCTCGCTCCTTACCAGCACTATCAAGTAGCACTGCATCACTAAAACGAGAAAGTTGTTATTCCAAGCCATTGGTGCGTCTAATAGAGTTATTTTTCAGAAGGTTTAGCCCTGAGAAAGGACCTGACCATTCTGGGGGGGGGGGGGGCACGGAGCAATGTTTCTATTATTCTACCGCGCCTCAAAATCCCACTTTAAAAACTTTATTGCTTTTCAAATGACTCGTCTACTCATACAACTAACAAGTCCTGTTAATATGAACTTCAGAGATTCACGTGCAACCAGAAAGGTCAAGTATAAAATGTAGAGTCATTGGTAATTTTCTAAGTCGACAAAGTCCAATATTATCTGGGACAAATCGCAAAGAAAAAACGTCACATAGGTATCAAACTGCATGTTAAGACGCGGGGCATGGAACGTGTTATTAAAATAACGTAAGATTAGATTAGATTCATACTTTTGCACACCATTCATTTTGAGACTATAAGAAGAACTTAAATATCTATATTACATAGTATACAATTGACGGTCTTATCTCCAAAACCGATCTCTTCCAGAAAATTTTAGGATCGACAGGACTGAACGATGAAAAGAGCCTTGAAATCCATTTTTTTCAGTGTCGACAATAAGCTCGAAACTATTTATTAATTTAGTTAACATAAATTATCCTAGATAAGCTTCATCTTACTCTTAACAAAGCGTGAGAGAGACGAGATCGTAGATACAGTCTATTTATTCTTACTTGTCCAATTTAGTAAACAAGCTTCTAACCTTAAAATTGAGATTTGATGCCTAAACTCGACATTTTCTCGCAAATTCATGAACTATGTTTAAAAAATTGGCAGCGTGTTATCTAAAAGAGTGTTCCAGGTTACTTAATTTATGGAAATATGGCAGTTTTGGACTAAAAAGTCACAGTTTAAGGGTAGAATCTTGTTTACTAAATTGGACAAGTAAGAATAAATAGACTGTAAGTATATTTTATATACTTCGAGATATCTACGAAGTTTTTTCTGATATTTACCAATAGCCAAGAAGGCGGCGCACACGTCGATGTACTGCAATCGGCTCAGAAGTATAATAGTCGGCACAACGGCAGCTAGAGTGGTGCCTAACGTGTAGTAGGTGTACAGGCGGAGCATGTGTTCGTCTTTCTGTGCCAGAGAAAAGGAGATAGAGTGAAAAGGTACATTTTATAAATGTTATCTACTCGTGGGCTACCATGAACTAATCCATTCTTAAGTGGCTCTATTAGTTGAAGGGTTACTGAGGAAATCTGAGGGCGAGATAAATAGTCGTTGCTTAGCCCAAGTCCGTACTCATGCTTCCCTAAGCATTACTTCAGGCTAACTTAGCTAAGTATCAATGCGTTACTAAAATAGACGTTTGCTTAGCTAAGCATGTTCTTAGGCCTATGCTAAGAATTAGTCCGGGTTTCGCGACTTAGAGAGTGCCAAAGTACTGTCACTCTCTAAGATAGACAATCTATGATAGACAAATAGCAAGTGCTTTCGCTAAGACTCGTTCTTAGAAGAGACTATTTATCTCGCCCTGAGTATAAGTAGAACATCGAGTTGGGCTACGTGTAGCGCAGACTTTCTTGACAGATTTTTTTTGCGTAATCAATCACTGATGTTAATGTAATGAATTTTTCAGTTTTATATTGATAAATAGGTATATGACCTGCCATTAGTTGTTTCATTCTTCTTCTTATCTTGTAATCAACTTTTTTATCTGATGCTTTTATGTGTGTGTGTCTCTAAGCAAAAATAAATGATTTATCAATTAAAAAAAAAGTGTTTCGATTATTCGGTAAGGAACTTGTCAATCAAAAGTCTTGTTATTTATAACGTAGACACGACAATTATATTGTTTAATAAATGAAATTGGAATATACGTAATTTAAGCAGCTACATCTAGCGGGTGGAAGGCGCTGGTGACTTTCATACAGTATTTTATACTAGTACAGACACCGACGCGACGTTATAATCCTACAGACTTAATTTGTACGTAAATTATATTTGTGAAATATGTGTATAAGGATAATATGGCAAGTGTATTGATAAATAAATATATTATTATTATTATAATATTGCAATCCAGCGTATGTGGTTGAACCAGGGTCTAGTGATAAAGCATGTTATAGGTCAGTCAGACAGACATTCGTAGCTATTTTATAGGGTCTTCTTTGGCACTCATCAGTCACAGAACCAAATAAAACCAAAAGTAATTAGGTAGGCATTATGCCGGACAAATAACTTATCTAAGAACCTGACTTCGGGTCTCATTCGGCGAGGTACGTAGATGTGACGAGAATTCAAAAAAGAAAAACGAAAGACAAAAAGGCAAATAATTGAAAAAACGGCCAAGTCCGAATCGGACTCACACGTTGAGGGTTCAAATATTTAGGTACGTTTACATATTATTTATCATCTTGGATAACACGATAGGTTTACATATTAGAATCGAATCTCGCAGTTTTTACCGAGCTGTACCCCAACTTCAAAGACTATTTTTTTACGATTTAATTACAAATGTATAGTTTTCCTGTATTTGTAGTGCAAGACGATAATACTTACTAAATTTCATAGTTCTAGTTCAACGGGAAGTATTCTATAAACGTAACTTTTTTTCTTTTATTTTATTTTTTCAACAAAATCCACAGCAATACAATTAAAATAAACAATAGCTACTTAATAATTTGTACATGCAGCCAATGATGGACTTTACTATTTAGTTCAGAAAAATATATTGTAGTCTAATTCTAACTCTTGTTTTAATTAATCTAAGTACATCAATATCATGGTGTCGATGCCCAATAGCGGATAATCACGGGCAAATTGATTGAGACATAAACTTGTTTTTATGAAGGTATATTGAAATATAGGTAACTGACAAACTCAGCATCAGCATTCTTTAACTTAGAAAGTTGATCTTCACACAACTTTAGAGTAGTACAGAATTGAGTAGTATATGGTTTTAATTGTAACTTCATTCTTCCATGCGTTTCCGAGATTTCGGAATTGTACTGTGTGAAAATTATTATACTTATTATTCAGTAACCCCTTACCTGAAATCCAGCTATAAGGAGCAACACATTCAAAATGACGCTCATTCCCAAGATGCTGAACAGTAGAGTCGACATAATGGCTTCCAGGTGCTCATCACTCGTCAAGGACGCCTTCCTTATCTCGGTCATCACAACTAGACAGACTATTGCCAGCACAGTGAATAACTGTAAGAAGAATTAATATTTTTAGTCCTGAAACTCAAAAATTAGGGATATTGAAGCGGTGTTAAAGAGGACCGGTAAAATCTATGCCTCATACACACCCGTGAGGTGCTGGTTTCAAAGGCTGACAAGTACCCTTGACTTCGTTTTCTAAGTTACATAATATATTGGTCAATGTGTAGTCATAAAAATATTTGCTGACCGTGAAGGTGTACCTCGTGAGGAAACCCGTGTCTTATTGGCCCCACACATATTAAAAATTGTCTATTTGTTACTCCGTCGTGCCCACTCAGAATAGCCGAGGATAAGATTTTGAATGTACCTGTATACTCGTACATGCATTGAGATTCTGTATGACAGTATGACTAGTAACATTCTGAGAAACGCGAATCAATCGCCATAGTGCCCACAAAAAGGCTGATTTCACATTTGACGATAGCCGTAACTGCACGACATAGTCAGAATGGTAGTTTCATATACTGAGGACGTTGTTCGAATGCTGTATGAATAATAGTCAAATAAGTTACGATTATCGTCGTCTCCATGGAATGGAACCGGCCGATGTTTGGCCGTGCCATTGAATTTGATTTGAGCGACCATGTGTTTCATGGACCAGACCCCCTGGAAAATAATCCTATATCTAATAGGTAAGCCAAAATACACTAACGAGATTAATGTATCCAAATATAATTATTCCAGCCCGCAAGGGAACACAACAACAACATCTTTTCACTTCGGGCACTTTGACATACATCACGAATTTTATTATGTTACCAACAGACTTGAACCACCTTCGCAACTTAACTAAATAAACAATTGATGCTTTTAATTTGCATTACGCATAAGTTATACCTTAGTTTCTTGTTGATTAAGATTGTTGTTTATATTTTACAGAAGTACGACTCAAATTAAATTCGATAGGCGATTCGAGATTCTATCATAGGTGACAATGACATGACAATGTTGGAGCGTTTTGACAATAAATTATATAATATGTTAACAGAACGATAGAGCATCAGTAAAAATATTAAAAAAGAAAGAGCTCAGCCACAAAGTCCGAAAGTACTATAAAAAGGATGTCTCTACTAAATCCAAAGATAGTTGAAGTAATTTGTAAACGCTCGAATTTAGGGTCATCAACATCACCATCTCTGCCCAATGCTGGGTATAGGCCCTTTCTCCCATCATGTTTTCTTTCGCGGTCCTTCGAATTTTGAGATATGATGAAAAAGCCGTCATATCTCAAAAGTGAGTGAGACTGCAAAACTTCGACAAGTTAGATTGAGAACACTTTGTTGCACACCAATAGTTTAGAGGAAAGTAAAATAAAAAATGGTCCTAAATATCCTCAGCAACATGACAATCAATCTGCCAAAAGTCCTGAGTCGGCTTTCTGTTAAAGAAAAGTAATAACAGTATTACGAGCACAGCGAGATCCTTAGAGTTCAAGGAAGTCACACGCCACGTACACACTGGCGGTAAAGATATTTTTTAAAAACCTATTTTAGAGGCTAAAAATTTCACCCATGCCGGGATTCGAACCCGCAACCTCTGGCTATCCGTACCAGTAAAGATATTGTTTATTTAGTAAAATATCTACATAGTCGTAAGAGAACAAAACGGTGCACCTAGTGCACCTAGAAACGAAATCTAAAATTGAACATCCAATAGAAATTATGAGGTAGCTCTTGGGTAGCTCAGCAGAAATAATTTAAACTAAAGCTGAATTTCTGTTTAGTCCTTATTTATTGCAATACAGTTTTGTTTACAGTTGACACTAATTCGCAGATAATGGCGAGCGCGGACCTCCACAATAACATCTGAGTAAGGTCACAGTGTCATTGTGAAAAGTTCATTCACATTCGCTTTTGTCCAGCTTCGCACTAGATTTTTTGCAGTCCTTTGTGTCATTCATGAGACGATGTATTCAATTCATCAGGAGTCAAGGCTCGCGGTCTCTAAGCGTGTTGATGAGGCCTATCGTGCTAAAATCACTACACGAAATAATTAGTGTTTAATTTCGTTGCTAGGTAAACCAAAAAAAAACATGTTTTGATAGAATAACATAAGAATATTATGTAGTCTGTTAGCTATTAGAATATACCGGGCTCTAGAGTAGGCTTCGGTTTTCGCCAATTTTTGCCGGTTTTCGAAGTGATGATCGAGTTCTGATTTCGAAATTAAGTGTCATATTAGTTCTGTTATTTCTATTACACGAATATATCCGGTAGTAGCCGCGGTATATTCTAAAAGCAAACAGACTACAATACTTACTTTATTTTTTTTCAACAATTTTTGTTTTGTTCTGTGTGGAATGTTTCGTGGAAATTACGAGAGATTCTTGCAAAAATCTAATAGGAATCCTAATAGTTTTAGGGCAAGTGGGGCTCTTCACTCTACACTTTTCGTCCTAATTTTGGATGAGGTGTGGAGTGGAGAGCCCTGCTTAGGTACATAAATTATTTTAAAGATAATATAAAATAACTAAAATACCTACGCTGTTTCTGTTAGAGTTTGGTTATTACAAAAGTTTTGTTCTACGAGATATTTTCTTACATTGATATTTTTGAAAATACCAGTATCGGGCTTACAATTTCGTAAAATGTTTACCTTGACCCGCTCTAACATGTTTGCAGTGAAACCCGTTAAATCATTGTTCTACTTAGAACACCATAATTTTTTTTTATAATAAGTACTTTACCAAACAAAAAATATATAACACACTTTAAGTAAATGACGACTTATGATTTAAATGACAAATTCTAAATATAGACTTTGTTAGCTTTTAGAATACTCGTATATCTCGGGCTCTACAGTGGGCTTCGGTTTTTCGCCGAAAGCACACGAGTGTAATACTACTTCCTGCTCTGTATAAAACTTTTCTTCACTATTTTGAAAAGTTATGAGTGTCATATTAGTTCCGATGTTTCTATTAAGTACACGAATATATCCGATAATAGCGAAGTTATATCTAAAAGCTAAAAGACTGTAGGTATAAATTATGACGTGTTTCAACAAATGAAGATAATATTAAGTTCTGTTATTATTCTTCTTCGAGATAAAAGGTAATTTTTGTATCCCGTGCTACAAGTAGAGGGAAAAATAAGAAAACTTTATATTTTTAATTAAATCATGAAAGGATTGACTTTGCAGTCCGGGAAAAGCTCGGAAAAAATGCGAGACTTGATTCCTGAACTATTTATAATACCAAGTAACCTACTTACAAATTTGTACGGTGAAAGTAGGTAGGTACTCATTCGCGTCAAAATAGTGTCGAATTAAATAAATCAATACAAGAAATCAGTGAATACTATTACTTTATAACCAATTTTTTATTTATTTACCTTTATGGGCGGCTTGATAACTTCTGACTTTAAGGCCCGCCACTGTCGTACAATCCGTCACAAACCCGGACTCGGCTCCCGTGGTGGATTATGGCCCAACATTGAAGAGACCCGTGGCCCAGCAGTGGGGGCATTTAAAATCAAGTACTCATAATTTCTAACTATGGTCCTTTCTTCCTTTGTGCTATGGTCAATATTTAGGACAATGCCCAGTGCCCTTTTACGGGGTGCTAACTACAAAACCCACATAGTACAGTCGGCAACAGTACAACCTTTACCTTTGTGGTACAAAGTCACAAATAAGTAACAAAACGTAATGTGGTAATAGAGTCCAAATTTAGAGTTCTACGTGCTCTCAACTGTACAAAGTCGCTGGACTTTCCACTACTTGCAACTTTCCAGTATTATTAAGTATAATTTATTTTACAGTTAAATTACTTATTTGATACATACCTACCTACATGTAGAAAAGTAGCAGTTAGTACCTACCTAAAGTAGATAATGTTAACAAATGGGGAAAATTTATTGGTTTATTTTATTTATTAAGAAACCAACAGACATAATTACAAAACAGTACATGAAAATGTTACAAAATATACCTGTAATAAAAATACTTATAAAAAATCAACACACGGCTTATGAGTAGGTAGGTACACTTCGGTCAAACCAATAAAACAAAATTGAACTCTTGCCTTTCAGACAACAAGACCAAAGGTATGTCCACAGTTCCGCAATCCTCATATTCGCATGAGAATTAATTCTCTTTACAAGTGGCTTCTGTTTACGCGATAGCGATTAGCTTATTGGTACTTATTGCATAATTGAGCCACCCACATGGAGCGACCCTCGGTACAGCCGATTATCCCCCACATTAGGCTGTTGTTTATTTTTCGTTCAATTACCATCTGCTTTCCGTTCGGCTGTTTGCTAATTTGACTAATCAACAATGCTCGTAGATTCGTAGGTACTATAGGTACTTTTTAGCCGTGTTTACAAGCCCTTGGCCACGGCCCGTATATCCAACTACAATAACCTATTTTAATAAATCAGACATACATAATAATGATATGCAGGTATCTAAGTAAAATCTTAATAAAAGGGGATGAATGAATGAATTTATCACTAGGTGATGAAGTTTTAGGTACTTATTTTTTCGTGGTCTTTGATTTTACTGGTTGTTTGTAGCTTTTCGTGAATTATTTTATGATCATTTAATGTATAACGCATTTCCTGTTTTTTGTAATAAATAAAAAATATCAGAAATTTGTAGCTCAAGGGTAGCTCCTGATTTTTTAGCCTTCTTTAATAATATTACTATTATGATTATGTAACGTGATTCGTTGCCTTCAATTTTTTGCAGGCGTAAATCCTGTCGTTTCGTTACATGACATTAATTTTATACGTCGTCATATTTGCAAGAAGTTATTTATTTTCAATAACATGTTTACCAATTTTTTACGTTTTTGCTCAACCTCAGGCTCCACCAATCCTGAATACAAATGAATGAATGGTGATATTACAGTCATCAAATATCTTTGTCCAATTTTGCTGTCAAATATTTTATAAAATTTCTTTGAGGTAAGCCCATTCCACTTGTCCAATAACTGTGTCCAATATTTTTTGCATAGTCTTAAGAAGTATTTATTAAAAAAAGTATTTATTAAAAAAATTGTCATTGGAATCGTCCACGATATCTTGTTTGCAGCCATTTTGATTTAAGTGTCATTAATATTTGATCAAATATCATAATTCATAATATATAAATATAAAAAGTCGTCCAATTTCTTCCAATTTCTTTGATCAAATCATACATTGGACAAAGATATTTGATAAGTGTAATACCACCCTGCTATTATTGACAAAACAAGTTGACAACTCCTGTCATAGATAGCAACTTAGCAAGCAGCAAAGCAGCATGCGTAATACGGAACGTTCTCTCCTTTTATATCACAAACCAAAGAGTATATAAACAAGAGACGGGACCTCCCTATATGCTTTTGTAATGAGTTTAGCCCCGTTAGCAATACCAACCAATAGAGCAAAAATGCAATGACAAAAATAAGTGCTACCAACATAATAACTTGTCTGTGCATTAGGGACGTCCACTTACATTACTACATTTATCGATATCGATAAATTATCATCCATGGGCTTCGCAGTCAGCCTAATAAAATAATACAAATCAATGTTTTCAATAAAACGACAAATGAAATTAGTATTTTATTATTTATTATCAAATCACAATAATTGAGGTCAAGGTCTATTGAATTTATTTCAGCAGCTATGCTATTTGGGTTTTCTTTAGAGGTGTCCAATCTGAACGAACTTCATCAATCGGTGGTTTGGATTCAGGTGCTGAAATCGTAAAAAAAAGTTGATTCGTCATTGATTATTAATATGTTTGTAAACTATGCTACTTACCGGGATAGTTCTGATATTCTGAGATTCCAGGCCACAATAATGGTCGTCAAATCCTGCTGGACCAATAGCAACTGCTGATATTTTGGCTGCTGTACAAGGTGCTGAAAATGATAACACTTTGTAATTTATCAAAGTAAACAAACACTAGTTACAAAAAACTTCAGCGATACATGAAAAGTCTACGTACCAGAGTTCTTTTGTGAAGCTCGACAACTAATATGTTTTTGTATAGCTGAATCTGAAAATAAACAATTGCAAGAATAGTCCGAAGAAAATTAAATAGTTTGTTCCTGTTTACCACTTAACTTCATAATACAGTTACATAGTCAATAGATAACTATCAAATACTATGATTAATAAATGATTATACTATCCTTAGCACGGGTTAGTGCATTAAAAATAAAAATAGTATAATCATGTGGGTACAGCGATATCATTCCGATGTAAAACCTAACTGAGTGCTTAGTGCGAGTTTGACAGATCCAATCGAATTACTTTACTACCGCGTTAATCGAGCATTGAGTAGTGAGTATGAGTAAGTTAACCGTTCGAACTGGTAAAACGCTGTCACAGTACAACTCGCACTCGCGTTTATTCGTGTTTTGGCTGGTAAACTAGGAGTGGGTCGTTGTCCGATTTTTCGACGACGAAACGCAACCGTTTTTTCTGGAACGAAAACAGGTCCTCGAAACGGTCCTCGTTCGCACTGGTTTAATTGTATGCGAACGAGCAAGGCGCAGAGGACGGTCAAACGAGTGCGAACGAGACGAAATCACGAAACATCGGAAAAAATAAGTTGTTTTACACGATATTCGACTGTATACTCATAGACATAAAGATTACTTTATTGTATCACAGACCAAAACGAACGGAACGAGAAAGGAGCCGACGACGACGTCGCAATGATCTCATTACGTTCTAGGCTCTATTAATATAGCACTAAAGGACATATCCGCGTCAAACAATCTAAGGACTGGTCTCGCGACGAACAAACGCTGGCACTGCTTTAGAGTCGCTGGCACTGCTTTAGAATGAAACGTAAAACGGTCCTATCGTCGCGGAACACAAAACGGTCTTAAAAAACGGTTCGTCTTTGCAACGATCACGCCTATGGTAAACGTGTTCACTTCTCAACGTAAACCATTACAACTCGCACTAAGCAATTTTAATTTCCATACTCGTCGCTAGGTCGCGCTTCCTCGATGCCATAGAAATACGAGTTAACGTTAACGCGATCGAGTAGTTAAAAAACTCGCACTAAGCACTCTGCAAAGTAGGTAGTCGGGGCTGTAAGTGATGCAATCTACTTCAGCCAGATGTCGCTGCCTGTACGTAATACAGAGAATAGATGCCGGTGAGTCACCCACTGGCTCAGTTGGATAGAGCGCTGGCACGGATAGCCAGAGGTCGCGGGTTCGAATCCCGGCATAGGTGGAATTTTTAGCCTCTAAATAGGTTTTTAAAATTGTCCTTAGCACGGGTTAGTGCATTAAAAATAAAAATTGTATAAATACATTTTTATAAAAAAAGATTTTGAGTTAAAATTAGTACAAAAAAACATTTTAGAAATTCCAATCACTAACCAGTTTCAAGTGATGCGACGTGGCTACGTGGTAAGGAAACTCAGCTAGTAAGTAATCGGGAAGAGGAGGCGCATTTATAAGTAGAGAAGGTACAGCCCTGTAAAAAAAGGTTTATCTAAGTAATGTCATTTATGTATTAAGACGTAATAATAATATTGCGTTCTAAATGACGGAGCAAAATACATTCAAATGTTCGACGTAAAGCAAGGCGTATTTTGTTTTTTATTAAATAATAAATTGTTCATGAAATGAAGTGTTACAATATAAATTTATAACACAACTCACCATTTCTTTAATCGGCTTCCTTTTTTGTTAAAATCTTTCCGCCTGAAATGATCTCCACATACATATTTATGTTGGTGGAGTTTTTCAATGGGGATATACGCAAGATCTTCCACAAATTTCACCCATTGTCTGCATCTAAAAAAAACACATTGAATGCAGCCACTAATTGTGCATCGTTGAAACATTGTTATGGCTTACAGCAATTCACCCGTCGTACACTGAGTAGTAATTCTGACCAAGGTACTCATCAGATATTTTTTATCGATATTGAACATGTGTATGGAACATCACTATGACATTGAAACATAGTATTTTTCTCATAGTATATTAATTACGTTATTTAACATAATTTATGATCTTGCTCTTGTGCAAGATGACAAAAACTGTAGCCAGAAATACTTACCGGTCTTCATCCCTAGGAAATTTACCCATAAACTTTCTTTTGGTACCCTTTGACCGGCTGCATCTTATTTTACAAATGGCACAAGTTCGACACCATCCGATCAGTGCCATTATTAAAAGAAAATCACCAAACACTGGACAACAAGATACACACAGCTAGATATTGAAAAAACTTAAAACACATAAAATAACTAGTAAACTTTCTAATATGTGCCGCGTTCCGCCATATTTGTTATGTTTTCAGTTTGACATTGACAGCAAAGAAAGAGTAAGTAGTATTAAAGAGTGAGACAAAAATATGTCCGCCATTAAAACGGGGCTAAATGCGAACAAAAATTTCAAAGTTCCTACTTGCGCTAGGCTGTCACAAACTAGACAGGCTCACAGAGTACATTACCTAAATAGAGACCAAACTCCGACTATAAAATCGGTAATGCGTAACTAGCGCCATCTGATACCATGTTTCATTACTACATTACCATATAAACATAGTTATACGCAAATACGCTATATAGGTACCCGTATAGGTTCAAAAATTTATTATTTGTAGATTTATTTTCTAGTTTTTAAATAAAGAAAACTCCAAGTAAAATCAATTTTTTATTTCTTTCTTTTAAAACATTTTTGATTGTATTTTTTGGCTTTTATTTGATATTTATAATTTTCATTTTCATGGTCGGGTGTAGCAAAGGGTGTGCAAGGGAAAAAGACTTAGAAAAAGCAAAGGGTGTGCAAGGGAAAAAACACTTAGAAAAATTTTGCAAAAAAAAATAGGGTCCCCGTAAACCCTTCTTTTTATATTTTTAATCAAAGGGGGGCATCAAAATGAGCAACTTTTCCCCTTAAAAAAAATCTCTCAATTAAATATTTGAGATTTTACAGGCAATTTAAAATCTGAAATATTTAATTTAGAGATTTTTTTTTAGGGGGAAAAGTTGCTCATTTTGATGCCCTCCTTTGATTAAAAATATAAAAAGAAGGGGCTACGGGGACCTGTTTTCTGAAGTCAATTTTTAATTTTTCTTCTATGTGTTTAGCCATATAAAATTTAAATCGCCTGTAAAATCTGAAATATTTCATTTAGATATTTTTTTTAGGGGGAAAAGTTGCTCATTGTGATGCCCCCCTTTGATTAAAAATATAAAAAGAATGGGTTACGGGGACCCTATTTTTTTTTTTGCGAAATTTTTCTAAGTCTTTTTCCCTTGCACACCCTTTGCTACACCCCACCAACCCGTCCCTCCTCCCAGTTAAAATCATATTTATATTTTTACAATAGTGGAAGATAAAAAACCTGCTCACCGTATTGATTAAATAATCGGTTACTTTTTCTTTATGTTCCACACACTGAATAAAATTAAAATCTACAAGTGTAATCAAGGCAGTTCTAATGATAATGACTTCTTTTAAATTTGGTTTATTTAAATTCTCTTTTTCAAAATGTGGTCAATGATGTCTTGCATCTGAGATATTAAATTTATTAATTCTGTGCTGGGAGTGCACAGCCACCGTCGACTTTCAAATTCCTTGTATCTGTAACAACACAGTCCTTTTTCTTAACGCAATTTCTGGATGTAATAGCCGGAGGAACAATAGCTCAACTCAACGGAAAACAGCAATCCAAAAACTAAATAAAACAGGAGCCAAATGTATACAGCGCAGACGCAAAGAAAAGATTTATTTACTTTTACGAGCGCAGACGCCACGGCTACTATTGTTTTGCTAGGTTAGGTTCAGTGTTGCCAACTCAGAAACTACAAAATATGCGAGATCGATGTCGAAAATATGCCAACTTTTTACGAAATATGCAAAATTAAAATGTTAACGTATGAATCAAAATGTTTATTCACTTAAATGTTTCATAATCTATCACCCACCTGATCTTGTGCGGAATAATAAGATATCAGTGAAACAAAATATCAATGTCCTCGTCATCATCAGTAGGTATCAACAGTTGCAATTGCAACTGATGTTGAAAATTGAGATCTCTCGCAAGTGTCTTTGCTACCAATACAGCGCAGAACACCGGCACTTCGCAGGAATAATAGAACTTCCCTAATCTCTTGAGTCCAAATCATAAATTGTATCTTCCAAATAATCATTAATGTTATAATATGCTTTTTTGCACAAAGTATGCTTAACACGGGCATCGGCTGTAAATCGGATAGAACTTATTATAGAACTGTATACAGTGCCCCATAAAGGATGTAATTATTAACTTTTGCAAACCGTGGAAAGGACAATTTATGTTTATTTAAATTTATTTTTTTATTATGATTGCTATCAATATTTCCGTAATGGGTATTTTTCCTTATGTCAAATATAGTTGGAACCACTGTCAAACTCCGTGCACTGCTCTATGGTTTGTAAGGAAACCACAGATAATAGACCGAATTTGACAGTTATTGCCACAGAATTTATCTGTGAGGAAAAACGCCCATTGTTGAGATTTTTTCTAACATACATAATGTTTTCATAAATGTATTGACTTGCAACTGTTAAGATGTTAGTTTCTTTAAAGAAATCCCTTAGCGAACTAAAAGAAATTAATAAAATAAAATACCTATTTAATTTTTGTAAGATAATTATTGTTTTAAAAAACAGTTTTAAAAAATATTTAACTGTATAAAAGTAGTTTTAAAAGCCCCGTTCATGGACGAACCTAAATATGATTTATTTCAGGCAAAGGACTTAGGTGTGGCATCCTTATTATCTGAAATCACTTTATCTTTAGTGACATCTATTTCCAGGATATGAACTAAATTTATAACGCCATCTCTCCTGAAACTACAAAAACTACTTGAACCAAAATTGTCGTGGGGCGCCATCTCCATCTAAGTTTCAGAAATAGCTGATTGTTATGCTACTTGATTAAAAATACACGTCTTACGAGAACACAAAATGAAATGGCAGTGATTCGCGATTTTATAGCGTAATAATATTATCTATTACTCATTTTTTTGTTTGAAGCTTGAACACTCTGGACAGGCTTTAGATGGTGAAAAAAGTGAATTCTTTTTTGCCGCTTGCACAACATTTTTATGCTGATTAATTTACTGAAATTATCCACACAACAAATTGTTACAAATCTTTAGGTAAGTTTTTAGCTAAATTGTTGATAGTTCATGGGTATCAAAACTGAATTTACTCGATACATAATTTTGAGGTTAGGAAACACCACAAACCTATGTAGTCTCCGAGAAAATCCTTTTTTAAACCACTTTAGCGGACATAAAACTATCGGCATGCCTCTGGAAATGTGTTTACTTTTACCTTAGCCAGTATGCACTACCCTACGTATTATTTTTTTATCTAAAATTAGAAAATGGTGACAATTGCAGGTTGCAAGCGCCTTCAATAGATTCCTTCAGTGTTAACCGTTTCTTTTGCTTGTTGCAGGAATGGCCGCACAGTTATTCAATCGTATTGGTCAGCTCGGCCTTGGAGTGGCTTTGGTCGGTGGAGTAGTGAACTCTGCTCTTTACAATGGTATGTTCTCACAAATACTCCTATGATCAGATGAAGATTATACTTCATAGGAAGTAAAAATAAATATAAAAAGTTTGACTCATCAGAAAACTCTAGTAAACTTCTTCTGTAAATAAATTGTAATCTTTAATCTGCAGTGCCAGGTTTGATTTCGGCATGTGTTAAAGGTTGCTTTTGGCTTTGTATTCTATGTAATCAATACCACATCATTTTTGTTGTTATAGTAGTTTATATTATAGATACTATCTATAATACATACTTTAATTTATAAACGAAAAAAAAATGATGACATCAACTATATATCTCTTACGAAAGTCTATAGGATTTTGTACCCGCCACAATGCTAAGTCACACCCATCACTGCAGAATTTTGGATTGAAAATCTGTAATATCAACTCAATGTTAATAAGAATTCTAGTGATGAAGACAAGTTTCCTTTATTAAATGCTGAACTTTGCAGAAATTTGCCGAAATATGGTAAATCATGCAAATAGTGACTGTGAATTTAGTTTGCATACATATCACAACCATAAAACAAATTTCATGAGTTTTCATGGCAAGAACGTTTTGGCTGAAACTTCCTTAGTATTTGGTTTATAGTGTAATAAATATAGTCAAGAACTATCTGACTGTGGTAAAATTAAAAGTTATAAGACATTTTTGAAGTTAATATGAATTAAAGCTGTTATTATTGAATGAGCCTTTTATGTCTGGATTTCCTTTGCACACTTTGTAGTTTTAAAATAATGAGTGAAAATTCACTAACCATGGCACGTGTGATGATTAATTAAGCCCATATTATCTCTCTCCCTCTCTCTGAAAGAAGGCTTGTGCCTCGCTATGGCACATCATGGACTGCTTATGAATAATCTGTTCCAAGAATTCTCATTTGTGTGGAATGTCTTTGGTTGGTTGAAAGTCATAAATAACGTTTTCAAATTCCAGTTGATGGTGGCCACAGAGCAGTAATCTTCGACCGATTTGCTGGTGTCAAAAATCTAGTTGTTGGAGAGGGAACTCACTTCTTCATCCCCTGGGTGCAGAAACCCATTATGTTTGATATCAGATCGCGGCCAAGAAATGTACCTACAGTAACCGGCAGCAAAGGTATATGAAAAATTATTTTTGAGCAGAACAACAAGGTACTTTAGGCCAATGTGTTCAGAGCTAAGCTTGCATACAGTATGCCTGCTACTTATTACAGATTAGAAACAATAAAAACCCATGTGTAGAACAGGTTTTTTCAGAATTATTATAAATACTAAAATAGAAAGAAAAGATTATTGATATTAACTGGAGTAGTGATTGTACCCTATTTTGTTAACTAATGGCACTTAGTGTTATAATTATAATTCTTAATTATGTCTGGTATGCTTTAACCATTACCAGTATTAAACAAAACATTCAAAACAATATGTCTTACTTTTCAGATCTCCAGAATGTAAACATCACCCTCCGTATCCTGTTTAGACCAGTTCCCGACCAGCTGCCCAAGATCTACACAATCCTGGGTGTGGACTATGATGAGAGAGTGCTGCCTTCCATTACCTCTGAGGTCTTAAAGGCAGTTGTAGCCCAGTTTGATGCTGGTGAACTTATTACACAGAGAGAGGTAAGGATACACATTGAACTTATTTTACATTGCCATAGGTAGTGAGGAGCCAGATGTAACAACCCTATCTCAGAATGTTGGGTTACCTACCATTGCTTTTTAGCACTTTTCTTTGACAGGCTGAGAAATAAGTCCATTCACACACTAATGGTATTTCCTGTCTTTAATTTACACCTCTTTGGTCCCTATGCATAGGGTCAACAAGCCAATAATAAAAAGTCTAACTAACCATGTTTCGTTCATCGTTAAATTTGAGTTTTCTGGCCTTAATTGTGTTTCAGAAAATACTTGCACACCCCAATGTTGACACTACTTCACCAGCAACTCTATAAATGGCAAGTCCTAAGCGATTCATCGTCATCGTCGACGTGTAACTGTCAAATTCCATACTAATTTTACAGAAGACGATTGGAATCACGTAGGATTTGGTGACCGTATCATAGAGGAAGCAATGATCGATAAAAAATATTTTTCCACATAAACATTTTTCATTAACTTCCCCAATCCTGCCCTGATTGGAATCGCTCAGGACCTGGTCCTGGCCCTTGAAAATAACGCTTTTCTATTGTAATTTTTGAGGTCAGGCCTGAGGAGGTTAAGAATAATGATGAAACAGTCTAATTTTTTATCTTTCACACATGTGTAACCATACTCCTTGTTAACTTAACCCTACATCCACACTGAGACGGAGCCCGCGTTAGTGCTAGCTCATCTGACTCAATGTCAGCGACGGGCTATCAAACGACGTGGACTCCATCTCTTCTCACAGAGCTTAAGCTCTGTAAATCAGAGCAAACTCTAATTGGACTCTCCCAACAAAAATTTAAATGTGTATCTGCAGTTAAGTTAGTAATGCTTACAAAAGTTTTAGTTGTAAAACGTTATTTTCGAAATTTTCCACATTCATTCACAATAATAGGATTAATGCTCCAAGACATAAAAAAATTTAAATCAATATGTTAACAGATGTTGGTGGGCAGATGAAGTGCACACAAAAAAAACCTAACTGACATCTGTTAAAAGCAGATATCAACCTGCTAGCTTCCAGTGTGACCGACCATTCCAACACAGCAATGGTTTTTTTTATTGTTATTTTCACAGTCGGAAACTAAAAGCAGATTATTAGTGTACATAAAAGCTGAGTTTAGTCTCTTGTTGATAGTTTGCATTAATTAATAATTATAATATAAGGCTTTATTTCTTGACTACAAAGTTTTGCTTAAGAGTTTTCCTATTTTATTTCACTACGACTTAGGCATCCTCCATTGTCTTCCACATCACTTCTGAGTGCTTAGTGCGAGTTTTTGAACTACTCGATCGCGTTAACGTAAACTCATATTTCTATGGCATCGAGGAAGCGCCACCTAGCGACAAGTATGGAAATTAAAATTGCTGTGTGCAAGTTGTAATGGTTTACCTTGAGAAGTGAACACGTTTACCAGCCAAAACACGAATAAACGCGAGTGCGAGTTGTACTGTGACAGCGTTTTGCCAGTTCGAACGGTTAACTTACTCATACTCACTACTCGATGCTCGATTAACGCGGTAGTAAAGTTACTCGATTGGATCTGTCAAACTCGCACTAAGCACTCAGAAGTTCTGTGGCAGTTCATCCTTCTATCACTTATGTGGTCCTCCTCTCCTCCTAATCCCGTTACTTGGGCTATTATTGTAATGATTCTTTAGACAGGATTAATTACAAACGATTAATGGAGCTTTGTCTTAAATTCCAGGTAGTGTCACAAAAGGTGAGCGAGAGCCTAACGGAGCGTGCGGGTCAGTTCGGCCTCATCCTGGATGACATCTCCATCACGCACCTGACCTTCGGCAAGGAGTTCACACAAGCCGTCGAGCTCAAGCAAGTCGCTCAACAGGACGCTGAGAAAGCGCGGTTCCTGGTCGAGAAGGCTGAGCAGCAGAAGAAGGTAGGGGCCGTTTACTAAAGCCTATATGAAGTAAATGACGGACACTCAGTCTCTAAGATGAACATACATAAACGGTCTAATAGCGATTACTATCGCGTTTAATATATAACTGTGTATTAGCCTCATGGGTCTCTTTTGGTAAATGCTCTTCTTATAAGCAGCTGCAAAACGACGAAAAAAATATGGGTGCCCTTGCGTGAATGTAATGTCGCACTTAAACCTTTTCTCCATGACGCTACTCGCCGAAGCGAATGTAGCTTGTATACGTGCCACTGTTGGGCACAGGACTTTTCTAGGAGAGAGAGTATAGGCTTGAAAGTATAGCACGCGTGCCCAATGCACGCCTACACCTAAAGAGCGTGATTCACCTCATTACTGCATCAGGGGGGGTTATGTTTTTTGAGTGTATGTATATTTCTTTGTTACTTGAGAGGTGTCGTTTGATTCGTCTTGACTGTGAATGTGCGATTTCTAATTTATAGTTTTCCCAGACTCCTGTCATCACTGCCCCGTCTAACCGAGCACCAATACTTAATTCAATAGAGTTAATTTTAAGAATTTGTGTCATTTTCACTAATTCTTACCTCTCTCTTGTGTCTTGTTGGTATAATGTCTTTTTCTTTTTTGCTTTAATAAAGAGTTTGATCCATTCTCTCTCTCTTTCTATCCCAGGCTGCCGTCATCGCCGCAGAGGGAGACGCCCAGGCTGCGATCTTGCTCGCGAAGTCCTTTGGCACCGCTGGCGAAGGTTTGGTCGAGCTCCGTCGTATTGAGGCCGCCGAAGACATCGCCTACCAACTATCTAAGTCGCGCAATGTCACCTACCTCCCTCAGGGCCAGAATGTACTCTTAAACCTTCCTATGCAGAACTAAAAGTCTGTTTTCGTATTTGGGGTCACTTTCTGTGCAAACAATCTGCACTTTTACAAAAACTGAATATGTTACTTATAAATATGTTGCATTTGAGAAGTTGTGCCGTGGTTCCGCCGTCATAGATGTAGGTTTTATGAAGAAATTGTAATTACGCATTATAACTATACTTTTGTTGAATTCGTGGTTTTGCTTTGTCCGTATATAACTACAACTAGATAATATCTCAAATGTAGTGAACTCCTATATTTATTATATTCTTTTTTTTTCTCTAAACCATGCTAAGGACCATTTTAAAAAATCTATTTAGTGCCAAAAATTCCACCCATGCCGGGACTCGAACCGATAGTATTGAAAATTCTATACTTCGAAACAGTACCTAAGTAAATCCGTTTCAGCGTCCTTGGTACATTAATAGGATCAAAGGACGGACTGAAATATTTAGATTTAGTATTTTCTAAGGTTAACACGAGCAGTAGACATAATTAAAACTGTTTTTATACGGATTTATGCTCGTTTATTTCATTTTTACAATTTTCCAACGTTTCGGCACTTTTTCAGGTGCCGTGGTCCCGGAGTGTCATCCGGGACCACGGCACCTGAAAAAGTGCCGAAACGTTGGAAAATTGTAAAAATGTAATAAACGAGCATAAATCCGTATAAAAACAGTTTTAATTATATTTAGATTTGCCAACAGGAAGAAAAGTTATTGCGAGAACGACACACAATTTATTCTCGAAAGAGTTTGAAATTGTCATGAAATTTTATAAATTAAAAACTGGCCTTTGCATATACATAATGAGATGATTTATGCAGCGCCCATTAGCCCCACACTAGATGGGTGAAGTCCATTCGGACGCTGCAGTGCAGTGCCTGGGCGAACATTTTACCACCCTAACAGCTTAGTCTGCCTAGCCCAAGGAAAGAAAAGTCTTATAGGTGCGAAACCAACTATTCGCGAGTTTCCTTATGATGTTTTCCTTCGCCGTTAGCGTGTAGTATTTTTACAAAAAATTGCAGATGTACGTAAGTCTGAAAATAAACAGTCATACGAGCCCGCGCGCATAATTTGCCTCTCGCTCAAATAGATTAAAATTCTTTATTGTGGACATCAGAAAACAAAATACATTAACGCACTTCAATTCAAACGCTCTAACAATGTCTGTCTGCGCCATCAGCCTATTTTGAATTTGCCACCATAATGGTCTATGACCATCCGTCGCTACGTCACCGGACTTTTGCGAACCCCGACACTCTTCTGAACCGCACCCAACGTCAACGTGCCTTTGATTTCATCATTTTATTTTATTCTACGTTTTAAACGAATTTACTGTAGTTTTCCTAATTAAAAAGAAGTTTTGTGTGCGAAGACTACGAGGTTTTCTTTGTCTCGAAAAGACCCAATATATTTGAGAAGACTTCCAGTGGCCCGCGTGGCCAATGTCACAGCCTTCATTTATTTATTTATTACACATAAATTAATAAATAAATAAAAACAAATATGAAATGACAAAAACACTCAATTCAATCTATAACACCAACACATGTGCATACAGCATAATAAATTACATTATTTATAATAAAATTACGAATTATAGGTAGTTAAACTTATAAATAAAATTAAAAAAAATATGAATGTATTGGAATCATTAAATTACATCGTAGGCAAGAATACTAAATAGCCATTTTGAATTTAAAGCAAATAAGTAATAACTTGATGTTAGGGTTTTAAGCATTATCGATCAAATAATGCCACTACAAAAAAGAAAACCGCAAAAATTCCTATACTTAATGGTAAATTAATGAAAAGTGGACTGAAAAGAATTCTATATACATGATGGTAGGGTAGGACTACATTTATTACTTACAGTCTCATTGTAGGTACTATCCAAACAAACTCGATCTAAACAATATACCAGACACTGCACATGCACTGCACCGTTTCACCCATCTAGTGTGGGTGAAGGTGTTTCTGGACGCCTGTTATAAAATCATCTCATTATGTACGTAGAAGCTCTCGTGGCCTAGTCGAACTGAGTAGTGATTGGAATCAATACAGCGTGGTCAGGTGCCAGATGGGATCAGACTGTCCCGTGACTACCGCTAGTGGCATTTTTCCGAGCGCTTCCGTGCTTCGCACGGCACGTTTAAGCCGTTGGTGCCGGCTCTCATGTAATGACAGTCATTAAGCTATGTCAGAGATGACGCTCTTCGTTTATATCTCAAGATAAATTATGAATAACACCCAAGCACAACTTTTCCAATCCTGTAACACTGAACTCTCACCACACTATCACCTTATTAACACCTTAACACGGTTACGAAACTGTTAATTGCGAGCAGCCTTGACGAACTTGAGTACCTATCCAAGGTGCTAGATTCCTTTCTTGGCCTACGAAGATTTTATCTAGTTTTATAGGAGTCTGAGTCATGCATAGTTGACATTGATTGATAAAATCGCAAACAACGTTTCCACACTTTACGACTCTCCTAACTTGTGCGCTACGATGTCGCAGTAACTGTTTTAACAGTCCGGCCACCAGAGAACTCTGCTAAAGGAATCATTAGGAGAGACTCAGTAATTTTGTACTTTAGTTAACAGCTAACTGGGTTGTAGCTTTGCAGGAGTGATTTTAGAAGTAAAAAAGTTTGATGGGGTTTTAAATCATGGCGTTTTTTAACAGACTGAGTCAGATAGGCCTTGGTGTGGCCATTGTAGGTGGGGTGGTCAACTCTGCTCTATACAACGGTAAGTAGACAAGTATAATACAGCTCTATATTTTCATTTAGAAATATGTTAACCCAAAGTTGCTTTTTATTGCCAGTCGACGGTGGCGAGAGAGCAGTGATCATGGACAAGTTAGTCGGAGTAAAAAACATGGTAATTGGTGAAGGCACGCATTTCATCATACCCTGGGTGCAACGACCTATCATTTTTGACATTAAGTCCCGGCCGAGGAATGTACCGACATTGACTGGAAGCAAAGGCGAGTAATTATTGATGAAGGTGCTTTCGACCGACTAACCCTTAGTTCTTACTTGACGTATGAGGTAAACAAACTTTGCTCCATCACAAACATGTTCTTCTAGAAGAATGACTTTTAATATTTTTGTTATAAAATATAGCTACTAGTAGTGTGCAAGTTTTTCCTGTCGGGAAATTATTACATATTATCGCTCGGTGATCGAGCTCGATCACCGAGCGATAAAAATGTAATATTATCAATGAAAAAGAGGGCGTAATTAATTAGCCTACAAAACTTCCCAACTTCCAGACCTTCAAAATGTGAACATAAACCTGCGCATCCTATTCCGGCCCGTTCCCGATGAACTGCCCAAGATCTACACAGTCCTGGGCGTGGACTACGAAGAGAGAGTACTGCCTTCGATCACCTCAGAGGTGCTGAAGGCCGTAGTCGCGCAGTTTGATGCTGAAGAGATTATTACGCAACGAGAGGTGGGTGTCTTCATTTTCATATGTCTATAAACGGTATAGACTCACTCTTAAGTATAAGTAATCTCATAAGTGTAGACATTATGTTTAGTGCTTACGAAAGATAAAAACCTGTTGCAGAAAGATCGCCATAGATTGGCTACCCTATTACCGGGCCTAGTTGGCATTAAAGAAAGTCCGCCTCTGTAGGGATTTATATGTACACCTTTATACGACCGAGTCGCGCTGCTGGCCGGGGGCGTGGTCTGCTTGGAATCCTGACAGCGTCACCATGAGCCAGGGTCGCTCTGAAGTTTCAGTTCTATTTAATCCCATTTATTGTAACTAAGAGGCACTCGTGGCAAGTCGTGGCACTCAAGTGATTGGAAAGTTAGAGGCCTTATGGTCGGCTTGAAGAATTCTGACAGTAAGGCCCACCACTATCTTAGAATCCTTAACCAACCCGGACTTGGCCCCCGTGGTGGACTATGGCCTAACCTTCCTGCTATGCATTAAAAGACCTGTGCCCCAGCACTGGGGACATACAATGGTGGTCCCCACTGGTGGTTCACGGGTCTCGGAAGATGCATGAAGAGACCCGTGAACCACCAGTGGGGACATACAAGGATTGACATGGATCGTAACTAAAGCGTTCACTAAGGTGTTATTTCGGACTTCGTGTTTTTACGATCTTTAGATACTAGGATGCTACTCGTATTATCTACACTGGTCTTACTAAACCGATGAAAACAGGCATCTTTTGGACTACGATCGCCGGTGTACACGATACAAAAATAAGTCCCTGGGTCCGATTGTAGTATGGTCGAGAAAACGATGCTTTACATTTCATTACATAAACTCACCCCTATATCCTGACGGACCTATTTTGCCTTATCAACATCAATTAATATTGCATATACGCACACCGGTTTCGTGTACTTTGTACGTTTCAGAAGTATGTCCGCCTGGGATGTTACCAGTCCTTCGGTTAGGTTACCTTACCCTTACCGGTCCTTCGATATATTTTTTCGTAAATTTTTCTCTGTTTAATTGCATTTAACTGTGGCGATATTTTTAACACAGTAACATGGAGCATTCGTGGCCAGAACGGAAGGCTATGGGCTATAGCTAAGTTTACAACAAAAGTGTAAGAACCGGTTTCTAAATTGAGAATTGCGCTAAGTAAATAGTTAACAGTAGTGCTGTCTCTTTGAATTTTCCAGAAAAGAGCGTGAGAGAATTTTACTTAAGTATTTACTTAGTGAAATTCTCAATTTAGGAACCGACCCTAAATATTTATCTACAGTTGTCCGTACAAAAGAATTAAAATTTTGCAGGTCGTCTCCCAGAGAGTAAACGACAACTTGACAGAGAGAGCGAGGCAGTTCGGCCTCATACTGGACGATATTGCCATCACGCACCTGTCATTCGGCCGCGAGTTCACGAATGCGGTGGAGCTAAAGCAGGTCGCACAACAGGACGCCGAGAAAGCCAGGTTCTTAGTCGAAAAGGCCGAGCAGAAGAAAAAAGCGGCCGTCATAGCAGCCGTGGGCGACGCCCAAGCTGCTACCTTACTGGCGAAGTCGTTTGCAAAAGCTGGCGAAGGCCTCGTGGAGTTACGCAGAATTGAAGCAGCTGAGGACATAGCCTACCAGCTATCGAAATCGCGCAATGTGACCTATTTGCCACAAGGCCAGAATGTGCTGATGAATCTACCAACTCAGTAGGAAATCAAAAGGCGATGAACATAAATTTTTCACTGCAACAGAAATATATTACTGACTTAATGAAATAGCAGCTTACCTTATTTATGTGTCAAGAAGTATTTATTAAAATATAGCACCCATATCTTCGGCTACTGAACCTGGAGTTGACTTTAATTCTTCTTTATCCAGAGCTACATTAGTTTTGACAGTGCTGCAGAACACGTTTTCTCTTAAACAGACCTCTTTTATATATTCGACTTCAGTTGAATTTAGGTTTGGTGGCAAAGTAAGCTTGCACAAGTTTTCATTTTCTTTGAAACTCCTAATAAGAGTATCTATTTCACTTTTAAATTCATTTGTGATTGTCAATAAGTCCAATCGTTGAGCAATCGCATTTTCGATAACTTTTCTCTGATTCCATATATCGCGTGTTTTTTGTAGCAGCTCCCATTCTGTTTGCAATTCAGGTACGTTGGGGTTTAGTTTCATAGCTCGTTTTAGCTTTCTTTCCGCATCATCATATGCGCCAATCATTCTTAAAGCCTTAGCATTTTGATAAAGAATTTTGGGTTCATTCCAAATGTTTGTCAGTCTGTTGACTTCATTACACGCTGTGCATGCGCGCAAAGGTTGCTTGGTCAAATTGTAACTGGTAGCTAGACTGGAGTATAAGTTTATAAGCAATTTCTGTTGCTGCTTCTCTTCCTTTTCGTCTGCTAAGCGAGTCTTATGCAGCATGGTAATGGCTTTTTTGTAGATTTGTATCACAGCTGTGTAATTCTTGCACTTGTACAACTGAAGTCCAGATATATAGAGGAGTTTCACTTCTTGGCGTACTCTCTCAAACATGTTTGGGTCTGAGAACTTAATAGGCCTGTAAATTAAATTGTGTTTCTAAAATCTATCTAATACGTAAGTATTTGGTAAATATATACCTCAAAACTGAATCTCCGGAATACATCAGTTAGTTTGTAACAAGAACTTTCGCTTTACAAGTTTTTCGTTTTTGCCGTCACATAAAATAAAATAATACTTTTTGTACCGTTTTCCAGCAATGAGATGATGCTGTTTGATAAAAAAAGTTTAAAACTATATATGTGTCAATAAATATAATGATTCTTCTAACTTGATTTACCACAGCATTTGAGCATGGAGTGCAAATTTAATAAGAATCTAATATCTAAAAGTTGTAAAACAGCAACTCCAATTGGAGTGTTTAACAAATTTCACTTCTTCTTCAGGCTATATTAGTCCACTGCTGGACATTGCCCTCCCTTATGAGCGCCATAGCACAAGGTTGTGCCATCATTGGGGGGTAATGCCAATAATCCCCACGCTGGGCATGCGGGTTGGGGATCGCAAATTGGCGGAATTGTACAGCAGGGGGCGCTGCTGCCCACCCCCCCCGGTTTGTGTCCCTTTTACGACGCCCGCGGGAATAATTTGGGTTGGTGCTATTGTCTAGGCCGACACCACACAGCTCAACGAATTGCACATTTTATGGGTAACTTTTTACATATTTAGATACTTTCAACTCATGATTTTTTGTCACAAGAACAAAAAATTGATCGGACACTGGATAGATGCTTTACTCACCCTTCAGCAGGAGTAATAATGCTCCTGATAAGCTTGACATAGAACATGCAGTTGGCTTTTGGCTTTATTCGAGGTGGAACACCAAGTTCTCCAAACATTACTTGATAAGTCAGATGGAATACTGATATTTCGCCCACTAACATTGATTTCACTGCCATGAATAAGCCTGGTAATAAACCATTGTCTTTGAGATCCACTGTCTGAGAATGTATAAAAGTTATTATTAGTAATTTGCACAGTTTAACATTGTACTAATGCCATAAACATAAAATTAAATGTGAAAAGTTTTATGTTATGTTTGCAGACAGTTATGGTGACAGAAACTTCAATGGCTCGACAAATTGAATGCAAAGCTTATAGATAAAGAACACTTTATTGTACATAAAAATGGAAATTACTCAGATGTTTTTTTTTACCTTAAAAGTGATGTCTTCTGTGAAACCTTTGGATGGACTGGACCAATATATTAGAGAAAGAAGTAGATGTACAAACAAAACATACAGAAAGATAATTTCAGATGTATATGCTGTGTTCAACATAGAATCTTCTTATCCAAATTTCATGCCAATGGAGTTGCAGGCATTTTAAGTTTAATTTGTCAAACTAAAACAACATGAAGCCCATGTTACAATAAATGACAGTAATTAAATCCAAATGGTTTTCATTCTACAGCAGGACCCCTATAATCCAAATCTCTTCTAGTCTGAACACTTCTGTAATCCGAACGCCCCACCCCTGGCCCTTTATCTCATTCCTTTACTAGAAGAAATTATTTTACATAAATTGTGATACAAAGCTCTTTAATTTCCAATACATACCTCCCGACAAACAATTTTATTGGATTTCTTTAATAAATGTAATGTAATTTTAAATTTCACAATTCATAGAAATATACAATAAATTTTCTATAGTCTAATCCAAATGCTCCATGTTTCCCAAAAGAGAGGTTCTGCCATATTTAATTTAATCCATTGTAAAGATCATTAAGAGAGTGGAGCAGTAAAACAGCGGCTTCTCAATCAAGAGGCAGTGGGTTCGAATCGAATGTTCCAAAAACATTGTTAAGTACACATTGTTATGTGAAGTTATAGTTGCAATAACACTCTCTAAATGTGAAGGAAAACATTGTGAGGTAACCATAGTATTAACATTCATCAGCGCTTGCTATGTATAATCCACAGCTAGCCTTGTTACCGAAAAACTATGACCCTAGGTGTGGAAATCAAGATGGTTTAGTACACAAACAGGTGTATTCTCCTATATTATCAGCACTTACCAAAGGTTTCTGCTGTGATCTGACATCAAAAGGTTCGCAATCATGTTCAAAGTAGCCTGAGTAAGCAACAGTCACAGTACAGCCATCATGCAGCTCCTTGCCGCCTCCCTCTTCTATGATCTTCTTTTTGACATAACCATCTTTATTTATTGCAGTCATTTTGCCAAGAAAACTCTTGAATGATTTAACAGGTTGACCAATGAAATCAACCTCTCTAGTAATAACATCCTCAGTCTCATCATGATCGTAAAGATCCTCACTTATTTGTAGAACAGACCCCGTAGTTGTTAATTTGCTAAAATGTAAACAACAGTTGATGTGTAATGATCTGTGTTGGTACCTAGGTAAAGTAGAGGGTTGTATTATGGAAGTTAATGAAGTGCTTTTTAGTTTGCCATAGCTTCGCTCGCTTTGTAAGGTAGTTTTTGCAAGTGGATACTTGGATAGGGTTGCGTACTTACCTTAGATCAAGCCCATGTTCCAATGTGATTTCTTGCTTGAATGCCATAGTGCATGCCGGTGTTTTAGTTCGCACTCAAGTCACTGCAAATCTTCGTCAAATACTAATAGAATATTAGATAGATTTTCTAGAGTTTAATTATCTTGCACCAATTTTTCAACGTCATCCGCAAAAATTCCAAACAAAACAACAAACCACAGCAGCAGACCAAAAATCACAAATTATTGGTTATTTTTTTTTTTTAAAAAGATTTTGGCCTGGATGAAAGTCCTTTGGGCCATGTCTTTGTTTTAACTTTCACTTTCTTGTTTTATGCACTACACTTTATATATTTATATATTCTGCACTGTATTTTTTATATAGTTAAATATTGGCACGAAACACTTTTCATTTTGCAATAGGTCTATGAGGCGGCGGGAAGAGTTAATGTTAATCTGTACTAGATCACCGATTTCACTTTTTAAAGTATTCAGTGTTGCCAGACTGGCCTTATGAAAGTCACCTGAAATAGGCAAAAAAGTAACCTTTTGGTGTTTTTTTTTTTTTTATCTTTATTTATTTCGGGACTTTTGTCCTGGTGGGACCATGTCAGCCCCATCGTAACCTATACTTTTTGTCTAATCAACTAATCGACCTTAAAACTAAAAAAATAAATAAATCTGGCTGCACTTGACTGCGGTTCTGCTAATATGCTCTGATAAGCTCCTACATCTAAGATATTTACATTAAATTCTTGAACTAAAACCTGTCTTTTCTGAGCGTTCCGGCCACATTCCACCAACAAATGAGTCACATCATCCACTGTACCGCACAACTCACAATTGGGAGAATCCACCTTTTTCATTAAATAAGCGAATTTGTTAGTAGGAATGTGTCCAGAACGTAATCTCAACGCCATAACAATTTGAGGTCTTTGTAAATCCACTTTACAGAACCAAGGGACACGAGGAGGTTCACATTGAATGCTTTTAAACCAGATACCTTTTTCTCTAGACCTTTCATTGAAATACTCGTTCCAGTTTTCATGATTGATCATTCTAAATTTACCTAATATTTCTAAATAATTTGGTTTTATCTCTATTTCTTCCCCATCTACTAAAGCTCTTTTAGCTAAAATGTCAGCCTCCTCGTTTCCTCGGATGCCTAGATTCAGACCTCACCAATAAAAAAGGTACTAAAAGATAATTGCGATACATACTAATACTTGTGAATACTCACATGCTAATTTCAGTATTTTATCGTTCCTTTTATCTACATGTACCTACCTGCTACATAATTATTTTAGAGTTTCTACTGCTTTATGGTTTTGAAGTCGGTTTCGGTCGGCAAAATAAGTATAAAAAAAAACCTTCACAAAAAAGTAACCAAAAGTAACCTTTTGTGTCCTGTAACCTCAAAGTAACCTGATTTAGTTAAAAATCACCTAAAAGGTTACAAAAGTAACCTTCTGGCAACGCTTAAATATACTCTTTGGCCACAGAACAATTAAATCAATAGAAGAAACGATGGTCACGTGACAGCGTACATGCCTAATTGTCAAAACGATACCTTGATGCCCTGAGTAAGAGTCCAAATTAAGATGGTATTGTAACTTACAATAGTGGCAACACTCTGAATGTTTTCAAATTTAGTCGGGTTATCGCAAGTGTAAAATCTGTGAAGACGTCGTCGGATTCTTTTAGAAAATTGAAATAACTAAAACATTTTGGTGCAAACAACTTACCCTGGGATATTGTACGATAAATGCACAATGAGGTGAAAAGTGCGTGGTTGCGGCAGGTCATATAAGAAACAAAGAAAACGCAGTTTATAATATGAACTTCCAAAGGTAAGTACCTAAAACCTATATTTTCTCGCGTAAAAGGACCGAGGAATGAAATATCACTTTGAAAATAAACTTCCTAACGACTCGGTAACCAAAATTACCGTAATTGTAGCTTCTAGAACCCTTCTACGCCCTAAAATTAGGAAAATAAACCAATCCATTTGTAGGTTGTACTAGTGATGACAAAAGCATGGTCGATGAAAATTCGCCATAGTAGTAGTATAGTCGATACTTGTTCATTACTCCTTCTTAGTACTTAATCCATTGTTTATTCTTGTTCAAGTTTTCCCAAATTGATATATGGACGCAATAGCATGCTAAAACGCAGAAATAAAAAGCAGGACAGAAACGACTGTAAACTGCGCACAAGGCACTTTAGACCCGAGTGATTTGAACGAAGAAACTTATTGTAAACACGCCTGAAGGAAGATGTGGTGCCCACCTTACTCCAGTAAAAATTGAAGTAATGGTAAGAAAGTTAAACATTTGTTACATAATATTTATCGCTACCTTTTCATATACACTTATGACATGTTTTTACAAAATAGGATGCTCCCAGGAGTTTATTTTGATTTCAAGCATAACGAGAATAACTATGAAAGTTTACAAAATATTTTTTTCACCATACTTCCTTAGTAGTCTTCTACATCCAGACAGTGTACCAGGCACCACAGCGTCCGAGTGGTGCCTTTATCCATTTAATAATTTATATTTATTTCAGTATTTCTAAATCATATTAAATAAACAGTGTGATGTGAGAATTGATAATATAAAAAAACAGGCCCTAAATTCCCACATCACGATGTTGCTTATATTAAGACTTCTACGAGTAAAAAATTGGTTTTCTAAACCCCATCAGCTGTTTTATGTTTGTCCTGAATTTAAATCGTACCCAACAATAATACAAACTACCATAAACTTTCCCACAAAAAAACCATCTCTCCAACAGTGTAAATCATAGATAGATGGATTAAGAAAGGTAAAAATAAAATGTTAAATGAATGAACATCAAAGCTGTTAGTTTCACAATTAATAAATTGTGTGGTGATCACCTTATTGCAAAAAATATCTGACACATAGATGCAAATTGTACCTTACTTCAAAGTATGTAATTACTTATCAGGATCAGTCAATAATGGAATATTTTATTATTTAAGTAGCTCTCTTTTGTAGGTATGCCTTTATTAAGTTTCTTTTTGTTTTCAGGTCAGTACTGAACATGGAAACTGAGCAAAAATGTCTGTTATCTGCCAATGCCACGGTCATATTCTTCTTTCTTGATCAAATTTACTGAAGACTGACGTAGTATAGTCATCCGTTCGAAAATTCCTTCGTTGATGACCAGCCCTATCTATTGTCTAAAATCTGTCAACGAAACTTATTTAAATATCAGCATTCCTCACATGACACATTAAATTACTGCGTGCATCGAATTACTGAATTATTACTTGCAATATAATATTGTGATTATTAAATAAGGTTTGCTGGCAACTTTTAGCGACAGATTGCGGCCGAAGATGGATTTACCTAATCAATATTAGCAATAGTATTTTCCTTTTCGAATTTTATTGCAAGATAAACATGAGTATTAAGTTTTGATAACTTTTTCAATTAACTTATATATAATACAAGGTCCTAGCTCGATCTGTATGTTAACTAAATGTGAGGAAGAAACGTAACGTCAATCTAATACGTCGTCACGGATTTTTTTCTGAAGCATAGACCTTCAGCAAGAAATTCGAGACAGAGTATTATGTTGAAGTTGACGAATATAATTATAAATAAGCAATTTTGTGTGAAAAAGTGTCGCTTTTTAAATTATTGTTACTTTTTTTGATAAAACATGATTGAAAACTTGTATACAATACAATTTATTTTAATTTATTACATTGTTTAAGATAAGAACATTATTTATTGTACACCAGGAAAAAAACAAACAAAACATAATTACAAAGATACATTACAATTAATTCAAGAGTCTTCATTTTTCAACGTTTTTATCGACATCGATGGAGAGTTAGGCCCATCCCTAGTCGGTAGCGTTTGACAGTAGGGCATGTACGCACCTTGAAATCGGTGCATTGATAAACGTAGTGCCATCTCTTTTTTTCTTATGGAAGGTTGGTTAGCGAAAGCAGAACAGCATTACTGTCAAAGGTTTCTGCTAAGTTACTGCTACCCCTTGTCTTTGGCCAATGCCAAACCAAGAATGAAACGTCAGTCAACAAAACACAGATTAATTTTTTTAATCTGTGGATTACATCACTGACAAGCATCATAGAATAACTTTCTTGTTCTGTGCCCACATATCCGTGCCTACAACCACGGATGTCAATCATCCGTGCCCACAACTAGTGGTTACATACTCTTTGCCCACAACTTAAAAAGTACCTACAGTTCTAAAAACGTAAAAGAAAAGTTGTACTCACGGATGTCAAATGGTTGTACTCTTTCAAAACTTCTGTTTTCTTTCCGCAAAACATTTTATTTGCATTATAGGGAAGCAATATAAAAAAAATTAAACATTGATAACCGATCATGGACATTGGCGTAAATATCGTTAAAATTTTCCGGGGGTTTAAAAAGCGATGATCGGCCCTATCGGATCGCTATTATCTACTATCCCTACATCGCGAGCGTTTTAGCTTACTAGCTCAGAAATTATAGTTTTGTCTACACGAAGCCTGAAGTAGGTATCTACTAGCTTTATAGCTTACTGACACTAGCTTGCTTTAGTTATTGTTCTAAGAGATCTAGACAAAATCTCAATGCAAAAGATGTCACTTTTAATAAATCAGAAAATTCAGAATAAAAATACCTAATTCAAAAAACAATATCCACTAAAAGTTTCGTTAACAACACAGACAAATAGGCTTAGGTAGGGGGAGGGGGGGCACATTGATACACAAAAATTCAATCACTGTTTTGAAGGATAAAAAGCATCATATTTGAATATTTATTTTGACTTGTGCAATGGCTAAGATGTCAGTGTATATTTTGCTTAAGAAGTAACCGAAAAAAGTAATAAGGAATAAAGATATACGGCTTTTTTTAAAAAAACGATTTTGTATCATTCTGCCCCACCAGAGGGGTACTTTGATACACACGATGGGGCAGTTTGATTCATATTTTAATCCATGAGAACTGCAATATATAACGCAATCTAAATTGTTTTATTACTTAAAATAAACAAATAAAACCAAATTGTCGATTGAGATCTCAAAATACACTTTATTAAGCGTATCGTTACTAACATTTAGTTACTCTTGTTTCTTAGAACGAAAAAATAAAACAATAATGGTATTGTCATCTTAGAAATCTTATCTAATAAGTTTATAAACTTACTAAGTAATCAGACTTTGTAATTGAACATGCTTAAAGAATATGACAAGATAAAGACAAGACAAGAATCTCCTATTAAAATGATACGTTTTTCGAGTCATTTTTAGAATATTTCACATATTTTATTTAACTTCACGTATAGCATCTTTTATCTTTTCCTCGTTAATGTACTTTCTGTCAGTTTTGGGTTTATAGGCGCAACCCATTTTCTGAAAAAAAAAAAACTAAAAACCTTATTATTTATACTATTTTTATTTTTAATCCTATTTATAACCCGTGCTAAGGACAATTTTAAATTGAGCCTAAAAATTCCACCCATGCCGGGATTCGACCCGCGACCTCTGACTATCCAGTGCCAGCGCTCTTTCCAACTGAGCTAATTGGCGACTGTACGTAATACAGAGAATAGTGTAAAGAGGTTCGAAATTTCACTGATGCCGGTGAGTCGCCCATTAGCTCAGTTGGAAAGAGCGCTGGCACGGATAGCCAGAGGTCGCGGGTTCGAATCCCGGCATGGGTGGAATTTTTAACCTCTAAATAGGTTTTTAAAACATTATTATTTATTTAGAGGGGCAGTTTGATACGTATCATAGTACCCCGCGCCGTACTGAATCAAAGTGCCCCAGCAGACTTTTTTCAGAAAAAAATATTTTATTAAAATATTTATTATAATCGTGCACAAAAACATGTTTAAAAATACTATTTGATATATGAACTTACCTTTGGTAACACAAAACAACGAGAACAACGAATAAGACGGAGCTAACACACGATCACATTTCGGGTAAAATTTTAGTAAGGGGCGCCAGGCGGCATGATTTTTCCCTCTGAAGCTGCTGAAGGCCAACAACGAACTGGCGGCGAGTGGCGTTACATCTGTCATTCTTGTGCATGTCTTTGAGCATTCTAGTGACGTGACAGACTGCGTAACGTTTGCCGGTTTTTAAATACAGGTATTGTATAAATGTGCCCCGTGTATCTATGTGCCCCCCCTCCCCCTACGCTTTATGGGTTCCGTACCCGTAGAGTGCCAAACAAGACCCAGTAACATGCCTACGAACGTCAGTCTAACTATAGGTAGTTACCTACGTCTGATCTATTGGCTTTGTAACTTGGACCCATTCCGCATACATTAATACTTCTGTCCGTATTTTCTAAAGAAAAACTTAATTCCTTGAAACACTTTTAAAATTAATAAAAAATGGGTCTTCCCCTTTACGACTTATAGGTACCTACTAATTGAACCTTCATTTGAGCAAAATGTTTCTAATAACATCGTCAGATTATACACCTCCAGAGACCAGTGACATAAAATTCTCTTTCGGAATAACTACGGTATGGGAAAAGGCGGTCAGCTATTTTACAATGTTTTTCTGGAATCACGCAAGAAAAACCTTGTAAAATAAATCAAAGAGCTGAATAAACTAGGCACTATTTATTGCAATACATATAGGTACGTATTATTATCCCTTACAATAGGTAGTATGTACTTTATACTGTAAGGCGCATCCTCTGTGCGTTTTACTTGCGTTTCTAATAACTTTGCAACAAAAATGTAAAGATTGACATATTAGAGTACATGCTAAGGCTAATTAATTTACACATTTACACATTTTACTATCTTATATCTTATCGCATTATGACAAATGTTCAGTTCAGGGTCAGTGTTCAGACCAAACAGTTGAGTTCAGATTGTCTGGATAAAGCTGATCCGCTGAGTGTATCTCATCTATTCCAATCGAATATCTCTAAGCCTCCGTCACTTTTTAAGATTTTTGTCTCATCGAAGCTCTAAGCACAGCAATATAGGAGGATATCAGGTCGTCCATCTTGTATCCCAACGAAGTTTCGCACAGGATCTTGGTTCCTCGTATGACGTTACCCATCGTCATGTGGAAGAACGTGTTCCCTGAAGACCAGTTCGACAGCTGAGAGAATGGGTGTGTGACCAAGACATCCTGAAAAATACCGTACAGTCACTGTTAAAATGTCAGGAGAATTTAATAAAACTTATTTTAAGTCGCAAACGTTTAAAATTTAATTTTACTGAAAGTTTATTTTTCATGCAACTTCACCCAATTATTTTTTTATTGAAAAAATAGAAATCTTTTGCTTCTTTGATACGTCTCCTCCGTTCTTCTTCATAATTATTGATACCTACTGCATAAATTCAGGTTTTGCAAAGTGGCTGGTGGCAAACAAGTAGATCGCAATGCACGCTGTTTGACAGAAATGCAATAATTAATGTCTGGAATCAATGCCAGTTTAATGTATTTAGTAAGTCTTAGAATAGTAAACGTTGTTAATTAAGTACCTATGAAAAGATTAAGTTTGGAGTATTGTTGTCCATTTTTGATCACATTTGCTAAATACGCTATTTTCACATTTCAGGGGCTCAAAATAGGCCACTTATTAATCTATAATATAAAAATGAATCTCTGAATGTGTTGGTAAGCGCAAATCTCGAGAGACGATGGTTCTTTTCTTACGGTCCTTACGGAGGGAAAAATAAAAAAAAAATAAAGAATCAACTGTAGGCGGTACGAAGTTCGCTGGGTGAGCTAGTATTTAATAGGTAGGTATATAAAAATTTCGTGTCACACACAGTATTTGTTACCGAAATCCTCCAAAACGGCTTCACAGATGTTTACGAACATTTTTGTTTATATTTAGTAAGTCTGAGACTACAGTTCTGCCAAACTCGATAAAGAATAGAGGTAAACAAACCAATTTAGGGTTATCACAACTCACGTATTACAAATCTTCTATTGTTTACATGATTATAGCCTTTTACTTGCTAACTATTTATTGACAATTCCTATTGCAGCATATTTAACTAGAATCACTCAAATAACATGCATATTACCTTGTTATTTCGAAAAACTATAAAAAATTCGACATTAACTTTACGCGACAGCCCTACAGAAAAAGAAACATGGATGAAATTCAGGTGTGACAAACATTTTGGGAAATTTAGTTTATGCCCACAAGTGAAGTTTAGTCGTTTGTCAATACGTGTATATGGCATAAGTATATAGCATATATGTGTGACAAAATGGCACAAGACAAAAATATAGATTGCCCCCATATCATTGTGAATTAAATCCGATATAAATCATATGGGGGCAAGTAAAAGGCCATGTTGCTGCCAAAAATAAAACTTTTTAAATGGCTTTTTAAAGGTCCTGTTAGATGAGGCAATAAGTAAAATTACTCCAGCAGCATGGCAACGTTGTGTTGAACAGGTAATTGAAGAAGAGAAGAAAATGCCAAATTTGGTGGTGGAATGGATAATGTCATTGATGAATTTATAATTCAAGTCTCCGGAGACAAATTCATCCTCCTCTTTGGCCAGTGACAGTGATGATTAGTGTGAAAATATGAATAAAAATATATACAAAGAACTTTCTTTTATTGCAATATTTGCAGTAGGTCCCAATTTCCCCATTTCCATAGTAGCGTCTATAGTTACTTATTATTAATATTGTACAGTTGAAGAGTTTGTATGTTTTTTTGCTTAAACGCGCTTAATTCTATAAGGAAAATCATGCGGCATGGCTCGCGTGGATGTTTGTTACATCTGTGTGTCATATTTCAGTGTTGTCATATGTCATATTCAAATAGGTTAAGCCTTTCACTATAAAATCATAAACATATAAACATAAATAAGCATTTCACATTAGTAGGAGGAACGATTATTATTTGTATGAAAACGATTTCTAGAAAAGGTTGTTAACATCTGCCTTTTAGGTATAAACAAGTCGTTGCCTAGCAACGGTTTGTTTATCGCCATTCGTTATCGAATTTGGCTCAGGTTATAGGTCGTAGGCTAATTAATATGGCTAAAAAACGACGTGTGCGGGGTATCTAGTAAATTTATAAAAGGCCTACCACGGAAGAAAGTTAAAGAAAAACAAAAAGAGAGGAAAAACACGGTTATAAAGTCAAAAATACCCACCCGACTTTGCGGATGAATGATGCTGACACCATTCTTATTTATTCCGACAATAACCAACTCCGGGTATGAAGGATCGGACGTCTGCTTCACCTCGAAAAATGCTGTCCCAAATGTGGACAGTTGATAAATCCGCTTTAGGAACAACTCTTTGCCTTCATCTTCGGAAATACTGCCGTGTTTCAGATACGCCGCACTTATGGACGACTTCCATTGGGAGTTGCTTTGAATCCTTATCATGTCAGGAGGTAATAGGTCGTTTAGCATCTGAGGTATTTGAGGGAGAAGGGATTGATCATTGCCACACCTTGCTCGGTAAATCAATGCGGCTAACTCGACCAGATCTGCCTTAGATGTTTTGTGGTAGCCGCGCAGGTACTTAGGCAACTCTTGAGGGAAATAAAATATGATATCTGCATTCTTGTCCTTTCCTGGGACCGTGTTAATCCACAGCTTCTTCATGAAGAATATTTGGTAGTTCATCTGCAGTTGAACTTGAGCGCCAGCTGCAAAAAAAACACTCTAATTAAAAAAATGGAGCTCTTAAACTAAAACCAAACCAAGGTCGGGAGGTACTTCGAAAACTCGCACCGAGGTTGCCATAGGTAGGTACATCTTATTTTTGATAGCAAGTTAGTTGTATTTTCTTTCATTCAGTTCGGGATCCTTAGCCGACTAGTCAGACTATCACTCGGCCGGTTTTTTGTTTGTAAACTATATTTAAACTATACTGCACTATTATCTATCACTAATCATTAATCACTAATTAAACCAAATTAGTATGTTTTACCGTTTAGAAACAACCAAAGCAAAAACAACTGAACTAAAAAAACACGTGTTTCACGTTAGTTATGTTGAAGTTATTTATTTATTTATGAAACTAAAATTATTTTACTTTGCATTTTCCGTTACTTAGGTAGGTATTCGTTGGACAATCTATTATTTTGAATCTAAAATATTAATTACAAAACATACCAGGAGACGCCCAACAAAATCAGAAGCAATAATAAAATGAGAGAGAGAGAGAGAGAATTGTTTCTTGAACTCCCTTGTCACTTTATGCTACTGTTACAAGGATGTTTATATTTGTTTGCTTATCCTAATATAAAAAAATAATAATTACCTCCACGGGCAGGGCGGGACTGCTTCATCCAGTCCACCAATTCGTGGACGAAGTCAAAGAAGTAATAGTTCTCAGGCACAGAAAAAACCTTATCTACAATCTTCACAAACAGACTGAATCCATCGCTGTTCTTTAGATTCAGTCTTCCTGCTATTTGCTCACACAACTCGGCGGCTTTCGTCGACGAGTCTACCTCGAACGCTTCATCAGTGTCATCTGGGAAGTACACTTTGTGGTAAATCTGCATGCTTCTGTGCTGTATGGCTTCCACCTCCACCATGTACGGTGGGTACATCCTCGGTCCACTTTTTTGAGTTTTGAACACCCGCTTCAGGCATTCCTTAGCTATTGGGTGAGGCCTAGTTTTGAGGAACTCTACCAACTCTTTCATTAGTTGCTGTCCGCAAGCGAAGACGCCTGTTACAAGCCACATCAGCTCCCAGCCTCGTTCTTCGCTCAACTGGATCCTGTTGTTTGTGAGCTGCTTCATCAGTTGACAATACACCTCGTCTCTGAGTGCAGGGTCTGAGAGGGCAGCGGCGAAGATATCATCAGTATATTCTGAGACCGAGCGCGCTTTAGGTGCTGGCATATCACCCATGTACTTTAGTATGCCCATGAAAGCACTGACGCCACGCTTACATTGCGTTTCATCTCCGAGTAACTTTTTGAGCAGTGGCAAGCGTAACGGCTCTCGCGTATGAACCCACAAATCACCAGCAACGGCTCTCTTGGCGGTCGTCAAAGTAGACTGTCTTGAAATAGACTGATTGATATCGACATTGTCCCTGAAGTTTTCTTTGGCGTATTTTTCCAACGTGTGCATTCGTTTTCTCTGTATCGTATTGTATTTGGACGTTGCCTTCTTGCCGCCGTCTAGTGTTTGTCCTTTTTTGAACATCTCAAGAACCGTGCTGGAAGGCATCGACATTGTAGGAAGAATGTATACTTGTTCTGTCGGGAATAGTCCTTCTTGCCCATTGCACATGCCATGGCCCCATGTGGCATTCATCAGAGACTCTCCATTGGTATCTTGTAGTAAGGTAATGAGGTCTCCTTTCTTGTATTGAAGGAAGGAAGATGCGTCGCTGTATCCCTGCGAGTCCATTTGGGCTAAGACATAAATGGATCTTCGTTTCAGGCCATCTATCAGGAAAATAACGAGTGAGCTCAGTTCACTCGCGTCGACGCTTTGGAATACAAATTCCTCTTGTTGTACCGTTCTTATCGTTATGTTACCCACATTTTCAAAATTATCATCGGCGCTGTATGCAACATAAGTGATCTCAGCGAATGAAATCTCGAGTAGAATGCTTTCTGTTTGATCAACTAAGTAGATGCCAGTCCAGTTGACGGCTATGATGACAATATCTTTGTTAATAGTGTCTCCTTTCAACTTCATCGCTTCGAAGAATCTTGAGAAGAGCATTGGCCATTTCAACTTTGCGAATATCACTATGTCTTCTTTACATCTCAGTGGGTCTACTTTTGATCGAATGCTTGATGACGCCTCAAACGCCTTTGTGACGAGATGCTCCCATTTTGTCAAAGCAGCGTCATTCGATTGAAGGAACTGATTCGGTATGTAATTCACCACGACTTTTCTCAATATATTGTGATCTATAACCGGTCCGTATTCAACATAATGCTGTTGAGCTGCGATCATTGCGAGGTCCTTCTCTGCGTCGCACCTATATTCGCCAAACTTTACTCCTTTAGCAACTTGATGATAAATCAAGTTAGTCGCAACTGGGTCCTCAACAGGATTGTGCCAAGGCGTGAACACTTCCTTCCTGAAGAACAACCGCCATGGCGCGCTTTTCTCGGACGTCCCCTGTTCCTTAGCGAACTGTTCGCATTGTGAAACTGCATCCATGATATGCTCGCCGTCGCTTCCGAGCGACAGGACTTTGTCATACAGCGTGATGTAAAGCGAGAATCCGAAGAGATCAGTCAGGCCTATGTTTTCGGCTATTTGCTGGCAGATTTCGTCAGCTGTCGTTGCGGAATCGGACTGCACAGTTTTTGTAGTCTCGTCCATAAGGGTTACCGTTAAGAGAATCGGCTTCTTTGTTTTCGTCGCTTGTAGTTCCAACCAGCTTGGCGGTTGCATACGTGTTCCGTTTTTGAAAGTCCTTACCAATCTGGCTTCACAATAAGGTGCGTAGCCGGGCGGCCCGCCGCGAATAAAAGAGCGGAGATATTTGACAAATCTTTCTGAGGGCGGGAAACAACCAACGCAGAGAGACAGCAAGATCCAGCCTCGAGCATAGGAGGCGCTGCTGGGGTTGTTGGTTAGCTGCTTACACAGTTGGGAGTAGATTTCGTCCCTGAAAATTTTAGTAAGTTTTAGATAAAAGTATTATGTGATTTTTTGCATTTTTGTTTAAAGACACATCAAACTGAAGTGGTATACAGGAATACCTCATCACCTTAGTTCCTTTCTTATGATTCCATGTCCAATGATAAAGTGCAGCTTCTCTAAGTTAGAACTTCGTTTCGAGTTCAACCAGGAGTTGTACATCTCGTTCGTAGTTTCGTCATTCATAAGACTCTTCATAAATTCCTCATTGAGTTTGGTTTGCCTCTTCAATGTCTTTTGAATAAGTTTGCCCTTATTTCCATTTTTAGCTTCTTCTTTTGATAAAAGTTCCTGAAGATAGAAGAAAAATATTAACACAGCTATTCCAGAGACAGTGAATCAACTTTATTTTGTTTAACAGAGATTTGTTTTGCCTTACCTCAAATTCCTTGCTCTTCTGGAATGCTCTGCCGATCGTGTCGGACAACTTAGTCATCACGGACGTATTATCGGCAGCTTTCTCATCTACGTATTTAGGCTCTGCCATATCTCCCATGAACCTTAGCATAGTGATCCAAAGCGCGTGTGACGCAACCTTATCCATAGGCGAGGGAAGGTCAAGAAGGGAATGCTTCAAGGGTTTTCTGGAGTACTGGTGGTTGATGTTCCCTAGGAAGTAGGTGGCTGCAAACTTTCTGAAGTTTAGTTCGTCAAATTGTTCCTCTTCTTCGTGGTCTTGTGGCAGCGGAATCACGCTCGTCAATGAGGGTTTAGTCGTCGTTGTTGAAGTCTGAAGGGAAGGAGGATATATTAGAATTTGGGCGACGACGGTCTATTGGGGCAAAATTTCAATGCCGAAAAACACTGGTGGTCATTCTGGAAATGGAAGCTCTTTAAGGAGCGTTTGTATATAACTTTTTAATAGTTAGTCTTTCTAATAATTCAGATAGGGCTTTAAGTCTATTCACGACGAAACGGAACAGAAGCGAATATCGGACTAATCAAAGGCAAAAGGGTTGAGGAGCCTGGTAAAATCGCGCATATAAAATTTGCGAAATCCCCTTTTACTTTAGTAACGCTAAGCAAACAATAATGATCAGCTGAATCAAAGTAGAATTTCAATAATTAGGGTAACATATTGTACTTACTACCCCGAAGCCGGTGCCGCGGACAGTCCCCGCCGGTGTCGCCGTATCCTTTAAAAAACCGAACATGTCATCCACGTATCGATCGTCGATCGCCTCATTATTCTGCTGAACGTTCTCCACTGCCGGCGTTTCTTTGGAAATCCAAATAGTTTTCATTAGTTCCGTGACTTTATTTTCATATTCATCTTCTGCTTCTTTAATGGCATTGGGATTGCGGTTCTTTTGAAGTTCCTTTACACGAGTCTCCATCTCCTTCTTAAGTTCAGCCAGCCTCACTCTAATGATACGTCCTTTTTCTTTGAAAAGTTTTCTTACTAAGTTACCGCGGCACTGAGCTTGGAATTTCGTTATAAATCGCCTGATATTGACGAAAGTTTTTCTTAGTTCTCGTGACCTGATAGCCGCCTGAACGCGCAAGTATCCTCTTCTCATAATGAGGTATCTCTTCCTAAAGCCGCGAGCTCTGTAGTGTTTCTGCACCGTAAGTGCTGCTGCTCTCAACCTCAGGAAACGCCGTCTTAGAATAAATCTTCTTGCGTTAGCCTGTACTCTGATGACAGCTCGCGTCAGAACTTTGTGACGCAACTCTTCCAGTATGACATCATGTGAATCCTTAAGGAACATCTTAGTGTGCCCGAGTTTGAAGTCCTGGTCCTTGAGGACTGCTTCACATATTTTTTTCGTAGCCTTTTTGCAGTCAGTTTTCTCTGCCGGAGGTATATCTGCGACGATAAGTCGGTAGCGATGTACGAATTCGGAATATGAGTACCGTATAGGATAACCAGCTTGTCTGATTTTGGCAGTCTCCATTAAACCGGCATATCTCAACTGGCGAGTGCACAGCGGACGATCGAACTCCTGCAAAAGACGTGAAGATTAAAATCTAAAAATACCACACCATTTAATAGCCAAGTATTTTATAGTTACCCGTGGTTTCTTGAATTCATTGGGCTTGAGACACCTGACAAAGAACGGATGACAAGCGTACAGAGTCTTCATAAGAGCGTCGAGCGATGTCTTAAACTGATGACTCAGCGATACGACTTTGCGAGTCCCACCCTGGGTAGTAGCTGAATCGGCCGCAAACAGCGTCTTCAAAAAAGCATTATTTGAACTCCCGACCATTTCTTTCATGTCAGCGGTAAGCATATCTCTGTTTTTGTCAAGGAAGCCTTTGACTTCATAGAAGACGTCGCCAGCAAAATGCTTCACTCCAAACCTGTGTTCGTGAGAGGATTTGGGAGTAATGTAATAGGGTTTGGTGCTGTGGTTACTGGTCAATTTAGATAGCAGGGTAATATCTGTGCCTTTAGGGAATTTCGATTCTTCGTCAATAAGGGACAGTAGGTTCATAGGCTTCACACCAATCATGTCTAAGTTCTCCTGATTATCAGTGTAGTTTATATTTGTCCAGGTGATACCTTCTTTCTCATACTGCTCCTGTTCCAGCTTAAATATGTGCTTGACAAAGAACTGCTGTAGGTTCTCGTTAGCATAGTTAATGCAAAGCTGTTCGAAGCTATTGGAATCGAAGTTTTCAAATCCGAATATATCTAGGATTCCCACTGATCCACTCGAGAGATTTTGGTCCTTGAACAAAGTCTTGTTGATCATCTCGACTACAAATTCAAAGATGTGGCCGTAAATTGCTTTTACTAAGGCGTCTCGGCCGTCCATAGCCATACTAGCTGTGAGAGTGGACACCACTTTGTCTCCTTGTACAACCAAGGTTTTTCTTGTGAGAGCATCACACAAGGTCGTCTTGTTAACTCCAAGAAGAGCCGCTATCCGGTTAGCATTAACCATGTCGGAAACTTCTGAAGATTCGATATTATTGAAGTTAAAGGTCTTGAACTTCAAATTACCTAAATGCAGAATCGAAGCTAGAAGGCTGAATATCCCCCAGACTTGGTCTTCAGGAAAATTGAGAACTTTGAAAGCAGATCTTATATCGGCGAATTCTAAGCCGTCGTTGCGTCCGTCACACGTCAGCATGTTTCCACAATTTAAGTAGAAATAATCCGCTGGATAACCCAGTTCAAGCTTCTTCTTTTCATCAGCTGGAAGCCCGGTCACAAGAGAGTAGAAAATGTGATAATTCCTTTCACCTTCATTCTGGAACACTATACGGGTCTTTTCCAGTAAATACTGGTCGATATTAGCCCCTTCTATAACGCCTTTCCTGCTGAAGTAAATGTTGATATACTTCCCGAACCTGGATGAGTTATCGTTCTTAACTGTTTTAGCATTGCCGAAGGCTTCGAGAATCGGGTTGGTTTCTTGGATTTGCTGCTCGATCCATGAATGCTTCCCACTGGCTGCAGCCAAGTATTGAAGTAGCAGCTTGGTGCTTTCAGTTTTTCCGGCGCCACTCTCTCCACTGAAAGAAAACACCTTCAACATTAATTTTAAAGGAAGGCGCAAGGTATTTAATCTCATCTCGACCACTACCCAGTCCAGTACTCACCTAATAACGACACATTGGTTGGACCACGTATCCATTAGTTCTCTGTACGAATTGTCACCTATAGCGAATATGTGCGGCGGGATCTCCCCGATCTTTCTGTCTCGATAGAAGTGGATCTGGTCCATGGTGTAGATTGGCAGGATCTCGTACGGGTTGATGGCTATTAACATAGTTCCCGTATAGGTCTGGATGTGAAAGATAACGTTTTAGTATACCTATTCACTGCAGAAGTTTAGAAGCAGGTAAGCAAAATTATATCAAATAAGAAATAAATGTATAGATATCATATGATAAAAACGACACTTTTTTTAATTGTTGGTAATATCATGCCCGTAAATTCTGTTTTATCCCACGTCTCCCGCTATGAAACCAGTAATATAATACTAAGAGAAAGAAAGTAAACAGTTTCATGTGTTTGTCAAACTCAGAGACGAGTATTGAGAGAGGAACAAAAATAGAACATAATCACTTAGCAAATACACGACACACAACCAATTTCAAAAAGGTGTTACTGGCTGTCAAACTTTCGCGTGAATTGACCCCTTGCCCCTAAACGAAATCCTAAAATTTGCCTCGCCTTTAAAATACAATTCTGCAACCGAGAAAGAATTTACTGCCAGGGGCCCGTTTCATAGAAATACAATTCATGGTTTACAATGACCATTCGATGTACATAGCAAGGTCGATTAACCAACTACGCAATGTACATTAAACTATCCTCTTGAGTCCTAGACCAATTAATTTCAAAAATGTCAAAACAAACTACTATTTACACTATTTTTATTTTTAATGCACTAACCCGTGCAGAGGTTGCGGGTTCGAATCCCGGCATGGGTGAAATTTTTAGCCTCTAAATAGGTTTTTAAACTACTATTTTCTGAAAGGTTATAAAAGTGTGATCCCGGAAAAATAATTTTAAAAATCCCCCCTCTCCCCCTCTCCATTTATCTAATGTCCTCATATGAGGACGCTAGGTGTCAGTTCTCGTATGAGGACATAAAGAGTTCATATAAAGTTATTCGAAATTTGGGTGCGAGTAGAATAAAACACTTCATATTATTATATTGAAATCAACATCCAAAACTTTAGTTTTCAAGTCTTTTATTTCCTTACAGCTATAATCATAAAAAACAGAATTTTTTTGGTACGATTACATACTTCTAATATAAAATATAATAGAAAATCGCATTGAGATCAACAAATTATCTAAAAAATTCTATATTCTAGTAATTGGTTCTCAAAAACTCTTGCCCTGCCTTCTTTGCTGGAAGATCTGTGTTTATTAAATTGTTTCAGTATCGGTTTAATTTTCTTCGTCATCCGAACTGGAATTTCCACTAGAATGAGTAGGTAGAACCAGTTCATTTTCAAGTTTCACCATCAGATTCATTTAGGCAATGGAAAATATTATCTTGCAAACCTAAAAACAATACCAATCTTTAGAACGAGTGTCATCTGTGAGCGCGTATAAGCATACCAAGAGTTGTGTTGAGAACGAAAGTGATCATATGAGGACATAAAAAAGAAAGGCTACCCCACAAAGCCAAAATTGATGATTTGTATGAAATATTGATTTCCAAATATACCTACATATTACCTCTAACGGTTTTGTACAAAAAAAACAACAAAAAAAAAGTAAAATTTTATCGATTTATTTGGATAAAAAATATAAAAACTCACCGCGCGGCATGATGGCTCCTTCATCTACAGTTTTACCGTCGCCATGACAGAATTGCATAAAGAAACCACAAAAAATAGGTGTGGCAACATCTCGTCCATGCCCCAAACACCGCGAAATTCAAATATGTGTTTATGAGTTAGTTCATGATTTTTTCAAAGTCTATGTCATCGTGTGAGGCCTCAGGGTCTCAGGAGGCTATGATTGTAGTATTTTGAAACTCTAGGTACTTACATAAATCAACTGTTGCTTGTATCTAATATGTAGATTCCTAAGAATCGAGTATTCCTGCAACTCCCCAAGAGTTATCATGTCCTCGACTCCCGCCACGGAGGACGCATGGAGTGTCTTGAGCACTTGGCCAACTGTTGTCGAGTACACCTTTCCATCGTCGTCCCGCACTTGTATCTTGTCGCCGGAACTGTTGAGAATTTTGACTGCCACTGGGATGTCAAAGATTGTCTTGCCTTCAGGCTTAAGCCAGACCAAGTCCTAGAATAAAAAAATAAGAAAAAAAATGAATCTGAGGAAAAATAGAAGACAGCCCCAACTTACAGGTGACAAAGTTGAAGACTGCCAATTGCACACATCTTTAAAACTTAGAAAGAGTTAAAACTTTAAATTTAAAAACCTATTTAGAGGCTAAAAATTTCACCCATGCCGGGATTCGAACCCGCAACCTCTGGCTATCCGTACCAGCGCTCTACCAATTGAGCCAATGGGCGACTCACGACATCAGTGAAATTTCGAACCTCTTTACAATACTCTCTGTATTACGTACAGGCAGCGACATCTGACTTAAGCAAATTGCATTACTTACAGCCCCGACTACCTACTTTGCAGTTAGGTTTAACATCGGAACGATATCACTGTACCCACATGATTACACTATTTTATAAAATAGTGTAAAACTTTAAATGTTAAAAAAAAAATATTAAGTTTTTGTATGTACCTAACAGTGCCCTAAATATAATTACACATTTTTTAAGTAGGTATACTTACAACAGTGCTCTTTATCTCACTCAAGTAAAATAATTAACAATTTAGGGTAGAATATTTGATAATAACAGATAGGTGAGTCACAAGAAGCAGATAGATTAGTAAAAGTTACTCACTGAAAGTTGAATCCTGTCAGCCATTGTCACTCATTCGAATACCTACGCTATTTACTAAAATAATTACACTATTTAATAAAACTATTCACTACATAATTATTTAGAATAGATTTGCACTTTCATCCAATGTGACATCTAAGTATTGGAGCACTGACTAATATTTATCAATAGATACTTTGATAGTTTGCCTTATCAAGTTTTCAAAAAGATGATTGTGTAGAATTATCATATAAAGGTATTTTCAACATGAGTGATAAGAGTATTATCCATCCAAGATACAGTATGTATGTGGCTGAGCTAAAGCTAAAATGTTAAAAAATCAGCTATTTAAGTAGAAAATATTTATTTTTTATTTTAATCCCACCAAAACATCTGTAAAAAATTGGCTAAGTACCTACGCGTATCAAAAAATACTTGTCTTCGCGAAATTAGCAATATTTTTATATACACGGAAAACATTACAGACTTTTTTAGGTTCTTGTTTATACATAGGTAGGTACCATTTAATGTAGGTATTTTTTGAGACGAGATGTTGGCTAGTTTTTTTACACTTTTATTTTGATGGGATTAATCCGATAAAGTGCTTATAGCAGCTTAGCAATGAACAATACAATCACAGTCGTAATTAAAGTAAGAAAGAAAGTTTGCTGAAAGAAATCTCTCAGGGATAAGCTCACCTTTGTACATATATTTTCTTAAATTGTATTTCTTTTTTGTGTTTTTCGTGTACAAAGTATAACAAAAAACAATCAATCAAAAAGGTTTTCTTCAAAATAGTAAATAGTATAAAATCTAGATCATTTTTGGGAAATTCTAGAAATTGACAAAAAACCTCTATACCTAGTACCTACGTTCCTCAATGCAGTTATGCATTTTGTAATAAATAGGGCCAAAAATTTAAAGCATACTAAAGCTTTTCTCTATGTACAATTAGTTTAGGTAGGGATTAAGTGTTGAAAGGGAAGGGATGCTTGGACCAAATCTTCTCCTTGAGACGTAGGTGGCTCTTGGCGAAAAGTCAAAGGGTTTTCTGTGCGTTCGTAGACCTAGAGAAGGCTTATAATAGAGTTGTGAGGAATGACTTGTGGTCGGCACTGTGTATGGGGTGGACAGCATCTTGCTGCGAGCTCTGAAGTCTCTCTATCATGCTTGCGTCAGAATAAATGGGGCGTATACTGGCTGGTTTAGCTTCCGCAATGGTGTGAGACAGGGCTGTGTCGCATCCCCGTGATTGTTCAATTATTCATGGGTAGTTGCCTGACTGATCTGAAAGAGAATGACTGTGGGATGAGGATGGGTGAGCTACTTGTGAAATCGGTCGAAGAACTGCAGACACAAGTCACGGTAATGGATGAGGCATTTAAAAGGAAAGGTATGAACATTAATGTGAGTAAGACGAAAGTACTGGTCTTTGAAAAAGATGATGAAATGACTGAGTGCAAGATAACGATTAGAGGCGAAAGAGTGGAACAAGTAAAAGAATTTGTCTATTTGGGGAGCCTGTTTACGAGGGATGGAAAGTGTGAAGGTCATATAGAAAGAAGAGTAAAATCGGGAAATTGTGTAAACGGTGCCTTGCACTCCATTGTGTGCAGCCGAAACATCTCCAAAAGAGCTAGATTGGCTATTCATAATGGTGTGCTGGTCCCAACACTTATATATGGTAGCGAGACTTGGGTGCGGCAAAAGAAGCAAGAAAGTAGAATTAATGCAGGAGAAATTAGGTCATTGAGAAGTATGTGTAGTGTTACGTTGAATGACAGGATACGCAATAGTCTGATTAGAGAAAGTTGTGGACTTTGGTTTGGACATGTGGAGGGGATGAAGGAAGAAAGATTGACGAAACAAATATATATTGCGAATGTGCGTGCAAGGGCTGGTAAGGGACGTCCCAGGCGGACATAAATCGACCAAAAAGGGGATGTATTAGCAAAGGGAAAGATAAAAAGTACCCGGAACCGGCGTGCGTGCATGCAACGACTTATGAACGTTGATGAAGCGAAGGTGATCTGTCAGGATCGTGGCAAGTGGCAGTCCCTGGTCTCTGCCTACCCCTCTGGGATACAGGCGTGAGGCTTTGTGTGTATGTATGTAGAATAAATGAGCAATGAGCAATAAATGAGCTTTGAACTTAAATCAATCATTAGACACTCACTACCTTTGAATTTAAAATAAATTTCAATGACACTACGACACTATGTCTTTAACTATGACTGATTAGACTATACAAAGTAAAGTTTTGATTCCTTTACTACTATCCGACAGTAACCGTATATTCTAAAAGCTAACAGCCTATACCTAATTTTTTTTCAAAATCTGTATATTCTGATGGGTACCTACACATAGCTTCCCAGTTATGTGAAATTAGACAATTACTTTTGTCTAGGTATCACAGGATAAGGTTGTTCCCCTTAGACTCTCTAAAGTACGATCCTTATCTACGAACCGTGCAGTCGATCAGTGCTATGCGCATCCTAAGGAGGTTTTACCGCCGCGTAGACGAGAATTATGTCTATGCGGCGCCGGAGGTAAAACGCGTGGGTACGCGAGCTGACCGAGAACTCTAAGAGTACCTACCTAATAGTCACATCACACTTATATATATCACTTCACACTAATAATATAAAGGCGAAAGTTTGTGAGTCTGTATGTTTGTTACTTCTTCACGTCTAAACCGCCTTCACAAATAATAGACCAGGAAAAAAATGGTTCCAGTCCTTTTTAAAGAGACACCCGGAGTTGGTGGAAAAAACTCCGGAAAACCTGTCAAAAGGTAGGGATCAAGTGACTGAACACAACATAAGATCATGGTTTCAAGAAATTGAAGAATTTATTATTAATAGAGGGTTGCAAGAAGTTATAAAAGACCCTAGAAGAGTTTTCAACACAGATGAAAGTGCCTTCTTTTTGTCACCAAAGCCTGGTCGCGTGCTTGCAAAACGAGGAGAAAAACACTTATACAATTCTTGTGGAGATGACAAAGACAATTTGACTGTGTTAATCACAGGGAATGCTTCTGGAAAATTGGCTCCACCAATGATTGTGTTCAGTTACGAAAGTAATTCCAAGCAATCTAGCAGCCAGTATACCCGATGATTGGGCAGTAGGCAAATCAGAAAGCGGCTGGATGTGCAGTAACACATTTTACGAATATATGACGAATGTATTTCAACCTTGGTTGGTGAAGATGGAAATTCAAACACCGATATTGTTCTTTGTCGACGGTCACAAATCCCATCTCACCCTTCATCTGTCCAATTTTTGTTCGGAAAATGGGATAGAAGTCATCGCATTGTACCCAAATGCGACACACATTCTGCAGCCGATGGACCTTGCTGTGTTCAGACCCCTAAAAGTCGCCTGGAAAAAGGCTGTCACAGCTTTCAAAATGCGAAACGATGGGCAAACCTTAAAAAAGGAAAACTTTGCCCCAGTTCTAAAAATAGCTTTTGAAGGTATCACAGAAGAATGTTTAAAAAATGGGTTCCGAGCAGGCGGTCTGCACCCGTTCGGACCTGACTACATAGACATGACGAAAATAAGGCAGCACAAGGAGACCAATAAGGAAGAAACCAATAAAACCAACTCTGCACAAGTAGAATTTCTAAATTATTTAGAATCCGAAATCATCAAGACCTTCACGTTGGAGAAGCTAAATTTGTTCAACAAACTTTACTTCGAAAACAGAAAAACTGTCGAAAATGCATTACCTCAAGAAGACCTGACTTTATACCTAATTTGGGTGAAAAACAAGTCTGAAGTTACTCAGCCATTAAACCCACTGCCGCAACATGCCAGCCCATCAATGATTGAGTCACCCGATATTTTATATTATTGCTAAGGCCAATAATATAAAATATCCACCTAACTGGGATCACAATAAAATGGCAGGGAAAGATTGGATGGAATGCTATCGTAAGCGGAACGAAAATTTGAGTTTGAGGAAGCCTGAAAACACCAGTGCAGCGAGATCTTACGGATTCAACAAAACGGCTGTGAATGATTGCTACGAAAATCTGGAGAAGGTTTTGGATAAACTCTCCGCAGATAGAATCTACAACTTTGATGAATCCGGGATATCGACAGTACTCAGTACGCCTAGGGTGTTCGCTGAGAAAAAACAGAAACAAGTTGGCCAATTTGTTTCGGCCGAAAGAGGAGAACTCGTTACGTTTGGGGGGATCATATCAGCAAGTGGTAACACCATTCCGCCCTTATTCATTTTTCCTAGGGTTCATTTTAAGGATCACTTCATGACGGATGCCCCGGAAGGAAGCCTAGGAGCAGCTACGAAGAGTGGCTGGATAAACGGCAGTATATTTTTGGAAGTACTGCAACATATTAAAAAGAAGTCATGCTGCACCAAAGATAATCCCATTCTGCTCTTGGTCGACAACCACGAAAGTCATGTGACAATCAAAGCTGTGGATTACGCGCGTGATCACGGCATTATTTATTTGTCATTCCCACCCCACACAACACATCGTCTACAACCTTTAGACGTGGGAGTATTTGGACCTTTCAAAGCCAAGCTGAAGGTAGCCTTTAATGATTGGCACGTAAACAATGCGGGGAAGACCCTCAATATATACAACATACCAAAACTGGCCAAAATAGCATATTTTGATGCGTTCACTTCCAAAAATATAACGAACGCCTTCGCAAAAACTGGAATATGGCCACTCAATAAGCTGACTTTCAGCGATGGCGATTTTGACGCCGTGCAAGTTTATCATTCAGAGTCCACAGCAGGCCCTGATGAAAATGTGCAAGAAGCCATCCCAGAAGAAATAGATATTACCCAAGAAGATCAACTGTCACCAAGACCAGATGCACACTCGCCGTCTTTACTGACGCAGCCACTTGATCTGCCATCTACATCTGCTCAAGGATTAGTAACCCCTGAAATGATTCGACCCTACCCTAAAGTGGCTAGAGATGTGAGCAAAAAATCCAAAAAAGGTAAACAGCCTGGTAAATCTAGAATTTACACAGATACTCCCGAAAAAAATAGGCTGGAAGAAATAGAAAAAGCAAAACAGTTGAAGAAGCAAGAGCAAGAGAGAAAAGAAAGAGCTAAAGAGATGAAGAAGGCATTAAATTTAATATCGGGTAAAGATATATTAAGTAAACCAAAGAGAAAGAAGCAAAATACTGATACTGAAAGTGAAGATGTGACTGACATGAGTAGAGAAAGTTCCTGTTCTCCCATTGAAGAGATTTCTGAAGGATCTGATTTGGAGAACGAAATTCCAGTTTTAACTGAGTTTGTGAAAGAGAAAGGCTTTATTCTAGTGAAGTTCGAGAAGAAAAAGTCTGTCAAACACTATGTTGCTCAGGTGATTACAAAATATAGTCCCACTGAGTACAAAGTTTCATTTTTAAGAAAGAAATCCGGCGCCTGGAAATTTGTTTTTCCCAATAACTCAGACGAAGGTACTGTTTACATATCAGACGTAGTATATGTATATTGCCGGACCCCAAATTTGCTTCTACAGCAAGAACAGCTAATATATTTAGCTTTCAAAAAGATCTGTCTATGTACAATGTGCAATAAGTAGATTCATAAAAATGTTATGACTCTTGTTACCCTGATGGTAAATGTTAATGTTGATTAGTTCCTGTAGGACAAAGAAGTTAAATAATATTAAAACAAAAAGGTATAAACTAATTGTATTTAAAACTATCTTATTATTAAGTACTTGAGCACCCAAGGCTGATTCTGTGAAATGTTGATCTCAATAAACGTTAGATTTTCTATAAATAGCATTATTAATCATGATGTACGGAGGTACCCCACTATGTACGAAGGTACCCCAACATATGTACGAAGCTACCCCGTGTGTGGGGTACATTCGTACGATTTCCAGTTTTTTTTTAAATCGTCATAGCTTGGCCACGCTTCTCTATATGAACAAGTCGTCTAAGGGAATATTATAGGCAAATATATAAGCAATCTAGCGATGCTCAAATTGTTTTCAAATAGCGTTTAGTTTTTCTGCTACAGGGCTTGAAGTGAAAAGTGTACGAATCCCCCCCACTTTCCCCTATTATGAAAATAATAACAATGAGACTGATTTTATTTATAGTATTTTCTAAGGTTAACACGAGCTGTAGACATTATTAAAACTGTTTTTATACGGATTTATGCTCGTTTATTACATTTTTACAATTTTCCAACGTTTCGGCACTTTTTCAGGTGCCGTGGTCCCGGATGACTGAGGTGACAGGTGTCTTTTAGAAATCATTAACGGTTAGTTTACTACCCTCGGCAAAAATTACAAAAGTTAATTATGAAGTTACGTTCCAAAATAGACAAACCAATTATTTTTTATATAAAGTCAACAATATTGATTATTAGTAATTGAAGTTAAAATTAAATTTATAAACTAATTACTTTATATGAACTTAAAGATACCGATTATTAATTGAAATTAAATTGATTTTTTATTATTTATTCTACAGTCACACTTCTAGCAAGGGGGTCTCATGCACTTAAGCACTGGTTCCCATGCTACCGGTATGTTCCAACCACGATCTCTATTAAAATTTGGATGCCGGCGGATCTCTATTGCCTCACGTATCATTCTAGGGAAGAAACGGTCTTCTCGGGCTAGAACTTTAACTTTATCGAAATGTATAAAGTGGTTGGTACCGCTAAGTGTATGCTCGCTGACTGCAGATCTACCAGAGCGCTTATGTTTCACATCAGCGATATGTTCCTTCACCCGCTCAGCTATGGTACGCTTCGTTTGACCAATGTACGAGGAACCACATTCACAGTCAAGCTTGTATACTCCTGCCTCTTGTAAGGGAATCCTGTGCTTGACACTTCGCATGAATTGGTGTATCTTTCTTGGCGGCTGGTAGATGGTTCTGATTGAGGCGCGTTTCAAAATACTCCCAATTTTGTCAGTCACTCCTCTCACGAAAGGCAGGTAGGCTGGAACTCGCTCGACTGTGTCCGGTTTGACACGTCCACCGCGACGGACACGCGGAACTTGCAGCTTGTTTGCACGAAGTACTCGTTTGACATGCTGGAGTTCCGCAGGTAGATGGTCCTTGTCGCAGATTCGGTGTGCCCTCTGTAACAGAGATTTTCCAACGGTAGACAACTGACACGGGTGATGGTGAGACTCACCGTTTAGGTACCTATCAGTGTGGGTCTTTTTCCTATAAACTGTATGTCCTAAGGTTCCATTTGGATTCCTGATGACTAAAACATCTAAGAAAGCTAAAGAACAATCTGCTTCTAACTCCATTGTAAACTGGATCTTGTTGTTTATAGAGTTAAGGTGGTCTAAGAAAGCCGTTATTCCACTAGTTATTTCCCGTGTCAGTTGTCTACCGTTGGAAAATCTCTGTTACAGAGGGCACACCGAATCTGCGACAAGGACCATCTACCTGCGGAACTCCAGCATGTCAAACGAGTACTTCGTGCAAACAAGCTGCAAGTTCCGCGTGTCCGTCGCGGTGGACGTGTCAAACCGGACACAGTCGAGCGAGTTCCAGCCTACCTGCCTTTCGTGAGAGGAGTGACTGACAAAATTGGGAGTATTTTGAAACGCGCCTCAATCAGAACCATCTACCAGCCGCCAAGAAAGATACACCAATTCATGCGAAGTGTCAAGCACAGGATTCCCTTACAAGAGGCAGGAGTATACAAGCTTGACTGTGAATGTGGTTCCTCGTACATTGGTCAAACGAAGCGTACCATAGCTGAGCGGGTGAAGGAACATATCGCTGATGTGAAACATAAGCGCTCTGGTAGATCTGCAGTCAGCGAGCATACACTTAGCGGTACCAACCACTTTATACATTTCGATAAAGTTAAAGTTCTAGCCCGAGAAGACCGTTTCTTCCCTAGAATGATACGTGAGGCAATAGAGATCCGCCGGCATCCAAATTTTAATAGAGATCGTGGTTGGAACATACCGGTAGCATGGGAACCAGTGCTTAAGTGCATGAGACCCCCTTGCTAGAAGTGTGACTGTAGAATAAATAATAAAAAATCAATTTAATTTCAATTAATAATCGGTATCTTTAAGTTCATATAAAGTAATTAAGTAGTTTATAAATTTAATTTTAACTTCAATTACTAATAATCAATATTGTTGACTTTATATAAAAAATAATTGGTTTGTCTATTTTGGAACGTAACTTCATAATTAACTTTTGTAATTTTTGCCGAGGGTAGTAAACTAACCGTTAATGATTTCTAAAAGACACCTGTCACCTCAGTCATCCGGGACCACGGCACCTGAAAAAGTGCCGAAACGTTGGAAAATTGTAAAAATGTAATAAACGAGCATAAATCCGTATAAAAACAGTTTTAATAATGATTTTATTTAGTTCAAAGAAAAAAACGGTGTAAGAATTGTAATTGTTGGTAGTTATAATGTGATTTTAGTTACTTTGACACTTATTTTGTTAGTGAGAATTTAATTTTTGTGTTATATTTTTATATGGCCTATAGTCCAAAAATATAATTAAAGCACATTTCTCGAAATTTAATTGGTTTTAATTTTTATATTTCCTTGAAATCAGAAAATATTTCTAGGTTGTATGTACATCACGGGGCTTCTGGGGAATGTTGATTACTGGATGTTGATAACTGGTGCATGTCGATTACTGGTTGTCGATGTCTGGAAACTAAGTGTCTATTACTGGGGATTTCGGTAATTTTTAGTTTTTATATTATTTTCGCAATTTTATGAATTATTTTTAAACTATTTGTAGCTCCAGTAGCTCTTGACTATACTTAGAACAATATTAAATTATAATGTCATTCTAAGTAAACAAAAAAAAAAAAAATTTTAGTTCAAAATTACCAACTCCCATAAAGTGTCGATAATTGGGGTCATCACCCTAATAAAATTTGGCATGGAGTTAACTTTACTGACACCCTAGATTAACCCCACATACCACATAGGCTACGTTTCATTGCGGGAAATATCTTATTCCTTTAGGAAAATCGGTAAACCGCGGTTAGCACCAATCTCTCTGAGACGAAGGAGAAGGAAAAAACTTGGTTGGAGCTGCAATCCCTAGCTATGAACAGAGATAAACGGAAAGCCCTTGTGTCATCCCCACTCTCCACGGGTGTATCCCGTTGGTTCGATCGGTCGACCTTGTCAGTCGATCCAGCGGTACTTTTTTCCCGTTCGCCATAGCGATCTAACATTTGGGATAACGTGTTCTTATTAGATCGATTCTAATTAAAAAATGTACTGTCATTTGCACAGTTCTGAACATGACTGTACAAAAATAAAAGGTGGGCGTTGGCTAAACGGGAAAAAGATTTCGCATTGTGCTGATTGATTGGTTGACCGATCGCATTAATGGGAAACACCCCTCTCCACGGAGGAGTAAAGGGACCAAAGAAGAAGAAAAACACTGCAAAGCACAGCTAGTAGTAAATAATAGTGACAGTTAAATTAGTATAATGTATTTATTTAAAAATAATTCAGTATTACAAACATCTTACTCTAGTGACAATTCTAAATTACTTCTTCTTTTCATCCTTCTCTTTTTTCTCCCCTTTCGCTTTCTCCTCGGCAGCCTTTTTATCGTCTTTCTCTTTCTTCTCCTTAGCTTCTTCCTTCTTGCCGTCCTCTGCGTCTCTATTTGTAATCTTGTTGTTGATGAGGTTATGCAGGGCTATGATGGACCGCACTAGGGCGGCTAAATATACAACCAGTGATTGATCATTGGTCTTGATATAAAGGTTGTCAATGAAGTTGTCACCCGCAATATCAGGCAAGAGGTTGAAGATATCCTGCAGCTGATAAATTATTTGGTGGTTGATTGGCAGTTGTCCCTCTCCTACCTGAACCAGGTATTCCCTGATCTCTGTCAGTTGCGAGTGAAGACCCCGTAGTCCAAGCAACTGGTTGGTTATTTGTTGAGAAAGACTACCAACTGTTGTGTCCTTGATATCTCTCAGTAAATGTTCTACTCCCACTTCCTCAGCTTCTTCCGCACCTATGTCACTAGGGACATGCTCAAATGTACGGGTTGTCGGGGAACCATCATCGTGGACCTCTTCTACGGCTCGATAGGCTTCAGTCGGGAGACCAAGGTCTTTTGGCTTAGCATCAATAATGACAAGCACTGAGTTGGGGCAGTAGCGCCTGATTAGCTCGTTGATAGACACATCATTCTGATGCAGCTTTGGCCCAGTGTGGTACCAGCCCACTACCTTTTCCCTTGCATTTACCTTCTTAAACATTCCATACATGTTTTCCAAGTAGTCATGGTCCAGGAACCACACTGACTTGTCTTTGTCATCTTCATCGAAGGGTACTGAAAGTAAATGGTGGTATGAGAATTTGCTAGTCATCTCTTACTGATAAATTGTCAAGTGCAAAACACACTGACTTGCAGAGTTTTGTAACAAGTTGGTACTAGCATCCACGAAACTTAAAAGATCACTGTGATTCATCTCGAATTCAACAATATTGTCTGACTCATGATAATGAAGATTGCCAATGCAAAATCCCCTAGTATAATAAGTTCCACGTAACATTAATACGATTTGACTTAAGCCTTAATGTATATAATAACCGTAAAAGCTATGTCGAATAGTGGCCCTAAGATAATCAAGTTGATTTTCAAGAGACAGTATGACAGGATTTACTGACCTGCAAAGCTATTTGATACGTCCAAAACACCCTTGGCTCGCCAACAACCCAGGAGAACTCCAACAACTCTCTTCTGGTTGCCGATTTTGCCCATTCGATTGAAATGGTCTACAACGCTCAGCAGGACCAGCGGATGGACCACTACTTTCGTAGTGACGACTTCTTGACCAGGCATGGTTATTGTTTTTTTATAGTATTTACGAGTTACTGGTTTAGTTTATTGTGTCTTTCCGCTAGGAAAAGAAAATAACCTTTGTAAAATCGTCGGCAAAGCAGCGAAATCTCCAAAACTCCAATCAATCAAACAAAACTAAATTTTGACAGTCATTCTTGTCTATGCCGAAATCCCTAAACCAGCTATCATGTCTTTGGCTGGCCTAAATAGTCTAGTTATTCTATGGCCGTGGGGCCGCAAACTTGCGATTTGATTTCCATCTCGATTGAATCCTGCCTACTACCTACATGATCAATCTTCATAGTGAAAATAATGAGGTGAATATTCTTAGAATAATAGTGTATACTCAGCCACTAGTGGTACTAATAGCACATACAACAATGGCATGAGTCAGCGTTTTGTGGCGCTGAAATGTCAGAATTCGACAATTACAAGTATTATGACATTTAGAGCAGTGAATGCTATTTACGAAACTTAGATACTACACTACAAGTGCCAAAAACTTCGTCACCTACGCAAGACACCAAGCTGTGGGCGGCTTTTCGGCCTCGTGGGGCCCGTTTTTATTTGCAATACAGGATAGTTTTGAAAGCTACATTTTGGGAAAATGTCCTTATTATTATGAAAAGCTGTATGATTAATGATTTATCGGTAATAGTAAGACATATACGTTAATATCCGTGATTTTAGATATTTTTCTCGAAACACTGAATGCAAATTTGTAATAGGAGATACCATGACGTTGAATTTTTTTTCTAATATGTTAAATGTATTAAAGTCTGTCCTCCTATATTTGTAAACAATTAAAAGAACAATTGATTTGGCCGGCGCTGCCTATTATACGATAGTATTTTTTCGATTTTTATATATTTTTCGTTCGTTATCAACCCTTGTATGTCCCCACTGCTGGGGCACGGGTCTCTTCGTGCATCGCAGGAAGGTTAGGCCATACTCCACCACGGGGGCCAAGTCCGGGTTACTGGAGGATTGTAAGACAGTGGCGGGCCTTACTGTCAGAAGTTATCAAGCCGCCCATAAGGCCTCTGACATGGCTTAACGACTGCCATTATATGACAGCCGGCACCATCATATATTTTTATCCTGATATTATTTTTTAATGCTTAACTGAAATATTATTGCAACTAATCTAGAGTCATGTTTTTTAATCATGATTAGAATATCTCCTTAAAATTTATCAATTGAATTCAAAGTCACGCGTTAGTTTTGTAGTGATAAAATAAAAATATTTGTGCAACAGGGAAAACATACAACGACGGTAGTAATAGTGGTACCGCTGTACTTTAAAAGTACTTAGGTAAGATGTAATTTAGTTTGTTTAATGAGTGTAGACCACAACTTTTTGTGTATCAGCCACCGAATTTTTATCACGCAATCTAAGCTGTACTAACACATGACTGAAATTTCATGAGCGATGACAAAAATATTAATCAATCAATTCTTATTTTATGGCTACCCTAGGATTCTGCCAATGTCGAGTTTTGGAGATGGCATCTTTTTTTTAAAGAACTGTTTTTTTTTATCCAGTGATGTCGTTGGTTGAGATACCTAGAACAAAACAGCACAAAATAGATATAAATACGTCGCATATCTGTTAATATATTATAATGTAAAAAAAAGTTTCTATAAACTTATATTGTTATTTTTTATAAAGTTACATAAAATATTAATAAATGGGGTAAACACTAAAGGTAACACAGAACGAAAGTTAGTTGGGAGAGGGAAGTTTGAAGGTAGGTAATTATAAAGTGAAGAAGACAGTTTTGGGCAGTTGAAAAAGATATGGTCCAGTGAGCCCTCGTCAAGACCACACTCACATAAGGAGTGGTCCCTCACCCGTATTTTCGTAAGGAAAACAGTGGTGCAAGCATGACCCAAACGAAGCCCACAAATTGTGGATGTCACTTTTCTATCAGCAACACGGTACTGGAAAAACCATGGCCTGGAGGGAATTTCAGGTTGTATATTTCCATATTGGGAACCTTTGATGCTGAGAGAAGATTTCCACTGGGTATTCTATGAATTATTTAGGTCTTTCATAGCTGTTGTGCGAAGATCATGTGGGTAGATGTGAGAATAAGTCTGAGCCAGATTGAACGGCATTTTTAGCGCATGTGTCTACAAATTCGTTACCTTGTATCCCAGCATGACCCGGAATCCAGGCAAGTACAATTTCTATATTTTGCTGATCGCACAAGTAAAGAGCTTCCCTAATTTTAAAGATAATTGGAAATTTATTTTTTGATCGCAATGGGTTGGCAAGGATCGATTGTAAACAGCTGAGAGAGTCTGAAAATACTTATGATGGCTTTTTGGAATGAGTTTTTATGTGCCTGAAGAAATAAGATTGCTTCCAAAATTGCCACGGCTTCTCCTGTGAAAACAGATGTGGATGGAGGGCACTTGTAACTGATTGTTGTGTCTTATTTCGCTTGAAAACTAATAAATATATTCTATTCTAACTGAGTATAACGTTGAATTTTGGTATCCAGATAGCTGCTCCGACAAAAATATTAAATACCTTATTAAATCAGTTTTTTTTTTTATAGTACATACGTGTAATGAGCATAACTACACAGGCGTTATATGAGTAGGAGCAACATCCGCTATTATGGGTTGTTATATGGTTCTTCAATCGATCGATATCAACCCTAGTATGTCCCTACTGCTGGGGGCTGGGTTAATAAATGTGTTACACCGTTACCAATAAGTCATTAGTATTACTGTTTTTCATAATGAAATATCTCAAAATTTGTCAATCAAATGCGAAGACACTCTGTAGAGGGTCTCTACTAGAGGCTGACTAGACACTTCCTACCTAAACTTGCTTGTCTACTATTGTCTAGTCTATTTATTTCGCGGTCTGTCAAAATCGACAAAATTTCTTGTGTGGTATTGATTGTTGTAATTTATTCTTTCTAAAGTATATTGTGCGTATATTAAGCCTTTTGTCACAAAACCAACTGACCACTCAATTCCTCAAGTCACTGGTCCTGTCTGCGGAAATATATCAACATGGCACACCGGACTATAACCTTCGTAACCGGCAATGCCAAGAAACTCGAAGAGCTCCGAGCTATTTTAGGTAACAATTTTCCTGTTCAGGTCGACAGTTATAATTTAGATCTGCCAGAACTACAAGGGGAAATTAACGAAGTCACCATCAAAAAGTGCCAAGAGGCAGCAAGAGTGCTTAAGAAGCCAGTTCTTATTGAGGACACTTGCCTATGCTTTAAAGCTTTAAAAGGCCTTCCTGGCCCTTATATCAAATGGTTTCTCCAGAAACTTGGTCCGGAAGGGTTAACAAGGTTACTAAGTGGCTGGGAAGACAAGTCTGCAGAGGCTGTGTGTACCTTCGCCTACTGTGATGGAGAATGCAAAGACCTGGATGTGGTAATGTTCCAGGGCATCACTGAAGGATCAATAGTGGAACCAAGGGGCAGCAGAGATTTTGGTTGGGATTGCATATTCCTACCCAATGGCTACAGCAAGACCTATGGTGAAATGACAAAGGAAGAGAAAAATAAAATATCACACAGATACAAAGCTTTAGACAAGCTAAAGACTTACTTTGTACCCAAGTGTCCTGATGGTATTCAATGATGATGAATAGTTACGTATTTTAGTTGAAGGTAACATGTACTAAGTGAAATTAAATTAGCGATCAAATTACAGGATTTCAGTTTGTTACACATTTATTGTGATTATTGTTATTCCCCATAATTAACATTAACGCATAAATCTTACTAACAATGTTAACATGATAAATGGTGAATTAAATCTAAGAGCATTACAGTTAGACATATGAACTTCCGGTGCTATGTAAGGCTCTAAATTAGAATTATTATAGTTCTTATAGTACCACTCTCTTCCATCTGCATTTCTTGTTTTAGTATTTCCTATGTTTTCAGAGAACCTGGTCTTAGGCTCTCTGTTGATCACTGGTGCAAAGTTGTGCCTCGGATCAAATTGCTCTACATGGGGTAAGTTCACTTTAGTTATAGTAGCTGGCCTTTTACTCTGGTTTCTCCTGGCTATGTCTTCAGGAATCAAAATTGCAGAGAGCGCTGTTGGTGGATTTTCCACATGTTTCTTTATAGGTGGCTTAGAGGTAACAGGGGAGGATGTGTATGATATAGTGCTTGATTCCATCCACGCCTGTAGAGACATGTCATTTGTAGTATCTGTTGTTATTAGTATCCCTTCCTTCTCTGTCACTTGTGTTATGGTCACATTGGATTCCATAAGATTATATTTGCTAAGTTTCCCCTGGTCACCTTTTTGCTCCTCAATATTTTTGGTCCTGTTGTAAGCTACATGAGTGCTGTTATCATCATCTAAGTAGGCTTGAAGCTCATGGATTTCAGTTTTTGTCTTCTTGTGTGTAGAGTTGGAATTAGCCTGCACTTTTATTGATGGTGTTGTCTGTTCTACAGTGCCCAAAGCCTGCAGCATAATTGGTTGACTTTGATTATTTCGACCTTGTGGAGCAGTGTTGGGTGTAATTTTTGCTTTAGTGGGGTTTGGTATTGGCATGAAGCCTCCAGCTGTGGTCGGAAGAACAGGGGAAAATCCACCAGTTTCAAACTTTGGCTGTCCTTGGGCAAAGTTGTTTCCATTTTGTTGTTTCATTTTGCCATCTGAATAGTCGATTTTTCGGCCAGTATTCCACAATTTGCCTACATTTAAAGATGGTAGAGGCATACCAAAAAATGTAAACCCACTACTTGGAGCATTGCTAGTCGCAGAAGGTTTGTTTCCAATATTGGTATTTTTCAATGTCGTATTTTGTAAGGTAGGTGGTTTACTCTCAGTATTTTGTTGTGTACTCCCATTGTTTGAAATATCGTTACTCAATCCTTCTAAAAGTGTGTCATTGTAAGGATAGTCTACATATTCGTCGTAAAAGTATTCAGATTCTTCTGGAGATGGCCTGTTGTTGATCTTGTTGTTTTGGTAGGTATTTTTTACCTGAGTTGTGTAATCCTTGACCTTATCTAGTGTTGAAAATACTTGAGATGTTGCCAAGTTGGGCAAGAGAGCTTCATTCTCATGAGTTATGCAGTATTTGGATTCTTCTTCGGCGTTTATTAATCGATCAGCGTTTTGACAGTCTGTTCTAGAAAATGGCATTCCCTTGACGTAGGTCCCGTCGGCACATTTTGGTCCTATGGAGGACGATTCGGATAGCCAAGACTTCAGCCACATTATTCTGCAGTTGCAAACCAATGGATTACCTGAAAGGGCAATATAATTTATCAGGCATTGGGTTTTGTTTGTATTTAACAAGACAGTCCATTTAATAAGAGTTGTAGAGTGTGTAAGCAGAGCAGGGACTAAAAATCGAAAGTAGCTCGAATGGTTCTTATACGTGCGAAGAGTACAGTAAGTAAGTGTCAATTTAAAAACCTTTATGTATGTTCGCAACTAATCTTCCCTATTCTAATAAAATTAAGGCGCTTTGGGTTGGTAACTAGTGCCATCAATGGAAAAAAATTATAACTTGTTTTATGATACTTTTTTATCTAAAAGTGAACATGAGAAACATGAGAACAACTGTGACAATTTTTAGAACCTAGGATCACCAGATTCAAACATCCTAGCATACCCTTAGTCTTAGATCGTTGTGTATAATGTATGCATTTATAGATAAATAAAGTTCTATCAAATAAAAAAAATCAAATAACTATAAATATTAATCAAACCTGTTAAGTATACGAACCATTTTGTATAGTAGTATTACATCTTTCTTCCGGCCCCTCCCGCAAGTTAAAATCTATGAGACCTAGGTACAACGTTGCAATTTTTCATGTCTGTTGAGGTTCCCTTAATTATTGTAAAATATAGTATTGTAAATATGGTAACTTTATGTTTATCAAGATATATAAATTGTTTCTCTCTCTCTCTCTCTCTCTCATATAGGCGTCCTATATTTTTGAAAAAAAATACATTTCCGGGCCGATCGCAACGGTAGGGAATTCGATGAAACTGTATAGCTAGAGCAAACGTTGTGTTTATGAGATTCTATCTATATTATAAAACATTTTTTTCATTTGCTTCATTTTCAATTCAAGACATACCTACGCGACAAAACCAAAAAGTGGGTCCTTCTTTGTGCCCCCTCAGTCCTCAGAACAATAACTTTATTGTTCTAAGCCTCAGTCTCATCTCGTAGATGTCAGGAATCAGGACTGTAGGTCGTATCTTTCGTTCCTAAGTACTGAATCAGTTTCTGAATGAATCGCTTTGGTCCCAGCTTACGCATTCTACATTCTCTATTACTTGTTGACTGGCTTAATTTTAGAAGTCGTCTTACCTTCAATATTCAAAATAGCAATGTTATTCCTTAACTTCGCAAACGTGTTTTCCGTTACTGTAGACAGTTTATTGTTTCGTATAGAAAGAACCTTCAATCTCGGCATGTAATCGAAAGGCTGACCGTTAATGAAGCATATTACATTGTTGTCCAAGTTTAGTTCCACTAACCACTCCATGTATTGAAATGAGGTCCTTGATATCTTGGTCAGTCTATTGAAACTCAAATCCAAGACTTCCAGTGATGACAGCTGTCTCAAGCCGGTGTTTTCCACACTGGTTAACTGGTTGTTGCTCACGTTGAAATATTGTACCAGAGGGACATTTTCAAATGCCTTTAAAGATATAAACTGTAATCTATTGCCTTGGAGTTCGATTATTCTCAACTTAGGAAGGTTTGAAAATACATGGTCTGGAATGTCCACGATATGATTTCTACTCAAATACACTGACACTAAATTTGGCAGATTAGAGATTGCTTTCGAATGCACCACCTCGATCTGGTTGCTGTCTAAATTAATCGCTTGTAAATCTCGAAGATCCATGAAGCTTCCAGATCGCAGTTCGAATAGTCTGTTGTGTGGCATTTTAAACTCGGTGAGAGTATTTAGATTGTTGAGTACATTTCCATCGAATTTCTTGATGTGATTATGACTGGCATCCAATATTTTAAGCTTTGGCAGGATGTTAATTGTCACTGGTAATTCGTTCAAGTTATTAGATGATATGTTAAATACTTCCACATCTAAGGCTGAATTTACAGCACTAGGACTTATGCTCTTCAGTTTGTTCCTGCTAAAGTCCAATGCGGATAATGCAGCGTTCTCTTGTATCACCATAAAGTCGAAATTCTCAATAGTATTTCCGTGTAGATTTACTTGTTTCAAGTGGGTAAGTTTCTTCAAACTTTTTGGGTGGACTGATATAATTTGATTGTCTCCTAAGTCTAATATTTCTAACTTTTCAAGATCGCCAAACGTTAATGCGTCGATTTGTCTCAGGCCATTCCTCCTCATGTAAAGTCTTCGTAAGTTACGCAGACTTTTCATGCATCCTTGTGGTATCTTTTGTATTCCGTTACTGGATATATCCAAAATTCTCAAGGCCGGTAATTCTAGGTCTGGCGATGGTGATGCAGGAAGATTAGTTATTTGGTTCCTTTGCAAGAAAACCTGCTCTAGACCTCTTGGCATTCCAGGGACAAATTCTATTAGTTTATTTGCACTTGCATCCAATTCATAGAGGTTCTCTAAGTTTCTGAAAGTAGCTGGATGCACTGATACTAGAGCATTTCCGGAAATGTTAACATACTCCAACAGGGGCGTTTCCATAAACGTGATTGGATCGATCATTGCTAACTGGTTATTACTTAGGTTGATTCTTCTCAAAGCTGGTAAATTATAAAACAGTTTTGGCTGTAGTCTTTGAAAAAAATTGTAAGATAAATCTAAGCCTTTCAATGCTGGTAAGTTCCAAAATGGTCCTTCGTTGTAGTCACTTAGGGAATTGTTACTTAAATGTAACTCCCTGAGAGCAGGCATTGCAACGAATGCATCAGCTTGGATAAATTTAATACTGTTCTTGTTTAAATGTAGTCGTTCTAAACTAGGGTGGCCTCTCAAAGCACCTCTAGGTATCTCATCCAATAAATTGTCACTCATGTCAAGGAATCTCAATCTCGGCAGAGCATCAAGTAATGCTCGAAACTCTGAAATGTGAGTGATTTTGTTTCCTATAAGATGAAGTTCTTCAACTCCGCTCCCCGATTGCTGCAGGAATGATTCAGGATGGATCCGATTTATTCTGTTAAAGTTTAGATCGACCGTTCTTAGTTTCGGGACTCTATGAAATGCTCCATGGTGTATGATGTTTATATTATTATTTGCCAAATATAAACTTTCCAACAAAGGATGATCGACAAAGGCACCTTCGCCTAACTTATCAATTACATTTTCATCCAGTTTTAAAGATGATAACATAGGCAAATCTCTGGTTGCTCTGCCGACCATTGTTGCATCACTGATTTTATTATTACTTAATGAGAGCTCTTTTAATGACGACAGCAAAGATAATGCTCTCATGTGTATTATATTTAGTCCACAATCCGTTATTTCTAACTTCCTCAACTTTGGTAGATTATAGAATGTGTTCTCTTTTAATATTTGTAGATTCGGACTGCCTTGTATGAATAGTCTCTCCAAATTGGGAAGATTTTCGAATGTGTGTTCATTTACTGTACTCAGACTTTCCGATTGTATGTTTATGTACTTTAATTTTGGGAGAGAAGTGAACGTAGGAATTCTTTTGAGATTTTGAGATTGGATTGTGATCGCTTGAAGGTTGTGTAACTTCAGCAAACTCTCAGCTGGAAGGTTTTTCAAATCGTTTTCGACAATAAATATTTCTACTAAACTATTTTCTTGCGTCTCCAGCCATGCCACAGAAAGTCTTTCAAGGCCATTGTGTCGTAGCATCAGTCTGAGTATCTTAACATTTTGAAATATCTTTCCAGGGAGTGAGGGTAGATAGTTGTTTTCGATTATAAGCTCATCTATTGGCTTTCTGACATATTCTCCAACTTTCTGTACTCCTTTTAAGACTTGAGGCAAGTCGCTATGGGTACACCTGAAACAAGATTATATTTTGTAACGAATATCTCCTAATAAAATCCATAGTCACCGATGTCAAGAGATATCCATTTCTACCAGACTTCAAAAGGAAAGGATGTTTGATACTAGCACTTTTGATGTAGGGCGACCGATCGACGCTTATAGTATCTAGAAGTTAATAATGGGTCAATCTTACCATATCTGTATATCCTCATTTCTGTTCGTACAAATGCAAGGCAATATAGTTTCTGGGCTTGGGCATAACGATGCCTGCCCCGAAACTCCAACCAACATCACGAGAAGCAGCCATAACGCCGGAGTTCCTGTTTGTGATTCCATTCCTCTGTTTTCACCATTGTAGCATGCTCATTAAGGTGTACGTTCTCGCATGGTCCTGAAAATATAGAATCAAATATATATTTTCCGCGGCGTAATGTTACATAATGTCGAATGCAAGGTAGAAAAACGTAAATCTGTTGACTTGTTATTCTTAGCTTCGTGAATTCGGTGCTAGCTCCACAATTTTGTTTTTTCATGGATCTTTACTCGGGTTAAAACTTAGGGTTGGTCTGAGGTAAATGTCTCTACCTATCTTTAATTATATCGAAAAGTTTTGTTTACTAACATAGCGAAATGATACAATGAGGATTTTGCTTGAATCCACCACAAGTTAGGCGTGTGGTAAAACTTACTTATCGCGGTTAGGAAACTCGCAATTTCGGAAAGATAACCGGTTGCGTCAAGGCCCGGCACTAATGAAAACAATAAAATGGGGAACAATGGCCAAGCAGAACGGTCCGGTGGTTAAGTTGCACTTTCGCTCCTTCACCATTGTTCTGATTACCGGCGATCTACGCTGTACCAACGTGCGATATTGTTCTTGGGGAATTGTTTAGATCTTGCGCAACCGTATTAATTTGGACGTTTTAAGAATTGAGTTGATGTAGGTCACATGAGGTAGTTAGCACAGTTAATGCATAATTGAACAGAGTTTTTACGGAGAATTGGGTTGGAACATTCCGTAATGTTACGTATTATTTTGATGTCTACACATTCCTTTAGAGGAGATGAGAATGTGACAATTTCATATTATATTCTTTTTGATGCACTAAACCGTGTTAAGGACAATTTCAAAAAAACCTATTTAGAGGCTACAGCACGCGACCGCGGCACGGTTAGCCAGAGGTCGCGGGTTCGAGTCCTGGCATGGGTGGAATTTTTAGCCTCTAGGTAAATAGATATTTTAAATCTCATTTTAGTACCAGTACGAAGTTAGCTACTAGCTACCCAGAATTAATCAGTTTGTTACTACAGTATGTCTGCTACTCTGTATAATGTCATAGTTTTGTTACTCACATGTCTACCTAAGAGTCTGTAACATCCTAGGAAGTGGTTTTTTTACGGACGGATATAATATAGGTACCTACACGTAAATACTTTTTTCTGTATACGCCGGTACGCTATAGATTGTAGATAAAAGTTGCTCTAGAAAGATCAGAAGAGAAAAAACCGTTTTGAGTTACGGCCTTTAACCGTCATGCTCTATGTTACGTATCAACGATAGAGTCGTGGCCCGCGACAATACAACGAATAACCGTCATTACGTACAGTTGCGCGTTTATCTTTCGTTGTAGGTAACTGTCATCAGAAACCGCAAAGTGCTCTGAAGATTGTTATTGAGATATTTGCAGAAGACATTAGTGCTTGTACGTAACAACTTCCTATAGTATTTTCTAAGGTTAACACGAGCTGTAGACATAATTAAAACTGTTTTTATACGGATTTATGCTCGTTTATTACATTTTTACAATTTTCCAACGTTTCGGCACTTTTTCAGGTGCCGTGGTCCCGGATGACTGTCATGTTCATCCGGGACCACGGCACCTGAAAAAGTGCCGAAACGTTGGAAAATTGTAAAAATGTAATAAACGAGCATAAATCCGTATAAAAACAGTTTTAATTACAACTTCCTATGTAAAAGATACGAAATGTTGCACATCTGTTGAATCTCTTAAGATATAATAAAAACTGTATTTGCACGGATATTTACCTCGTTTAATTTTACATTTTACAATTTTCCGACGTTTCGGCACTTTTTGTAAGTACCGTGGTCCCGGAAACTTAGGTGACAGGCGTCTTTTTGAAAACATTGACCCTCGGCAAAGATTACAAAAGAAAATTATGAAGTTAAGTACGTTACTATTATTTTTTAACTTTCTTATTTTTTGAACTAAAACTTTCGTAAGCACAACACATTGTAGACTTTTAGTCCGGATTTACTTACGGGTGTTGTTATATCGGAAAAGTCCGACCAGGTTTCGCTCCGATTCGCAGAGCTTAATCATGGTGAGCAGAGATGGAGCTCGCGTCGTCGGTTACTCGTCTCACACAGAGTGTATAATTAAAAACTTTCGTAAGCACAACACATTGTAGACTTTTAGTCCGGATTTACTTACGGGTGTTGTTATATCGGAAAAGTCCGACCAGGTTTCGCTCCGATTCGCAGAGCTTAATCATGGTGAGCAGAGACGGAGCTCGCGTCGTCGGTTACTCGTCTCACACAGAGTGTGAGACGAGTAACCGACGACGCGAGCTCGTCTCACAGCGAGCGAGATAGTTACTCGTCTCACACAGTGTAATTATCCGTGCAAATACAGTTTTTATTATGTCCAGTGCTCGTGTTAACCTTAGAAAATACTATTACACCTAATTACACCGAAACACTTCTAGACCTGGACGCGTGTTATTGAATTACCCATTGCCTACTATCTTATGTAACGTTGAAAATGTACTAATTAGACAACATTACCTACTTGAGATTTTAAAAATAAAATTAATTTCGAAAAAAAAAATCACCCTGTGTTTGTTCGTTTTGGTACCACTTTTGTGCACGCGTAGCCATGGAGAGCCCACAATGGAGTTTGAGTAATAAGTACCTACTATGATCTCTTTAGAGCATTGCTCTATGGATTAGTACTCTGTTATTTCTGACTTTTTGCTTTTTGTTTTCTGACGTTTCTTGAATAAAATTTATTCAAGAAAATAATTAGCTTTTTGGCTTTTTCTTGACGGTAATTAAAATGGTAGATAGAAATTATCGATACTCAAACATCGAGTACGTGGAAATGGTGCGCTTGTATGCCATTTCTGGAGATAACACTAGAGAGGCCAGAAGACTCTGAGGCGCCCGAGCATATCCAGATGTTGCGTAATCGTGGTGGTGTTCCAAACCCGCAAGTACCAGGACGCAATGTATTTTTAAGCGCGACACAGCGCCTAATTGATCAAGGTCGATTCCGCACCCCAGACCGCGCCCGTGGTGCCGGGGCGCCCCGTCATACAACCAAAGTAGAAGAAGATATTCTGGATTACTTCGCGCAGGATCCCCGACGAAGTACGAGAATGGCGGCTAGATTGTTTGGAGTCAGCAGGTTCTACGTGTGGAAAGTGCTAAAAAGGGAGCAATTACACATCCTGCAGAAAATATCTTGTGGACTGATGAATCAATGTTCACCCGCGGAGGGATGTTTAATATTCATAATGAGCATTGGTGGACTATGAACAACCCACATTTGGTAAGAGAACACTCTTACACAAATAAAAGTCAATATGACTTGACTTTTATTTGTGGTCAGAAATTAAGAGATTAGTGTATACAGAAGAATCACGAAGTAGAAACCAGTTGGAAGAGCGAATAATCGACGCTTTTAATGTTGTTAAAAGTGACACTGTAGCGCTGCAGAATGTGAAACTCAACATTCAAAAACGTGCTCGTTTGTGTAACGAAGTAAACTGTTCACACTTTGAACAGCTGTTGCGTTACAGATAATTTCAAGATAACTTGAAATAACTTAACAATTTAATAAAAAATTACTTGTGAGTCTATCTTTTTATTTCTACTAAATTAGAGAACACAACACTCTCCTTTTGTGGGCAGACTTCAGCCCTTGTGGTGTATTACTCTTTGGACTTCCATTTCTTGTTGCGTAACAACCTGAGTGCTTAGTGCGAGTTTGACAGATCCAATCGAATAACTTTACTACCGCGTTAGTCGAGCATTGAGTAGTGAGTATGAGTAAGTTAACCGTTCGAACTGGCAAAACGCTGTCACAGTACAACTCGCACTCGCGTTTATTCGTGTTTTGGCTGGTAAACGTGTTCACTTCTCAACGTAAACCATTACAACTCGCACTCAGAAATTTTAATTTCCATACTTGTCGCTAGGTGGCGCTTCCTCGATGCCATAGAAATATGAGTTTACGTTAACGAGATCGAGTAGTTAAAAAACTCGCACTAAGCACTCTGCACATAGCTGACAGATTGACTGTGTCGTAATTCAGTGACGTTTGTAATTGGTGACAGTTGATTCGCGCGTCTTTCTCATTCAAAAATTAAATAAGGTAGGGATACAGGGTGATTTTTAGTGAAGTAAAAGTACTTAAAGATTCACATATGCATAGTCCGCAATGGATATAATAACTGGACTGCCGGTGGCAGACGAATAAAAGAGCAGCGTGTATAATAAACTCAAAAGAAAAAACTATCGTAGCTAAGTAGGCTTTACCGCGTGATTGGTGACCAACGCTATCTTCAACATGTTAAAGAGTTATAGGCGACCAACTTTTCAAAAGATAACGTCCTATTGCAGATGACTTTGATGAAGTTGTTAGTTCGGTAAAGCAAAATGTAACACCTTCTACGAAACATTACGCTGCCCGTGCATTTTTTATCCGAATATAATAGCGGGCGAAACTAAATTCTAATTGACCTACAAAAAGGATCTCATAAGCCCTTACTATGACAAAAATAATTAAGTCAACTATGCCTGCAGTGAAGACCCTACTTGATTGGCAAAAGTTAGAACATAAGTAACATTTTTTTTTCCGAAAACAATATTTTAAGTACCGCGGGCTCTAGAGTAGGCTTCGGTTTTCGCCAATTTTCGCCGGTTTTCGTACTGATGATCGAGTTCTGATTTCGAAATTAAGTGTCATATTAGTTCCGATAAGCTACATAATTTAGTCTGTTAGCTTAGAATATACCTCGGTTACTATCGGATATATTCGTGTAATAGAAATATCGGAACTAATATGACACTATTAGTTCCGATATTTCTATTACACGAATATATCCGATAGTAGCCGAGGTATATTCTAAAGCTAACAGACTAAATTATGTAGCTTCTTTTTAATTTTTATACCTACTATATTGAAAGTGAAGTAGGGAAATTCAATGACCTAACCTGAGTGAAGGGAAAAAAACTAGTTAAAGCAAAAAAAAATGGTAAAACTATCTAAGTACCTATTGGTTTATTGTCTTCTTTAACTACTAATAATATATGAACCTAACACCCTGAACACAAAACTACGAAGTAGGTATCCTACTTCCTAATGCTATAAAATAAAGTTTGTGAACATGTTTGGAAGTCTGCTACTCAATCACGCCATAACGGATGAACGGAATTACATAAAACTTGGCATACAGATAGCCAAAGATCTGAATTGAGACATAAGATACTTGATATCCCGGTAGGTAAGTACCTAATGCGTTTCTGAGGTATAATATTTTATTGTTAACGTAACCTTTTTTCAAGTCCAACTAAAATATGTATTTATAGCATTGCCATGGTAACAAAAATAACGTACTTACAGGCGGTACGAAGTGCTAGTCCTTAGTTAACATACATTATATGTACCAAGCAGATGCTGAATGCAGCAAGCTGAAGACAGGGCGCTATGGCACTCATTAGGGTGGGCTATGTCCAGCAGTGGACTACATAATATAGGCTGAAGAAGATATGTACCAAAGAGTTGTATGTAGGCACCTAACGTAGCTACTGAATAACTGCCGATCGCAAACAGCGAACACGGTTACAAATTGCTAACAAAACATTGAAAGGCGCTTAGAAAGCGAACAGAAAATATCGTCTAAAAAGGGAGAGTTGAGAAGTAGGTAGGTACTTAGAGTACAGGATCTAATTGCAAGAACTGCAATCTCTTGTGAGTAATAAAGATGCACGACGAAAGGGAATTGATCGTTCTCTATAGGTACCAGCGCCGACACAGAAGGGACATGACACGGGGCGCAGAATCCCGGACGTGGTTGTATAGTAATTTCCTCCTCGCCTCGTTTCCTCTGTATGGGCATCGTGCCGTCCCTTCAGTCGTGGGGCGGTACTAAATAGCGCCACCAATGGAATAAAAGTTATAACCTTTTTGCTTCCAATAAGTTTTTTTTTTTTTCAAAAAGTAAATATCAAAAATCCTAATATCGGTGATAACAATTTTTAGCACATACAGCTGCAGCAGCAGCTACTCGTAGACTGCAGTCGTTAAGCCATGTCAGGGCTTATGGGCGGCTTGATAACTTCTGACAGGGCCCGCCACTGTCTTGCAATCCTCCACCAACCCGGACTAGGCCCCCGAGGATGGCCTAGGCGTGACGTCAGTGCACGTATGTACCTACATGTATGTATGTACTCCACCACTTGGCCCCCGTGTATGCCCTAACCTTCCTGCGATGCAAGAAAAGACCCGTGCCCTAGCATTTGGGACATACAAGGGTTGATATCGACGAGCCTGTAGGTTCTAAAACAGTTGTCACAGTTGTTAAAATGTCTGATGTTCACTTTTTGAATAAATATGTATTACAAAAAAGTTATGATTTTTATTCTATTGGTAAGCACCGCCCAACGCCTTCAGTAAATTTTTCATGGAAGGTCCTTTGTACGTCTTTTCCGCGGTCCTTCTGTGTGGCCGCTGGCTAACCAGCACAGTAACCCAGATTCGGTACGTAACTACGTACCTGAATGACGTTACTCTTTGTGATCACTAAGTATGCAAATCTTGTAGAACTACTAGGTATTTCGCTGCACACAATATACAGATATAGACTGTAAGTTGGGTTCGATACCCACGAATCTGATTATCCGAATAGTATTCCATTGTCATTTATTTCGCACAAATCCTATAGTAGTATAACTAGGCCACACAATAGTCAATAGGTAAATAACCTTGGTTATTTATTAGTTACCAATTCCTGAAACAGGATACAACTTTCTTTATAATTATATTTTTTTAATTAACAGTGCCATGTACGCCTTCTCCGCTTCAATAACTTTCCTACATACAATAACGTTCAACACATATTCTACAAATTCACAATACACACTATATGCAACACATATAACGAATGCCTCGTTGGTCTAACCGTTAAGGCTTCGGTACCAAGACAAAAGTCATGGGTTTGATTTCCAATGGGAGCCGCCGTACATTTGTCCAACTACGTGGCCTCAGTCTGGGTGTATTTTTATGTTTGTGACGTCCTTGTTTGGTTACCATGGTACTGGGTAGAATAAAGTTTGTCGTAAGTGACAAAAATGGTTTCCTTGTGCCTTTGTCGGAGAGCCTCCTGCCTGGATAAATTGCCCTGGGCAATATGGAAATCCCTGGACCGATTGAGGAACCGTATAGGCCGAAGTTAGGATGACGATGACCTGCACTCAAGAGGACCTAATGATTCTAAGAGATAAAGCAGTTATCGTCGCAAACTTTTGGCCGCGAATGTTTAGTGACTTCAATGAAAATTGTTTTGTCATCGACACGCTGAGAAGAAAAATTACAAAATGTAATCAACTTGTTTCAGGAATTCGTATTTTAGAAATATTAGTCTTGTTAGTAACAATGGTAACAATATGTATGTTTTACATTTTGTGCTTAAAAGAATACGTTTTTTTGTGCATCCCTTTTGAAGAAGCTTAACCTCTTTGTTAGGCAGAATGGGTAATTAGAATTACATCTGTATAAGTTTATATTTTCTTTGACTATTTAGTTTATAGGTACAGTTTCTTTGGGTATTTTGGACTTTTTATTAAAGTTTTACATCTTACGCACCTATACTAGGTTTAACTACAGATACCTACGTCGCTACTCTGATGCAAATCACCACGGCCTCGTCTACTTTCTTGGGGCACATAATTCTAAAAAAAAAAGAAACGAAAAACCTACCTTCGAGAAAAGCCTTTCCAAACACCAGAAACTGCTTCTTCGGAGGGTGCAGTCGAATTGCCACCACACGCACTGGGCGCGCTCACGCCGAGAGCAAATTCACTTTCAATTGAACTGTCACAGGTCCACCAGGTGGTCAGGAGTTGTGTTCTCACTGGTGGTCTACCACAGACTGGGATGCAATAGCGATTTCGCATGTAAACACCACACTTTCGGTTTACACCTCGATGCACATCAGGGGACTTATCTTTCACCATTGTTGGCGCGTGCTACGCCACCTGCAGCGGAGTGTTCTCATTCTAGACGTGGAACTAGGCATATTTCTATAGGTATAGGTACTTTTTTGTACACCGCAGTAGGTATTGAGAGAGTTAAAGGGCCAGTTCCTGATTGGGAATTTCGCTACTTCGAATTTATCAGAAAAAAGTGTGACAGAAAGTTACATAAGTATTTCCTTAGTGAAACGCTCAATTCAGAAACCGGCCCTAAATGACGCGAGATTCAAAATCAAATGAAATCAAAAATGTTCATTTCAACATAAAGAATTTACATTCTGTTTACTGTATCTGTACAATGTAGGTAAGCCTTTGGGCCGTAGTGTCAGTAGTGTAGTGGAGAAAAGGGCAACGGGAAAAAAACTACACTAACCATCGAATCATCTTAAACCTTAATTTGCTTTGCATCTGTTGCTATCTATAGATATAGCGTATGATAAGTTCCATGATTGCCATCAATAACCTTAAATACTTACCAAAAAATTTAAATGTCTGATAGATAGTGCTCAATTTTACTGTTGGAAGGCATTTTAACTTCACTATTACTAGGTATATTGCAATATTTTAAATTAATTACTTTAATAAATAAATAGCTACCTTTCACATAGAGCTATACCTAATGCTATAAATTCTGAGGTAGGTAGATAAATGGAATTAGGTACGTACACTATAGCACACGAACAGATCCTTCCTTATGGAAATTAATGGTAGCAAATCGGTTAATTTGACCTACTTCTTACAACTACACTAATACGGTCTATTAATTACCACATTGTACCTGCCAGTAGCAGATAGAAACATTCAAATGCAAAAGAATAATGAATTAATTATATAGATCTATGTAAATAAAATTATGTACCTAGTAAAAATCCCCTTAGAAGAATTTAAATCGATTTTTACAGCCATAACCTTTGCTTACTTTGAAGGAAAACTTACCTCAGCGTTTGCTATGTATTTTTCCCATGTTCTACGACAAAGAGGCTAAGTGCGGAATTCTCCGACCTCAGTATGTGTATCATGCAACAAATTACTTTCACACAAAACAATCACTTGTGCTGCCCTTGCATCACGTAACTTTGCACTCTATCGGGATACGGGACGACTCCAAAGTATTAAAATATATTCGACAGTTCGTAGTAGGCCAAATCGAGGCCAAATCAGACAACTCCATACAGTGGAGGACTTACGTGGTCGCACCCCTAGCTACTAGAATGAAACCTTGTCACCAGGCAAGGGCATTACAAATATGGAACTACAGATTGAGGCCACGCCGGCCCCCAGTGGGAATTGAAGCCACGACTCCCGGCACGGTAATCAGGCGTCACACCGCTAGACCAACGAGGCAACGAGACATATAAAGTGAAAGTGAAATGTTTTTATTGCCAACAAAAAATTAAACAAGGTACAATAACTAAAGAAAGTGTCTTAAGAACTAATTTTGGCAAAAGGCCTTAAAGTCGCCAGGGAACATGCTCCACATGCCGACGCTGATTTTCAGCAAAAGCCTTAGACTACTATATCTTCTGCTTATGACCGAGGTAGTTGCTCTTTGGCGGCACTAAATAGCAATAAAGAATGCTTACGCGATTCGTTATCTAGATTTAAATCAGGCTGTGGAGTAATAAGGAAAGGTGTCTGGACAATTAAATTACTTATTATGTATATGATGTCTGATATACCTAATTGCTTAACTGAAATAATATGCGTAGTTGACATGACAATGTTGTTCGTAAGAAACAATTTTGTTGGCAAATTTTGATTACAGATAAAAAAAGATATTCTCGAGATAGTTTACCCTAAACTACCACTGGCAAAAGTATAGGCTTGTAATTGCACCCAAATTTTTGTAAAGCTTCTTCTTCCGAAGCTTCTTCTTTTGTAAAGCTTCTAATTCTTCCAGTTGAACAATAAATTACAGTTACATTAAGAACTCTATATTTTTGCGTTACAAGTACCTACATTAAATAAAACCTCCGGTACAATTCAGGATTTACTGTGACAATTTGATGTAGGTACAGTTCGTATACTCACAGATTAACAAGTAAGAAGACCACCCTGGAGTATGCATATAAAAATCTTTAAAATGACCCGGCATGCCAAGTTCAGAACGTAACCACAGATGGAGTGGAGAGCACTCTACAAGTCTACACCCACCCGTCTCATAACGGCCATGACCCTAAGCATTAAGGGGCCTAATGATTGAATTGAAAGAAATGCTTTAGAGAGAAAAATCTGAAAACTAAACTAAACATTTGTTTAGAAACATGGAAAAAAGTCTTTGAAGTTCGGAAAAGCTTACACTACGGCCTGAAGGCAGCGGCTTAAATTTTACATTGTACTACATTGACATTCAGCAAACGGAATGCAAATTCTTTATGTTGAAATTGATTTCATCCCTTTGAAAAAACGGCGCGACTCGATTCCCGAACTATTAACGCAATATGCAAGTAGAATAGAATATATTTATTTGTCTTCAAGCGAAATCTTCTTCTTCTTCAACCCATAAGCCACCCAATGCTGAGTGTAGGTCTTTTCTAATGCACGCCATTTGTTTCGGTCTTGGGCTTTTCGAATCCAGTCCTTTCCTGCCACCTTGACCAGGTCGTCAGTCCATCTTGTTGGTTGCCTGCCCACACTTCTGCGCCCCTCTCTAGGCCTCCAAACCAGTACTTTTACACCCCATCTTTTATCTTGTCTACGGCATATATGGCCTGCCCATTACCACTTCTTACGGGCAATCACCTTGGCTATGTCTGTCAGTATCGTCCTCCTTCGGATTTCGGTGTTTCTGATCCGATCTCGGAGTGAGATACCAAACATGGCTCTCTCCATAGCTCTCTGAGTCACCTGCAGCTTGTGAACAGTTTGTTTGGTGAGAGTCCATGACTCGGCTCCATAAACCATGACGGGGAGGACACATTGTTCGAACGCCTGACGCTTGAGGTTTATTGGTATATTGCCCCCTTTAAACACTTTGGACAGTTTACCAAAAGCTCCCCATCCTAAACGGACACGGCGGTCTATTTCAGTATTCTGTCCAAATTTTTGCAGGTTTAAGGTTTGGCCCAAGTAGATATACTCATGCATTCTCTTTATGGTCTGTCCATGCACAGTAATGTGGTCTACGTCGGTATCAGTGCACATTATTTTGGTTTTTGACGTGTTCATTTTTAGTCCGACAATTACTGAAACATCGTACAGTTCTCCTAACATAGCTGATAAATCATTCAGGTTCTCGGCAAAGATGATAATATCGTCAGCAAATCGGAGGTGAGTTAGCCGTTCTCCATCTATGTTGATCCCTCTATCTGACGTTTGACGACGTGGAGTTTTTTTTTCCGCTGCCTTTTTCTCCACTACAATACGGCCCGAAGGCGGCGGCTTACACTTTACATTGTACATTGACATTCAGCAAACAGAATGTAAATTCTTTACGTTGAAATAAAATTATTTGAATTTGAATTGAATTTGACCAGTTGAGAAGCTTGAAGATGTCTTCCAAACACGAGGTGAATAGTTTTGGAGATATGGTATCGCCTTGCCTAACTCCCCTCTTTACATGCACTGGTTTGGTCAGCTCATGGAGTTTGACTTGTAGCGTGGCACCCTGGTAGACTGCTTTGATGGCTTCCACGTATCTCGTGTCGACTTGGCATCTTTTCAGTGAGTTCATTACGGCCCAGTGCTCGATCGATCGAACGCACTGTATCGAACGCCTTTTCGTAGTCGATAAAGGCCACTACAAGGGGTTGGTTATACTCAGTGCACTTCTCTGCCACTTGCCTCACTGTGTGGATGTGGTCGATCGTAGAAAACCCACTACGGAAACCAGCCTGCTCTACTGGTTGGACCGAGTCTAATCTATTTGTTAGGCATAGGGTGATCACCTTGGTGAAAAGCTTGTATATGTGGCTTAGCAATGAAATTGGTCGGTAGTTCGAGAGTTTGGTAACATCACCTTTCTTGTGTAGTAGTATCACGACCGTATTCTTCCACGATTCCGGTGCTACACCTTCAAAAAGGACTTTATTGAAGAGCAATTTCAGCTGTTTTAATACCGGTATTCCTCCACACTTTAGATACTCATACGTTATCTTGTCCCCTCCAGGTGACTTAGCTGACTTCATGAGCCTGAGAGCATGTTTAATTTCATATAAGCTAATTTCCGGGAGATCCTCAGTTCTGTGTTTACTCAAGGGAGCTCGAGGGTCTGGACGTTGTGGCATTTGTTCCGATGTACGAGAACTGTATAAGCTGGCATAGAACTTCTCGACCACTTGCAGTATTTCGCCTCGGTTGGTTGTCATATTGTTATCTTCGTTAGTTAGTCTATGAATTTGCTGACTTCCTCGCTTTAAATGCTTTCGGAAAACCTTTGGCCCTCTATGTTTTTCGATCGTTTCCAGAATCAAACTGTTTTCTCTCTGTCTTAATTGCTTGCGTATAAGGTGTCTGATACGGCTGTTAATTTTCGAGATGCCTCAAGCGAAATAAGACACAACAATCACATAAACTAGAGAGGCATTAATGACAATTTAAAGAGACGTTTATTTAACAGTATATAAATTACAAATGAAGACAAAAAGGTCTGTGCCTCGGCTTGCAACTAATCTACACCAATATGCAACTAGTTGCCGATTTTCAGGTAAGGCTTTTCTTATGTACCTACGAATTGTACGGAACCCTCGGTGTGCGATTCCGACCTGCACTTCTCCGGTTCTTCCGTAACCTACTGACGACATTGCTCGCGCGTCGCTAAGCAAACAAGCAGCAAATTGTTTTGCACATTCATTCCAAGACAAAAACCTGAGCAAATGTGCCAGACTCAAACAAAACATGTTCACCTTGAGAAGTGAACTCTTCTTGATCGGACTACTCTGCGAATTCCCAAACTTGGAAGACTTCACTTCTTCGAAAGCACCAGTAGGTTCAGTCGGATGGTTGGATGAAGTTACCTACGTGTTGCTCTCGAGTGCAACGATTTCCCACTTCGTGTTCTTGTGATTGCCTCGCTAATGCTCAGGTTCAGAATCCTTCACTTGCTCGGTCATTAAAAATGAGCATGCGGTTTAAAAAGCAACTTTGCTCTCTTGTATAACAAATAACTATGCGTCTTACTGGTATGCGTTCAAAGAGCGGTGTCCTGAAAAATGCGTTTTTCCGACCTTTTCCTATTACCCATATCTTCTATCAATCACGTAAAGTTGTAACTGTAGTTTTTTTGTAGCACTGTACTAAAAGAAGAGCTCGTAGCCTAGTTGAACCGAGTGATTGGATTCAATCACTTGAGTTAAGCAACAACTGGCGCGGTCACGTGCAGGATGGGTGACCGTCCCGTGACTACCGCTGGTGGCATTTTTCCGAGCGCATCCGTGCTTCGTGCCGGCTGTCATGAAATGGCAGTCGTTAAGCCATGTTAGGGGCTTTATGGGCCGCTTAATAACTTCTGACGGTAGGGCCCACCACTGTCTTACAATAAATACTCCACCAACCCGGACTTGGCCCCGTAGTGGAGTATAAGAGACCCGTGCCCCAGCAGTGGGGACATACCAAGGGTTGATATCATATCGAAGTTTATAAATCACATCTACCCAAATACTCGTACAATCACAGAACATAGTGCGTACAATCGACAGCACACCAACCATTACCAAGTCATCCGTAATGTAACAGTACAGAGTGCACTGAGTAAAGGTAGTGTGCAATCGACTGTACTTATTATTTGTTTCGTGACCTTGGGCTATTCAGCAAAATTTGGCGCTACCATGAACACATATTTGACTAAAAGAAACCACACAAAAGTCACTTTTTAGCGTTCCGTATCCGAAGGATTCAGAACCCATTTACTAAGTCCACGACGCACACTGGTCCGAAAATCGTAAGTGGTGGACTTAGGGATGAAAGTTGAGCGATCACGCTGGTTTTTTTTAAGCACTGCTTTTAACAATAGCATTAACTTTTGTAGGGCGTGTTTTTGTTAAAAAAGTACTTTTCATAGTGAAAAACAATAATGTTTTTTTTTTTTCATGGAGGAAAAGTGATCATCGCGAAAATCTTTTAAATGGTAATACTGTTATGCAAAGCGGCTAGTAGGCGTTAAGGTCCGTACAATTCTTGGCATTTTATGCCATGAAGTCATATTCATATGTCTGCCGCTTTGGCGTCCACAGCACTTTGAAATTTCCCATACTAAATGTATAGGCAACATAAACTTAATATTTGTATTTGTAAGTATTTGTAACCATTCCTAGTGCAAAAAATAGTTAAGAACACAAAAATATATTTTAAATAAATATATATAAAACTGAGGCACTCTTAGCATTTTTATTTTTACGTCTTTTGTCTAACGATTCGTCCGTGCAATGAAAGCCATTGAATGCCAGGTAGATCCCCAACCCTCCCCCACCCCTCAACTAAAACGTTTTCTCAACTCTCATTGGCCGAGCCCATACACTTGTTCACAGTGCGACGCGTGAACACGTAGAAATTATATAAAAGGGGCGCGCACGATATTTTTTGTCATTGCGCACCTCGCTACGTGAGGAATGCGACGATCGCGCTGGTCCTCAAGTGGGAGGAGCTGGACGCTTTCGTGGCGCGGCTGGCGACCGATATGTTCGCGCGTGCGGACCGGTCGCAGCTGCAGCACCTGCGCGGGCTGGCGCCACTGCACGCGCGACCGCCCGACAGCCGCGCCAAGCGCGTCCCCCGAAGCCTGGTCGAGTCCACGGCCCTCTCGGTCTAAAGAAGACCGCCTGCGACCCCTAGTGAAGACCACCGCCTGGAAGGCCACCCATTGACCTGTCCGCATCCGCGGACAGCGGTAGATCCCTCGGGAAGAGGGCCACGCCCTGACCCCGACCCTCCACTTTCCCCAGGGGGAAGTGTGAGAAGACCGCAAGATGATGATTTTTTGTCATTGCTAATTCTACTCTTGAAGAAGCTACATCTACGAAAAGCCAATCGCACTGAAAAGTATTTGGTTATCATGTCTCGATTTGGAACCAACCTGGACTTCTACATGTTTCTACGGGAAGGAGATCTTAAAGATTACAAGAGGCTCCATCAAGCGATTTTGTCCTGTATTGCACTCAATGTTCCTGACCAAGATTCTGAAGACATACTCAAGTTTTCAAGATCTATCACTGTCAACTTGAATCGGAAATGGATCGCGGCAAACAGAACCCAGAAGACTTTTATGAACAAACATATGAGTTGGTTGGAGGAAAGAATCAAGTGGCCTCTGTGTAATAACCTGAATCTCGCGGAGATTTTTGAAAAAGATTCAGAAGAAGAAAATCGTTTCCCAGAGGCTGTTGATTACGTCATTCCCTATACATCTTCAATTACAAAGGAAGTAAATGGTTTTCTGGCTTGATTTTCTGTAGAGGTGCTCTACAGAAAATCAAGCCAGAAAACCATTTACGGACCTAGGAAACAAGCAAAAGAAAAGACGTGCTCATAGAATTGTATTGTTTAAAAGTTTAACCAAAAAAAAAAATACGGTCTGGTACATTAGGTGACTATTCAGAAGATAAGTTGTCCTTTGCTCTAGTCTCTCAGCTTAAGTCAAAAGGAAGAATGGATCTTGCCCAAGTTATCGAGCACCTTATGAAAAATCCTTACCGAGCTCACGAAGTCCACTCATATTTGTTGAAGAAGGAAAAAAAGGAAGCTGCTTCTTCTACTTCACTGCTTCACTGGATTTGTCTAAATGGAAATATTTGACGCTCAGGGATTTCTTGTTGGATAACAAGTGGTTTGCCCAGCTTCCTTCATACTACAAATTATTGAAAGCTAAGAAGAAGTGCTATCAGGAGGTATTTGATATTGAAGTAACTGAACACGGAGCAAAGGTGAAGCTGCAAGCATTACTGGATTTCACTGTACAGAGAATCTTACAAGTTGTTGGTGAACCGCTTGATGTATCAACTAGAGAACTGAAGATGACCAGCAAATGTGGTTTTGACGGATCTTCAGCCCAAAGTAACTACAAACAGAGAAGCGTTCTGCGTGATTTGAATGATTCATTAATATTCATGACGAGCCTTGTACCATTAAAGCTGGAGTATGTCAACGAGGTGATATGGGAGAATCCTACACCTTCTACGTTTTACTGCAGACCTATTAAGTTTCAGTTTGCAAAGGAAACGATTTAATAAAACAAGAAGAAACTGCGATGAAGGAAGAAATCCAAAACCTTACTTTATCAAGATGCAGGGAATTCGAAATTAGTCATGATCTGCACATGACGATGATTGATGGCAAGATATCTACATTTGTCAGCGATACACCATCTGCAGCGACTTGTAATATATGTCTGGCAAAGCCAAGTGGCATGAATAACCTCTCTGAAGTATTTTCAAGACCTGTTCGGGATGAGGTGTACCAGTACGGACTCTCAACACTGCACATGTGGATTAGAGTCATGGAGCGCCTATTGCACATATCGTATAATTTGGACTTTAAGATGTGGTGTGCACGTGGTGAAAACAAAGACCTCAAGATGGCAAGGAAGGATTTAACGCAACAACAGTTCAAAGAAAAGATGGGACTCTTGGTAGATATCGTGAAGCAGGGTTTTGGAACTACCAACGATGGTAATACGGCCAGAACTTTTTTCAGAAAATACGAGAAGAGCGCACAGATCACAAAGATTGATGAGAATCTCATCAAGCACTTCGCTGTTATCTTACAAGTTATATCATCAGGGAACGCTATCAAAATCGAGAGATTCCGGGAGTATTGCAGAGAGACCGCTGAACTTTTTGTTCACCATTATCCATGGTACAATATGCCAGCAAGCGTACACAAGCTGCTCATACATGGGGCTGATGTTTGCAAACATACCTCTTGTCTTCCCATCGGAATAATGTCGGAAGAAGCATCTGAAGCAAGAAATAAGGAGTTCAGAAATACAAGAGAGCAACATACTCGGAAGATGGGGAGGATCCAGAATAGTGAAGACATCCTTCATAACTTTTTAATAACTTCAGATCCCTATATATCCCAATCAGGCCAAAGTATACAAAAACTAAGAAATTAAATTTATTTGCAGAAGCTGTTGACCTGCTAGAATCAGTGGTCGACGAAGAAATTCACATGGAAATCGAAGTAGCCCCAGAATATATGGAAGATCCTTTGGCATGATCATCTCACAGCTTTTCAGAGCTCTACAACAGCTCTCTTTAGAGCTTTACAAAAGCTCTTTTCAGAGCTTTACAACAGTTCTTTTTAGAGCTATATAACAGCTCTTTTCAGAGCTCTACAACAGCTCTTTTCAGAGCTACCATATTTGTCTTTGTTTCTTATGCTTTTAATGTCGTCGAATGATTTCTGTGTTACAAAATATTAATAAATCCCTATGAAAATAGTATAACTTCACACATCGTTATCTACATAATGTTGTGGTTATATATTATTGTAACAATATTTATAGGTATATTTTTTAATATAAAATAACTTTTTTTTAAATCCAGATCAGTGTTCATTACAAATTAAAGAAGATGTTTTAGTTTCACAGCCTCGCAATGTGAACGAGTGTATGCCATGTATGGGCTCGGCTAATGAGAGTTAAGAAAACGTTTTAGTCGAGGGGTGGGGGAGGGTTGTGGGATCTACCTGGCATTCAATTGCTTTCATTGCACGGACAAATCGTAAGACAACAGACGTGTAAAAATTTTTTTTTCATACATTTAGTATGGGAAATTTCAAAGTGCTGTGGACGCCAAAGCGGCAGACATATTAATATGACTTCAAGGCATAAAATGCCAAGAATTGTACGGACCTTAACGCCTACTAGCCGCTTTGCCTAACAGTATTACCATTTAAAAGATTTTCGCGATGATCACTTTTCCTCCATACAAAAAAAAAAACATTACTTTTTTTCACTATGAAAAGTACTTCTTTAACAAAAACACTCCCTTCAAAAGTTAATGCTATTGTTGAAAGCAGTGCTTAAAAAAAAACCAGCGTGATCGCTCAACTTTCATCCCTAAGTCCACCACTTACGATTTTCGGACCAGTGTGCGACGTCTGACTGTCTGTATGCCTGACCTTCAAAGGTATTTAAGTTACCTCTTGAGCCGTAATATTTTCCTCTAGGTAGCTACTTAGTTAAAATTACTACAGAACACGTGTTATTACGGAGGAATGATTATTGTTGGTCATTCTTCCATAATCACACAATAATAAAAAATGTTAAAAGTGTAAAAAGTAAGACACGTAAGCGAAAGAGAACTGTAAGGATCCTGGCCAGTTGCAAACGTTGGTCTCTGCCTACCCCACCGGAATACACCGTGAGTTAATGTAATGTATATTTTCTAAAAGTAATTTTTGTGTAGGGCAAGAAAAAAATACTCGAAACCGAAACCGCGACTAATGAGTGTGATGAAGCGAAAGAGGTTATCAAGACCGTGGCAAAAGGCAGACCCTGGGATACGGGTATCAGTTTAAGTGTGAGTGTGTGTATGTATGTGTGTTTGTGTGTGTGTATGTGTCTGTTTGGTCTTTCGTAAAAACCTAATACAGCACACAGCTGTCAAAGTTAGTGTCAAAATTAGATACCATAATTATATTGCAAGAAACAACAGAAGAATGCCGAACTTAATTAGGGAAAATTTATTTATTTTAAATACATATGTGGCTACATGTGTGGCGGTGAGCGGTGTTAGCCCAGTGGGTAGAACAATGGATTCGGAAGCGGGAGACCCAGGTTCGATTCCTAGTGCAGGCATCTACACATGCCTTTTTTTTTCAAAGTATGTACATTATGTTAAGTTATGGCAGCAACACCACTTGCTTACTGTGAAGGAAAACGTCGGGAGGCAACCTGTGTGTCTGAGATGGTCAAATACCTCCGCGCTTAAAACTGCCAATCCGCGGTGGGAACGCATGGTTATTTTATTACGCCCATACTCTCCCTGCGTCCCGAGATTCGATGAAATCGATTACAGCGCGAATCCGGCCAAATAGTCCCAAAGTATCTCGCACGAAATAGGGTTTTTGCGCCTACTGTACTTATATGGATTGGCACTGTAATCGACCTCATCGCATCCCGGAGTTTAGAGGCTACATAAAAAAACTGTATTTATGGTACCCTCGGTCCGCGAGTCCGACTCGCACAGGCCGATTTTGTTTAACACTTGTTCACGACCTCCGTACGTAACTATTACATTCTACAATGCCAGACCCGAAGAAGTCAGTATCGCAAACGGCAATTCAATGAAAAAGGACACACCCACAGCGTAGACCAATCGACTGATCGCCTAAATCCTGCCTGGTGACGTAAGTTCACCTTACTGCTATGGTATTAAGCTCTAGTTTGCAAGGTGTAGTTTTCACAGTCACTCGTGCGATGGTATTGACGTAACGAGTAGCAAATAACCGCACGACCAGTTTCTAAACCGCCGATGTATTGGCCCCTCTGAAGCCAGTTACCTATCGTCTGTCTAGGAGTGTGTTTTATTGTGCTATAGAGGTTTGCTGATTTAAAACCATGTTTGTGTTGAGGAACTTGTGTCGGACATCCACTAAGTTGACTTCTGGTCTGAGACAGTTCAGTGTGAACGCGGTGAGAAGGGATGCGCCGAGAATTTTAATTACTGGTAAGTTTGAATTTAATTCGTTACTTTGGATAATTTGTTTGTGAGTTCCTAAGATGTTTTTACGGTGTCATATTCGATAGACATGATGTTAGTAGCTAGGCAGAGTCGAAGTAAAATGTTACGACCAATTTCACAGGAATTTTCTGCCTGACCTACTAAGTCTACGTTTTCGCAACATTTGTAAAGCCACTGGAGAATGTAGAGTCGTGTACGGAGTTGTTATTTTTTTAAATGGCCTATAAACGACCCACGGAAGAGCAGAGGCTTTCTCTGAAAGAGAGAGAGGGGCCTTAATTACCATGCGTGCCCACCGCGGATTGGCAATTTCAAACGCTAAGGTCTTTAACCAGCTCAGACGCTCGGGTTTCCTCACGATGTTTTCCTTCAACGTGTGGTACTACTTCTATAACTTCACAAATATACATAACTTAGAAAACAAAGACATGGCCCCACTGGGAAAAAATTAAACCGGAAATCTTAATTCCCCGGCGAGCATTGTCGATTTATGCCGCCGAGGGAATCAGTGAAAGTGTTTGGAAAACGGAAAACGTAGAGCACAAGTAGGTTACTCACCAGTCAATTAGAGGTTCACTGCCGGTGCTACGTATATTTTGCTACTTCCCAGATGTTATCGAGTAAAGTGCGTCTTGTTTTTCTCAAAGTTTTCCGGCCTTATTTACAAAATCGCTGACTAAAACAGTCTACATGCCGTGGAGACGTTACAGGGAAATACTTAACCACAGATTGAATAAAACGACTCGAGGAGTGTTTTAGTGCAATGGTTCTTATATGGAAGGTCGTTTATGTGTAAGTTTAAGGTCAAGCTCACAAGTAGGAAAACAGAAGTGAACCAAACTCATGACGTGATGCTAGATGCGAAAATGAACCGTTCGATAAGCGCACTACGTCTCAGAATTCGTTCCAGTTGACTGATTATAAAATCGAGCCACGTGTAGTGTAGAACCATGTAATACACAGAACGTAAACAAAAACCTGCGCAGTCGCGCATCTCCATCGAATGAGTTTGCGATGGAGAGGAAGAAGATAAGAGCTTATAAGAAAAGAGATAACTAATTTCACGTTTGTTCATTTCCATAAAAAATCCAAGTTTTGGCATTCCTCCACACAGGGTTACCTAGCGAGGGGATCAAGGACCTACTGACGTCACGGGTTGAACTTAGTACCTAGGCCACTCAAATATCAAAGAATCTCTTTTTTGCAATTCCAGTTATTTTTAGGCTTAGTTTGTAACCCTATATGAACTAAGATGCAAAGAAATAATTAAAGTATTATTATTATAAAGTCGCGAAATTTTCACATCCCGCGTGTCCGCCGCTAGTGAAATCCAAAATACGCCAATGCGAAATCAAACAACATTTGCTCAAGTCATTTGTCAGGCATTGCAGGTTTAGCATTCATGAAGTTTTAAGTATTTCACGTTTATGATTCACAGGAGGCCTAGGTCAACTTGGTGTGGAATGTGCCAAATATCTACGCAACAAATACGGAACGGAAAACGTCATTCTAACAGACATCATCAAGCCGTCCACAGAGATCGCCAATGACGGTCCCTACATCTTCGCCGACATCCTGGACTTCAAAGGGCTGCAGAAAATTGTCGTGGACTATAGAGTCGACTGGCTGATACATTTCTCTGCCTTGCTGAGTGCAATAGGGGAACAGAACGTCCCGTTAGCTGTGAGAGTGAATATAGAGGGCATGCACAACGTAATCGAACTGGCTAAACAGTACAGACTTAGAGTGTTCGTACCGAGCACGATCGGGGCCTTCGGGCCGGATTCACCGCGGAATCCCACACCTAACGTCACCGTGCAACGGCCCAGGACAATTTACGGGGTGTCCAAAGTCCATGCGGAATTGCTGGGGGAATATTATCATCACAGATTCGGACTAGACTTCCGTTGTCTGAGATTTCCCGGAGTCATATCGAGCGACCCGCCCGGCGGAGGCACCACAGGTAACGTGCGATTTTGTTTACATTTTTGCAATAAAAACCGGTCAAAAGTGCATATCGGGCCACGCGAAGTGTAGGGTTCCGTAGGATAGTTTTGTTTTTACCTGCTTTATAGAACTAACAACTGTATTAAAGTAGTTTGGAATTTATAAGAAGTTTTCTTTTATAATTTAGTCGCCTATTATTACACATTAACTTGTAAAGCCTACTTAGCCGTGATGGTTTTCCTTTTCAGTTCATTTCAGTTCATATTATATGTGCTATTACTCTGTTTTTTTCACGTTTCTATTATCGTTTAGCCAGGAGAGGGAGAGGTTTAGCCCTACTGTAACAAAAAAATAGTTTTAAAGCTTATTATTTCGTAAATGAAACCTAAAATAATAAAAAAAATGGTTTCCTACACCTACTGTATTTATCAACAACTAATCTAACGATAACCCACCTTGGATTAGGGGAGAGTTCCTAAAAATCCTTAAAAAAACAGTTTTCTATCGTTTTTTTAGCGTAGTTAATATGCCTACAATTATGCCAAATTTCAGTTCTCTAGTGTGCTTATCGTCTCTGTGCTAAGCTGCGGACAGACAGAACGCCGGACGGACTTAGCCAAGCTATACGGGTTCCTTGTTGACTACGGAACCTTAAAAACGGAGTGCAATAGTTGGTCATGCATGCTTGTACTACAAAAGTTAAATGCTAATTCTATTGTGCGAGTCGAGACTTCGTATGTAGTCCGTACTGGTATTGTACCAGTGGACACGCTTCAGTCATGCCATCATCGTATATGTCGAATAAATTAAACAACCAAATTAACCAAGCCCATAGTTATGTTCCATACGAGGCTCTGCCTAGAGTAGGAAGCATTGATTATTTCACCTTAACTTTACTGTAATCGCTTAAAATGATCAATGAGCTACTTAAGTAACTAAAAAACCTATATAGAGGCTAAAAATTGCCGGGATTCGAACCCGCGACCTCTGGCTATCCGTGTAAATTGTCCTTAGCACGGGTTAGTGCATTAAAAAGAATATACATAATTGAGTAACATCAATGAGCCACTTAAAGAACTTAGTTCTACTTGGATTGTAACCAAAACTTACTGGTGTTAAGTAAAGGTTTCTTCATTTATTTTTTTTATAAATTAGACTAACAAAATTTAATTTTTTACTTTCAAGACTATCACTTGTCCAGCCTGGGTTGTACCACTGTACGATGACGCTAAAAGGTTTAAAATATCAAGTCACTGAATTCCAGAAAATTAATTGTCAAATTCTATCATTTTATCGCCACAAAACGCTTGACTCGTGCCATGGTACTCATCGTAACCTGGGTTAACAGTAATCCGCAGGTTACGACGACCCAATACCGTACTGCGGTACGTCTGGTGTTCCGATTGAAGAATGGACATGGCGGTATGAACTTATGGAGTTCATAAGTATCTTCATCATATCGTCTGTCTCGTAACTTTCAGCTATATATTTATTTATATTTTATTTATTTATTTTTGCAGCTAATTAGTCTGTGTACCTAGTGTATTATTTCTGCTTAGGTTATTGTTAACGTTTTTTGCAGTTTATGTTTGTTTTGTACACGTTTAGACAGGCCATATTTATTCCGCTGCTCCGACTCTCAAGGTTTTCTGGAAGAAATTTCTTACAGAGATAAGCGCACCTTTGTACATGTTATTTGTTATTTAATGTTTCGTGTGCAATAAAGTATAATAATTAATAATGAAACTAGGATGCTACTATTATGTAACTTCTCCACAACTGATATCTACATATTATTATGATGACACTTCGGAAACATGAAAATTGACGTCACAGGAGGGCTGGTCCCAAACTAGGATATTTGTCGTATCCTGGCGACCAGGCAAGGACATGACAAACATGTAGATACCTTAATTCAAGCTGAGGTCACTTGTACAAAACAATTAAGACGGCCTCCAGCGCGAATCGAACCCACGACCTCTGTTTTGGTAGTCGAGTGATAACCGCTAGGCCAACGGGACGTCCCAATTGTGAATTTGCTAACATATTGCTATACCTGTAGATAACCAAAAGGATTGTCTAAAATTTCGGTAATTTTATTCTCTACACTAGATTTGACAAACTTAAACTTTTACAAATCAAAATCTAATCTAAAAAAAATGTCTAGCTGACCCCGCAAAAGTCATCCTATGTGTTAGATATTTGTAAAGAGAACTACTGACTTGATGTCTATCTGTACGCCAAGATTCATGTAAATCCGTTCAGCCGTTATTGAGGGATTTAGTAAACTTAATGCGTTACAAGGCGTTACGTGTAAGTTGTGACGTCATAGTTTGAGGTGGATTTGTATGGAACGTTTCTGCACTACTTGGTACAGATTATTGAAAAGGTACAATTTATTGAAATTCGACTGGCTAAGACAAGCATAAATTGTAGAAAATAAAATACCACCTTTTACCTTTTAACTCCGATTTTTTTATGTAGTCTTTAAACTTGCTACTGCAGGGTACAGGCTTTCTCTCAGAGAGAGAGTACGGGATTAATTACTAAGGTATTTGAACACCTCAGACACTCAGGATTCCTCACGAGTTTTTCCTTCACCGTTAGCGAGTGGTATTGCTACTATAACTTCACAAATGTACATAAATTAAAACAAAGTCATTTGTACATGCCCGCACTGGTATTCGAACCTGGATCACTCGCTTCCGAGTCCATTGTTCTACCCACTAGGCTAACGCCGCTCTATTGTATGAATATATTTTTTGTAAAAAATCTCCATTCAGACCATTTAGAACAAACACGACCTCGATCATCATTAACATCAAACTAACAAACTCGGAAACGAACTTTTCTAGTTTGTCTCGGGTCTTGGATGTTATCTATGTATATATTGTATTAAATCTATCGTCGAGTTAGCACCTATAACACAAGTCATATAGTTGTACTTAGTATAGGGCTAACGAGATATGTGTAATATGTCCACGAATATTTATTTATCTCCACGTGCGACCGCTAACCAGAATTTACTCCCCTTCCAGATTACGCCATTGCAATATTCCACGACGTATTACGCAAGGGCCACCATGAGTGCTACCTCAAACCGGACACGCGGCTCCCGATGATGCACGTTAGGGACGCCCTGAGAGCCTTATCGGACTTCCTCGAGGCCCCGAATGAGCTGCTCAGGAGGCGCGTCTACAATGTCACCTCAATGAGCTTCACCCCGGAGGAGCTGGCTGATAAGATATCGGAACACATTCCTGAGTTGCGGATCACATATAAGCCTGACAGCAGGCAGGAGATTGGTGAGTGCGCGGAGAAAGTCGGATCATCACCATTAATCCATTATGTCCCCACCGAGGGGCACGGGTCTGCCCTTCGCTGGGGACATAATTCTTTCCTGAAGAAGGTATAGGCCATACTCTACCACGAGGGCCAAGTTCGGATTGGTGGAGGCTTGCAGACCAGTGGCTATTCTTACTGTCAGAAGTTTTCATGAGGCCTCTGACTTGGCTTAACGACTGCCTGTATCGACGGCAGCCGGCACCAACTGATTAATGTGCCTTGCGCAGCACGGAACCGGTCGGAAAAGTCGGGAAGTCGAATGACAACATAAAATAAGAGGGGTAGGCAGACACCAGGGAATGCCACTTGCAACGATCCTGACAGATTACCTTCGCAGAATCAACGTTCATAAGTCGTTGCATGCACGCATACGCGGATTCTGGGTACTTTTTATCTTCCCCTTATCGAATATCGGATGAGATGGAACTAAAAGAAGATTCGAAAATATTTTGGACTTAACACTAAAAAGGCATTTTCTTATCAAAAAAAGTTCTACGTTTATTGTTTTTCCAAATTTATTTTCCTGTACGTTTTATTAAGTTATTTTGAGAGCTTGGCCTACGAGTAATATTTCGATTTGTGCTGCTTTAATCAGTTTTTAAAGCGCAAAAAAGAATCTATCTACGAAACCGGATGTACAATATAAAAGTAGGTAAAAAAACAAAAAATAATCCTAATCTGAGCAAATGTATAAGTTGTATTTTTTTTCTTACGGAATACCGCAATGACAGCCTGTTGCGTTGAATTTATAAAAAACAATATTACACCTGAATAAGGTTCGAATCTGTCTGAAATCATTGTGAAACGAACGTTGCAACGTCGTATGGAAATCATTATTATTAAATTATGACCTTTAAAATTTACACCAACTAAGCAATATTTAAGACAACGCCCATGGGACCTACCTAATTAACTTAAATATTTAATAGGTACTCTATGTACTGCTCTATACTGCTTACGAAATAGAGAAAAATGTTTATAAAAGAACGGTTGTGGGATCCAAATAAGGAAGAATCTGTTATCCAAGCAGCCATTTCACGTTGACGACCTCTGTGGCGCAGCGGTAGCGCATCTGCCTACTATGCAAGAGGTCCCGGGTTCGAACCCCGGCTGGGGACAAAAAAAAACCCCAGGTCTTGGATGTTTACATGTTTGTAATGTCGTTGTTTCTGGTTCCCACGACACGGGTATCCTAGTGTGGGGCCAGAAGCAATGTATGTAAATGTTTTATGTTGAGTCTTTACTACGGTGTAAAATGATATTTAAGAGGCTAAGCGTTGTTCACTAGCGCCATCAATGCAATAAAAATCATAAACTGCTTTATATTATTATAAGTTTTAGTTCAAAAATTATTATAAGCTTTTTTTCAAAAAATAAACATCGAAAATCTTTAAATCTCGTACATATCATAACTATATTTAGAACATACAGCCTAGAACGTAGTATCAACATCCCAGGACTTAAATCGATTTCCGTTATAAACGTAAATTTTTGGTGAAAATCGATTAAAGCTCTAGGTTGCTGATCCTAGGTTCTAGACTGTAGGTTCTAAAATAGTAGCCACACTTGTTAACATTTATAATGTTCACTTTTTTTTAATAAACGTATAAAACGAGTTATGATTCATATTCAATTGGCAGCACTACTTAGCACGCATTGCGCTTTCGCGCGATTTTTTTTTACATCCAATGTTTCATATGTCACAGATTTTTTCGTGGATTGTGGAATCGTTGTTCCGTGTGGCATAAAAATAGTTGATCAGATTTTAGTTGGTCCAAATAGTTGATCACAACGGAACAAGGGGGAAAATCGTTATGCGTGCTAAACTAAAGGCCTGCGCAGACGAGGTACTTTTGTCCCTCGATGTCCTCCGAGTACTTGTCGCGGACACAACGCCTACGGTGTGCGGTCATTTTGTTCCCCGGAAATTGAGTGAAGCGTACGCTCTATGAAGCAAATATTATGAGATTACATTGTGTTGTTGAATTTTGACTGAAGTTGAAATGAAGTGAAGTTGAATGAGTTGAATGAAGTTGAAAAAGAAAAAGCGTTTTAAAAGAGAACACCGAACTTTTGTCCACTCCGGTCTCTTGATGTCCTAGGTAACTAGAGGGACTCTTTGTACGGGGTACTTTTAGTCCTTCGTGTGCGTCACTCGATACAATTTATAAGAGATCTACATCGACGGACAAAAACGTTCCCGGGGGATAGTCCCTGCGTAGGCCTTAACTCCCAGAACGCATGGCTCATTTTACGTTTCGATATTCCAGCGGACTCGTGGCCCCAAGTATTCGACGACAGCGAGGCCCGCCTCGACTGGCAGTGGAAACCGGAGGTGGGGCTCGACGACCTCGTCTCCTTGATGATCAAGGAGGTGAAGGAGAAAATCGCTGCCAACGGATTCTGACACGCAAAGCGACGGCAGCAAGGGTGATTTGACTATGAATTTAATTGTTTAGTTAGCTAAGGTAGGAATCAGACTCTAATTTTTTGTCGTCGTTCATTGAACTAGGACGAATTCGTCAGCGACTGAAGTAAATAAAAACTTTGAGGAAAAAAGTGTTTACGGAAGTAATATTTGTTGCTGCAGTGGACCTCAGCGGTCGGTAGCTCCTAAAGCACACACCATAAGAGCTAGTATTGAACGATCAGTATGTGGTGCACACGTAGAACTTTGTTGTTCTAGACAAAAACCGTTGTAGTTCGTTTCGGTGACTGGGATCTAGATAATAATCGCCGAAACAAAATACTTTTTTTAAAACAACATAAACTTTGCTCCTATATTCCATAGGAGTTAGGAGTTTGTATATGAAATACGAAATAGTATATGAAATATGAAATACTTTTTTTCAAAAAAGAAGGTTTCTAATGAAAGCTTAAGTTAAGTTATGTAAGTACAATTAATTGTTACGTAATTTTAAAACGATTGTTTTGTTCAATCAATTCCTTTATTTGGGTAATCAATAAATTAATAAAAATACAGTGCTTTTACATAAGTTCAGTATTTCATTATTATTTCACGATCTGTTTGCTAAGCCTTTCATACTCTACTAGCATAAGAGCCTAGCGACTCTACGTGAACTTGTTTTACAGCAAAAAAGTTGTTGCAAAAAATACATACTTAATAATAGGCCTTATAAACGTTCATAAGATTGCTTATATTTCAAATGAAAACTGTCAGGATACATCACATGATCTTTTTTTTATAGAGCCCGGTAAACGGCGATAAACCGCCATCTTTGCTTACGAAGCGAGGGATGGCGGGAAGGCGCGACTCCTAAAATATTTATAGTGTAATCTTATTTGTATCGCGGGCCCCTCGCTTACACATTTTCAATTATTTTATGAGAATGAGTATACCTAATTACATTTCACAAAATGTGTCTTAAGGGCAGTTCCTGAATTGAGAATTTCGGAAAGTAAATACTTAAGTAACGTTCTGTCACGCTTTTTTCTGAGAAATTCGACTACAGTTAAGTATTTACTTAGCGAAATTCTCAATTCAGAAACTGACAAAAAGTTTTTACTTGGTAGTGACATAATAATTGCCACCTTAAACTGAAGCTTATGACTTCGAAAATGAAAACTTTATACGACTTGGCGTGGGCACTACCGTGCCCCCTGATTAGCTCTACTACCGAGGGTTAAGGCTCCTTTAACACAGGTTTATGGCCATATTTTAATTTTCTTAATACACGTAGTTAGTTGTTGAAGACTAACGGTCTTATTTATAAAAATACGATTCTATAAAACACTCCTCAGAGGCAGTTCATTCAATGTGTGGTTCCCTATTTCCCTTTGCCACAGACTATTTAAACCTCCTCTGAGATGTGTTTTTAGAAATAAGACCGTAGTACTTACGTGGAAATAAAAATATGTTTGAAATGTTTAAAGCATACTAATCCTTTTACAACAATTGAATATTTTCATGTGTGCGAGCGAGAGAATTAAAGATCATGCTTCCTAAGCAGCCCCCGTAGCACGACGCAGTGACAAACATATCGTCCTATCGACTAGCGCCATCTTGATTTATTTCACTACGTAAATCATGGCGTCACGCTACAGAGCCGCTATGAAAAGAGTTTCTTGCTGCGTCATGCTACGCGTGTTGGGGCTCACAATCGCGTCGTTCACACAAACAAATTAACTCTTACAGAACACGTTTATGTCACTAGTTGTATAAAGCCCTGTGGGACGGTATCACATGTTTTTTTCCAACAACTTTGCACGGCTATACTAAGTGACTGTGACACAAGCGAAAATTAAAAATAACAACAACTTACTTATACACGACATTACGGTTCTTATTATCACACTTCTATTCTTCAGTCTTCCATTGGTTACACACATTGTGATGAACCTACCTAAGTCTCGTTGTAGACGTTTCAATATTTGATTTTATAATATCTTTTTACAAAAGCGTTAAAGCCTAGTTTAATAGTTTGGGCAGATGATAGACAGATTTTTTAACCAATCTTTAAAGGCCATGTGCCAGGGCCTCAATGCGTAGAACTGCAATTCAAGGTTTACTACGACAATCCTTTGTACTTTTCATAGCGACCAAAAGGGAATTCTTCAAGTCTTCTTCACAATATAAGGCCTCACTGTTTCCATACAAAAAAGCACTGATCAATTGATGATGACAGTGTCTTTCAAGTGTGATAAAATTGGCTTTAAAAAGCCTTATTGACCTGAGCAGATTTGACGTGGCTATTAACCACATAGATTTACTGAAATAGAAAGACTTTTACTAATTGGCTAAACAATGTACATCGAAATGTTAATAAACTACGATAGCAGTTATTATGATAATTTGATGTACAACGCTGAGCAGTCTTCCTACTAGTTAATCTGTGCGTTAATCGACTTTACAATTTACATAATCGTAATAGTAAACTATAAATTGTGGTTTCATGAAACAGGCCCTGGTAGTGCCTTGAAATCTGCCCTCTAACACGAAAATGACAATCGAAACACTTTACGGACAATTATTGAATGTTTTTCTAGATTAAAACAGTGCAGTGTAGTACATGGACATCGCTGCAGATGTATGTGTGCTGTATGCACTAGGGGGCTGTGTGGCCAATAACATAATCATCTATGCTGGTGCTTCACCTAACTATTCTTGTTCGCGTATCTTCCGACAACTTACAATACATTGCAGGTTTTACAATATACATTTAAAAATTCGTCAGATAACCCGGCAATTGATGTTTAATATTTGCCAAATACGCAATAACAATTGGCTAAGTGAGGCACCAGCTTGAAGGCAAGACAGTAGAACCGAAGGGTGTTATTAGATTTAAATTGTCATCTAACACTACAATAACGACTAACAATATTTCTCCACAATTTTCTTTTAAATGGCTCTTTTTATTGTCAAGCACTTAAGGCGGCTCCTCAAAGAGCAAATCCCATAGAAATGCAGTTTGGTTTTTATTTACTAACGACTTGACGGATCGCAATGCAATTTTTCAATTATTTTAGACAAAAGCACGATTAAACCTTAAATTAGGGTTTGATCGTGCTTAGAATCGGAAATAAACTTATGAAATAGAAATTATTTCATAAGTTTAGACTTATAAATCGTTTCACAGAGACTGTACTCAAGGCTATAATTTTTTATTATCTATACTTGAGCAGCTGGAAATTTCCAAATTATCTAGGGATAGGCTTTTAGGGATAGATAGGTCACGCATGCCCAGCGTGGGGATTATGATCATTACCCCCTATGATAGCACAACGTGGCGATCTTTAGGGGAGGGCTATGCCCAGCAGTGGACTAGTATGGCCTGACGACGACGACGAGGTTTTTACAACGCTGAATGAACAGGTGGGCAGCTCCTCTATTTCCCCAATAATCTCTATTTTTGCACAAAACAATAATGACCGTTAGGCGGTTGACGGTTTAACTGTCACCGGTTTGACGGTTTGATTAAGTTATCGGGGGGCGGGGCGGCCTAGCTAGCCATTAAATACTGAGTGTTTTTGCGGGGACGGTCACTTGTGAGCCTGAGGTTGACTCGTGTTAGAAGCGAAATGCGTTGCGTATTTTCTCATACAAGTATTGGTGTCGGTGGTAGTGTGTTCGTGTCTTGCTTCTGCTTGAAAAAATTGGGAGGGAGGTGCATTACTAACCGCATGGTGCTTGTGGGATTTTTGGCGGAATTTAGTAAAGTAATTTTCACATTTTAATATTATTGATAAGTTTTGATATCTACCCTGTCCCCACTGTTAGGGCACGGGTCTCTTCCTGCATCGCAGGAATGTTAGGCCATACTCCACCACGGGGGCCAAGTCCGGGTTGGTATAGGGTTGTAAGACAGTGGCGGGGCTTACTGTCAGAAGTTATCAAGCCGCCATGAGGCCTTTGACATGGCTTAACGCGCCCGGAAAAATGCCACTAGCGGTAGTCACAGGTTGGTCACCCATCCTGCACCTTACCGCGCCTGTTGTTGCTTAACTCAAGAATCACCCGGTTCGACTAGGCCACGAGCGCTTCTTTATTGATAAGTTTATCAAACCTTAATTTAAGGTTTGATCGTGTTTTCTCTAAAAGTATTGGAAAATTGAAAAGAATTGGTGTCCTTTTAACGTATTGCCAATGTTCATTACGATCCGTCAGGACGTTTGTAAATTAAAGTCAACCTATATTTCTATGAGGATTACTCCTCAAGGAAGCTCTTAACAGTTTCGTTGGATATTTACAAGAGCTTGTTGCCAATTAAAGTCAAGGTAGGTATATTACGGTTCACACATGTTCTTGACAAGTACTGCTCTTACCCTGAGTCAAACTATACGCTATCTATTGTGTAATCTATGCAACTAAAACAACAATACCATTGCACCATTAAGTATCACATAACCATTACTATAACAATACACTTTTTGTCTTATTTTAATTATATTATGAACTGTCCACTTAGAAGAAACCACTTCCTAAGTCAATCCAATTTGTAACTCTGATTTTTTTTCCGTACAATTCTGAAATTTCATAAGTATTCCTACTAAGTGATTGTGTTGTGTGAACGTGTGTGGTTAATATTACTATTATTAAAAAAGCTCTCCACCGAAAAAGGGAAATATTTGACCCATTTGAGGGCACTAAGAAATAAAATGCTAGATATTATATTATGCTTTAAAAGTCAAGAAATGATACTGTCAGAATTCTACAGAATAAAAAATCTAAGTTAATGTGCTAAATAATAGCTACGAGATTAAATAAACATGTAAACATGTTAAACGTCAATCTATCTTCTAATAGGATTTTAGTGAAGGCAAAATAAACTCTGCTTATGCGCCGCGATGCTTAAATTTGTAATCTTAAAAGAGCACTGACAAATCGAATTAGCTTCTACGGTGAATGTGTCATGCATTACGCACTTCGACATTTGATTGTCCGTTACGAAGTAAAAACAGCTTTATTTCCTGATTAGTATAGGCCATTCGGTCTATAGCAGATGGGGTATTAACTGTACCGAATTATTTTAAAATACGCAATTTCTGAGTTTGTGTTTGGCAATGACTTTTGTTCAAAGTTCTTTCTCAGATTGTCTTAATTGTCGGTATAAAACAGTCAATTGAAGAAAAGGGTCTGACCAACTATTTGATACTTGCTTTTACTTTAAAGCCGTTCACATGGTGTGGGAGAGACAAATAGTTATTTAATAATAATTAATATAGTCTACCCAACAAATAATCGCAATTGGACACGTTAAATGTGTAACTTAATAGTAATCCAGTTCACTTCTCATACTTACAATGCTATAACTCGGATCAAATGTAAGACACAGATGTCTGTTTCCAGAAAAAAATGTGTTTTCTATGGTCTAAATGATCTATGGGCATCAGTGGATTAGCTTAAATAGGATTTTCTTAGAAAATGGCTAACATACAAATGGCATACAACAAATCCGTGATGCATTTTCTTTAGGCGCAAACATTTTAATGCAAAATAAGCTTTGGCAGGCAGAACATAGAAGTGTAATTCGCACCTAATGAAGTGACACAGTTTGGTTAGTTTGCTAACATGGCACTGTCTTACGTCCTCGTTAAGAGAACTCACTTAGGCATTGTCTTTAGACGTACTTTGGACGAAATATTTACATAACTATAGCTTTTTTGTAGATTTTATGGTTCGCAAAGCAATGGTTAAAGTGTTGATCCAACTAAACTTACAATAATATGGATACAAACAAAATACTTAAATTATACTTGCAATACAAAGTAGGTATAGAACTTCTAATATCTATGGTAAAATGGTTATACACATAGCTAACCAATATACATAGCTACGTCCACATATTTACATAAAATCATACAGAAATTTGTTAAAACGTTGACACACTTAGAAGTAGGAAAATCTTAAATATTATATTAAGAAAAAGAAATGCATAAACCATGTTAGAATAAAAATATTTTAGTAAAAGAAGATACATAATATTGAACAAAAAAATTAAGTACCGGTAATTTTGCGTCAAATCAACTAAGCATCGACAGGGAGTTGAAATCCATATAAATCTACCGGTTTTCACAATGAATAATTAAATACTAGTTTTAATAATAGTACAGTCTGTTAGCTTTTAGAATATACCTCGGGCTCTAGAGTAGGCTTCGGTTTTCGCCGAAAGCACACGAGTGCAATACTACTTCCTGCTCTGTATCAAACTTTTCTTCACTATTTTGAACTACTTATTACTACGAATTCACTAAATCCGATTCCATCCGATAGTAGCCGAGGTATATAAGAGCCGAGGCACTTAGCGATAAGACCGCCAATTGTATAATATTAGTTAGATTTAAGAATCATGGTTGTAATATTTTTCTGGTTGTGCAATAAAGTGTTCTCTATCTCTCTGTCTATCTATATTCTAAAAGCTGACAGACTGTAGGTAGTTCGATGATCCAACGCTTCTTTACGACCAGGAAAGGTATGACGGTTGTTATGCTCATTTTATTCTCTAATATTTTCCTGCACTTAACTTCTGAATATAACAGAGACATCTACATAATATTATACAGGTACTACTGTATTTTTAATGACTCGCGATGGTCGGTATCAATTAATAAAATATCAAATACAATTGCGCAGAAAGTAGCAATAATAGTCAGCAAGAATATCATGCACGCAAGTTATAATCTTCGCACAATGGTCGGCAATATAAAACGGCTTCTACCAACATTACATTAGGTTACAGTTTAGTTTAACAAACATTCCGGGGATGAATCGGCTAAAAATGGATACTAACAGATAACAATTAAAGCCTAGCTAATGCCTCACTTCCTCCTTCTGCCAAGAGAGGTCATAGCGAAGAGGTACGCCTGCTAGCTTCATTTGCGGTCAGTTTCATTTTTCCGATTGCAACTAATAACTTAAAACTTGGCTGCCCGTTTAATTGCCTTTTTTATGTAATTAATAAGCTGTGCAATTAATTCCAACAACTGTCTACAAAATTGTGGACAGAATTCGATAGTTTTGTAAGATTTTCTCCTCGGTCATGCATATGACCGAAATGTTTAGCCGTAAAGCTGTCCAAACTGAAGGTACAGCCACGGCAGTGCGCCTTCATAGTAGCTCTTGTCTCACGCGGCATAAGTGCGAGACTCGAACAACATCCAACCTTTTATGGATCTGCTCGCATCATTCAAAATAATAAACCTAGAGGGTACCACTCCGGCTATTTTCGATAAGACTAAAAGTTGACAACTCTTCCAAGCCATTTATATCAAATATTAACAGTCGGTAGGTAATCCATCGATGGAATGACCGCGCGCAACGCCGTCGGTAAAATAACCTCTCTAGCATTAGGCGTTTCGCATACAAAATATACATAATCATAAATAATCGTAATTGACTCGCCTAAACGTCGCGCTGGTTAGTCGGCCTTGATGTGTTGCTGTTGGCTGTTGAGCTCTTTCAGCCGTTGTCTTAGCTGCGCCTTCTTTAAATTCGTCATTATCTGCGTCGACTGGTACAGCCAGGAACCCTGGAAGAGGAACGGAGAAGCTTATTAAATATTTATAGCACGGTTTTTTATGTTATGTAGCCTATATATATACGTCCCACTGCAAAACACTCAGAGAAAGAGTATATGGGCTTAATTGCCACCCGCGCCCATAGCGGATTAGATATTTCAAGAGCTGTCGTTCAGGATTCCTAATAAAGGCAAATATTTGGTCAGGTCGTACGAATTATGGTTAGTTAGTTAGACCTGAGATTTCCGCACTTAGCCTCATAGTTGGGCCATTGTACGTAGATACAAACATACATACATACATACATACATACATACATACATACATACATACATACATACATACATACATACATACATACATACATACATACATACATACATACATACATACATACATACATACATACATACATACATACATACATACATACATACATACATACATAAGAATTATGGTATGACGAATTTAAAGAAGGCGCAGCTGAGGCAGCGGCTGAAAGAGCTCTTTCAGCCGCTGCCTCAGCAGCGTATGGGCTTAATTGCCACGCGTGCCCATGGCGGATTAAAAGTTTCAAGAGCTGCGGTGTTTGAACAACTCAGGCTCTTCACAATGTTTTCCGTCACCGTTAGCTGGTGGTATTGGTAACTTTACTATAACTTCACAAATGTACATAATTTAGAAAACAAAGTCATTGGTACATTTCCGCACCGGGAACCGCACCTGGGGCACGCTGGCAAGCCCATCGTTCTGCGCACTGGGCTACCGTCGCTCTATCTATGTATATTTATACTCGTGCTTCCTTCTCGAGATTAGTAACCTGAAATAAACTGAATAATGTATGTAGTATGTAGTAACACGCAAGTGACACCACATGGGTGGTGTCATTCAGTTTATTTCAGGTTACTAATCTTTTAGAACGAAGCACTTCGTATAATTATGATAGAACTTCACGTACAGGTAAGTTCGTTTAATCATAAATTGTATAAAAAAAATATTCAATAATTTGCCTGGTCCAAAGTACAAACTCATGGTTTGCCAAAGGGCAATAGAGCGCAGCATGATAGGCGTAAAACGGATTCGCCCATTAGCTTAGTTGGAAGAGCGCTGGCACGGATAGGTTTTGAAATTGTCCTTAGCACGGGTTAGAGCATTAAAAATAATATAAGCTTAGTTTGCTTTTGGAATGAAATGTATAGACAGGGAACGCTCTACTTATGCTTTGTACTTTTTTATGTCCAACCATAAGTTTTTTTTTAATGTAGCCTATAAACATCCCACTGCAGTGCAGGGCACCGGCCTTTTCCCAGAGAGAGAGTATGACCTTTATTACCACGCGTGCCCACCCCGGATTGGCAATTTCAAGCGCTGAGGTATTTGACCACCACAGACACTCAGGTTTCCTCACGATGTTTTCCTACACTGTAAGCTTGTGGTATTGCTACTGCAAGTTCACAAATGTACATGAAGAAAACAAAGTCACGGTACATGTCCGCACTGGGAATCAAACCTGGGTCTCCCGCTTCCGAGTCAATTGTTCTACCCACTGGGTTACCGTCGCATTTATAATATATATTTTTTAATTTTATTATGTGTTAAGTAATTTATCGTAATTTAAATTTCAACTGGCTATGTACTTGGCTACAAGAAAACGAACACGAGAATTTGAAAATACAATGTAACTGTTGTATTTTCAGATTTCTTTATTTCAATCATCATCAGCCATTTCACGCCCACTGCAGGCCATAAGGCCTTCATCATCCTCCAGTCAACCATTTTTTTTTATTATTTTAAAATAAGTTTCGTTTTTATTTTAGAGACAAAACATAATCGAGATTACACTTCACTTATATGTCATTCCACAACAATAGCAGATGTACATCATACTTATTACCAAATGTAACAAATAATATCTACGAACTTTTCCTGTGAGGCAACAGATACGTCTGGTTTCCGCTGCTATCACTTTATGTCCATATGTCTAAAATTAAACAAATATAGTGCAGACAGTTCAGATAAACACACCAGATCTCTACTGGCGAGACAGCGTGTGTACAGTTGACAACACTCTACGCAATCCGGATATGAATGTGTGAAAAAATAGATCATCATCAACATCATAAAAAGCCGGTGTCAATCCACTACTGGACATAGGCCTAAAGAGCAGATATTCTACTCCAGATCAGAATTTTATCCATACATGACTATAGAATGAAACATACATGATTATAGAATGAAACGAATAATTTCAAAAACCTATTCGGAGTAAAGATGGGCGTTTTCGAAAAACATTTTCGAAATTTTCGAAAATATTCTTTGTTATTCAAAAAGGATAACTAATTGAGTGCTGTTTCATTTGCATGAAAGCAATATTATGAAGACAGCATTGAACGAACAAAACGCGCGCGACTCGTGTAAAGTCGTGTCATTCCGCCACGAGTCGTGTTTTCGAAAATCGCGAGACTAAAGCGTTTTCGAAAATTGGGATGATATGAATTTCGAAATGACTAACGTCTTTCCGTCAGCAGTCGTGTTTTCGAATATTATCACTAAAGCATGCGAACTGTGAGAGGCAGAGCACTTATTTCTGAAACTGCGTTTGACTCGGGGCATCTCGACAGTCACTCAACTACATCTCAACATGCGAAATATTCGAAAATGGCTCGCTTTCATTCTTGCATCCATGCGTCGCATTCGCGCAATCGCGGATTAGTAAGTTAGTAATATTAGTAAAACTTATTCGAAAATCAATGTTAGTAATTTACTAATCTTGTTTTCGAAAATAAACGTTAGTAAATTCAGATTATTCGAAAAGAGATGTTATTCACAATCGCCCATCTTTAATTCAGAGGCTAAAAATTCCACCCATGCCGGGAGTCGAACACGCCACCTCTGGCTAACCGTGCCAGCGCTCTCCCAACTGAGCTAATGGGCAAGTGCCGGCATCAGTGAAATCTTCGAACCTCTTTACAACACTCTCTGTATTACATACAGGCAGCGATATTTGGCTGAAGAATATTTGCATCACTTGCAGCCCCGAGTACCTACTTTGCAGTTAGGTTTTACATCGGAATGATATCGCCGTACCCACATGATTATATTCTTTTTGTTGCACTAACCCGTGCTAAGGACAATTTTAAAAACCTATTTAGAGGCTAATAAATTACGATAGCTCTGCTGGATTTATATTGATTATTATTCCGCTGTAATTTATTTTCTCTTAGTCTAACAATACATGACGCTACACGACATTCCTACTAGGTGTCTTACAGTTAGAATAAAAAATAAAAACCGACTTCAATACCAATAAGTCATTACGCAGAAATAATTTAAACGACTTCTAAATTTATTGACAACTCTTAATTTTTCTCTCGGTAAGAACCATCCTCGTACTTCAAGACAGCCATATTCTAAAAAAAGAATTAGCGAAATTGGTTCAGCTGCTCTTGAGATTTGCGCTTACCAACACATTCAGGGATTAATTTTTATATTATAGAAGATACGTATACATGTATGTGTTATGAAGTAAATCTTGGAATCGGTGCCAAGTTCCAGATTTGATCGTCACCAAATTAAAATCGGACTAATGGAACGATACAGCTATACAAACAAAAAAGAATTAGCGAAATCGGTTAAGATTTGACGAAGGTATGCGAGAACATAGACAAAAATAAGTAGGTAATATACGCGTAGAATTATTGATAACCTTCTCCTTTTTTGAAGTCGGTTAAATAAAGTAAACAAACGAAGCTCGTCACCGGTATAGGTACTGATTATTGAAGAATAACATTATTTACAGAGTACCTACTATAGTGCACAATCGAAAATCAGCATATCATTACACGTATAGCCGGAAGGTCAATGCGCGTCAGCACTCGGTGACCGCACAATATGTTAATATGCGTAGTAATGAAATCACCTTTATAGGTTATTTGCCTCACTCACATAGCAACGATTTGGTAGGTCACTTCACCGTCTAGAAAAAGTAAGAATTGCCACTTTATTTTTATTTTTAGGGCGTGTTTTAATAATAAAAGTAATCCTTTTAAATCAACAAGTGCGTATAGCTGATTAATGATAATAAACGCTTTCAATTAAAAAAATACGAAGACTGTAAATGTTATTTATAAAAGCGGAGCGGAGCGGGACTCCCTACTCCGAAAAATAATTCCGACTCAGTTTAATATTTCGTAAGCGAAATCATAAATCAAAAAATGGTCTTTCGACATTCATAATCCAATTATACTATTTTTATTTTAATGCACTAACCCGTGCTAAGGAACAAATTTAAAAACCTAATTAGAGGCTAAAAATTTCACCCATGCCGGGATTCGAACCCGCAACCTCTGGCTATCCGTGCCAGCGCTCTACCAATTGAGCCAATGGGCGACTCACGGCATCAGTGAAATTTCAAACCTCTTTACACTATTCTCTGTATTACGTACAGGCAGCGACATCTGACTTAAGCAAATTGCATTACTTACAGCCCCGACTACCTACTTTGCAGTTAGGTTTTTACATCGGAACGATATCACTGTACCCACATTATTATACTATTTTTATTTTAATGCACTAACCCGTGCTAAGGAACAAATTTAAAAACCTAACTGCAAAGTAGGTAGTCGGGGCTGTAAGTAATGCAATTTGCTTAAGTCAGATGTCGCTGCCTGTACGTAATACAGAGAATAGTGTAAAGAGGTTTGAAATTTCACTGATGCCGTGAGTCGCCCATTGGCTCAATTGGTAGAGCGCTGGCACGGATAGCCAGAGGTTGCGGGTTCGAATCCCGGCATGGGTGAAATTTTTAGCCTCTAATTAGGTTTTTAAATTCATAATCCAATCCAACGATTAGTAGGCGAGAAAAAAATTGCTTTCCTAATTTAGATGTAGGGGAGGTACTCCTTAATTAATATGCCCCCAGGTATAGCCTAACAGCGCTCGTGGCCTAGTGGAACCGAGTGATTGGAATCAATCACTTGCGTCAAGCAACAACAGGCGCGGTTAGGTGCAGGATGGATGACCGTGACTACCGCTAGTAGCATTTTTCAGAACGCTTCCGTGCTTCGCAAGGCACGTTAAGCCGTTAGTTCCGGCTGTCATGGAATGGCAGTCGTTAAGCCATGACAGAGAGCTTATGGGCGGTTTGATAACTTCTGACAGTAGGTAAGAGACGACACTGTCTAACAATCCTCCATCAACCCGGACTTAGCTCGGCGACTAAGGGACACAAACCGGGGGGTGGGCAGCAGCGCCCCCTGCAGTACAATTCCACCGAACTGCGATCCCCAACCCGCATGCCCAGCGTGGGGATTATGGGCATTACCCCCTATGATAGCACAACGTCGTGCTCATTAGGGGTGGGCTATGTCCAGCAGTGTACTAAGTATAGCCTGACGACGAAAAGTAATTTAAAAAAAAAACATAATTTTTCGTTTTGGCTCTTTCGTAGTCAGGTGTCAAGTCACGTTATAGTTCATTAACACTTACCACCATGATCATGCAGTTAAGCAGTATCGGTATGGAGAAGACGACCGATATGAACAGGCCCTTGCTGTCAAAGTACTGTTGTCTCGAGAACAGCGTCCAGTTGCGCGCGGCTACCTCGTTTATGCTCTCGGAGAAATACACCAGGAGCACTGGAATGAGAAAATACACTGTCATGAATAAACAATCAGAAGTCGAAGAGTTTGGAGTATTCGTGAATAATTAATTTTTGCCGGGCCTTCTCTCAGAGAGAGAGAGGTATAGGCTTAATTACGAGGTATTTGAACACCTCATACACTCAGGTTACCTCGCGATGTTTTGCTTCACGGTTAGCCAGAGTGCTACTATAACTTTACAAATGAAATTAAATGAAAAGGTTTTATTTAAAGTAGGTAGCGAAGAAACTGCGGCTTAATGAACTTACAATTCAAACTTCTGTCCATTTCAAAATCTAGATTGTTTTGGAGAAAAAAATGGAGATCCTTAATTAACCGAGTTTACATTATTATCATTATTATTATAAAACATAGAACTCATGCATTGTACTGGCTTTCCAGACATCATTGTCATCTAAATAATCGTTTATGTCATAGTAGCCCTTTTGGCACAAAGTGTGCTTAACATATTTTTTGAACCGCGTTTCAGGCAAGCTAATATAACTAGTTACGACTAGTTAAACTGCCGAAGCACCGATAACATAGGGGTAAAAACATCGGACAGAAAATAACTTTATTTTGTAAAAAGGTTCTAGAATTTAGACCGGAATTTAGAAATATCAAACGCGTAAGACACTCAACAGTTTGCTCAGGATCAATCAGACGATCTAAGGCAGGCAGGCAGGCTGAATAACGATAGCCGTGGACAGAAAGATTCTTCTTCTTCAGGCTCCACCATCGCCTAATGAGCGCCATAGCGCCCTGTCTTCAGCCGAAAGATTCAATTAAAAGAATATTTCTATTAGAGCCAGTTAGCGAGTGAACCAATGGAAAAATTATTTGAGCACAGCAAGGTATAATGCCCGTCAAACAACTTGACCAAATGACTTCGACTTAACATGGACTTCTTTCAGGTGTCTTAGGCTGAACTCTTCGAACTTTAGTCAAATAAACAAATAATAATAAAAAGCTCCTATGTGTCTATCGCCAACTCGCACCTAATGCGCGGATTTCTATTCAAAGTATCTTCCTTTGAATGTGGCCTTTTCAAATTGTTCAATTGATCCTTCGGATTTTCGCATCTTAAAACAATCTTAGTAGTAGACGTAACAACGTAATAAAAGTCGCAGCGCTTAAAGTACCTAATATTTGAAACCGACGAATTATAAATTAAACTCCCACATAAGAGGATCGAATTGGCGAATATTAGATAGGTACTTCAAGTCTTATCATTTTAGTAACACCTACTTATATTCATATGATTGATGTTCTACAAGGTCAGGTCATAGCCAAGTCACGCAATAGGTTGATAGGTAAGGTAATGTGTTTATTGCCAATAGTTTCAGCTACGTTGTGCTGAATGAGCATATTGCAACTTATATCAGTCTTATTTTATCCTTCAATGAAGTTGACCACTCTGGACACTCTGTACCAGATTATATTCCCTTACTTCTCTTATGAAATCTTATTAGGTTTACATATAGCAACTGATGTATTTGGTTTTAAGATGATTTGAGAAAAGATGGTCAGAGTGGAGTTTTTTTTTCCGCTGCCTTTTTCTCCACTACAATACGGCCCGAAGGCGGCGGCTTACATTTTACATTATACATTGACATTCAGCAAACAGAATGTAAATTCTTTACGTTGAAATAAAATGATTTGAATTTGAATTGAATTTGAATTTACTATCCATCCCGGCATTGTTCGGAGCTCCTCCATTAACGCCACGTAATCAGTGTATACGATTCTTGTTACCAAGGCAACGCAATAAATAAATATCTTAATAATTTGGCTTGACAAAAGGTAACGGTGAAAATAAAATATTATTCCACGGGTACGCATTACCGGGATCTCAAGTATCCTCAATGTCTCAATTTGTATATTTGTTTGGTAAAGTCGACGTTGCAATATACATCGTACTGTCATAGTAAACCATGGTTGTAGCGCTATGAAATGACTTATTATTTTATTTATTAGATTACATTAAAACTCTTTATTGTACACACCACCACCAAAACAGATTCTTATCACAGACAGATATATATCTCGCATAAAAATGGATAGATCTTTGTGTAGCTATAATAATGAAAATAAAAAGTTAAATAATAGTAATTTATTTTAGGCAAAGGGGCCCATATGCAAATAATTATTACAAATAACTAAAAACTAAACAATAAAGGTAATGGTATAAGCTAAAAAAAGTTTCCGCATATGGTAGCTAAGTAACAAACGTGTGCAAGTTAAATGACTTTTAATATATTTGAGTTATAAAATGAGTTTAGACAAAACTACAGCAACTAGGGCGCGTTGTTGAGGGCTCATAACTTGAAAAATGAAAATTCACCACTGCTATAATACTAAATTAGATAACTCGATAATATTCAGGGATAGTACTTGTTCATGCGTCTGAAAGGGTTCCGCAATGATATTTGATGATTCTTTGCCTTACTGTAGTTATGTTTGAATTAAATAGATCAATGTCGAAATATCAAGGAGTTAAATAGATTAAAGCGCTTCCGTGCTTGGCAAGGCACGTTAACCCGTTGGCGCCGGCTGTCATGTAATGGCAGTCGTTAAGCCATGTCGGAGGCTTTATGGGCGGCTTGATAACTTCTGTCAGTGAGGCTCGCCACTGTCTTACAATCCTCCAACTCGGAATTGGCCCCAGTGGTGTATGGCCTAACCTTTCTGCGATGTAGGAAGAGACCCGTGCCCCAGCAGTGGGGGACATAAAAGGGTTGATATCGAGATAGATTACAGCGATAACGCCCTGATATTAGTACTATATGGTGTTTCGCCAACACGAGCATAATTATGTACTATAACGTCTCTATTCTTGATTACATTTAATATTCTATCTAACTCTTAAAGACCTTGGCCAATTAGGCTCGGTGTGTTTTATGTTGCTTCCAATCTTAATTTCATAGTACATGATTGCCTAGAGATTGTAATTAATCGGCATTGTTTTTAACTGATAACGAAACGCCACCAGATTTAAATGACATACATACCGACCAGTCAGCTACTACACAAATATTCATATTTTGCTCGAAACTAGCCCCAACTTACTAAACTAATTTCTTGATATTACTCTATTGTGTATAAGCTTGCTGTGCCTGCGTCTTCGGTCACGTAAAATTAGGAAAAAAAACCTAAAAAATATTATAAACGGTTTTTTTATTCAGATTACTCTATTGTGTATAAGCTAGCTGTGCCTGCGTCTTAGGTCACGTAAAATTTGGAAAAAAAACCTAAAAATATATTATATACGGTTTTTTTTATTCAGAAAATAGTTCATTTTGTGGGCCTAAGCTCAATGTTTCTATTTGGGCTGCTTTAATTAATTTTCAAAGCAAAAAAAACAACCAGTCTACGAAACCGGAAGTACGTCATGCACAGAAATACGTAACAAGCTGTGAGTTTCTTTTTTAGGGATACCATGACTCGATACAAGATCTCATTGATAAATAAAAGTAAAAAAAAACTCTTAATCTGTGCAAAGGTAAAAGGTACAAAATTTATTTGTCAGTTTAACCATTAAGTATATAGAAATTTTCACGAATTGAATTTTTAGGAATAACAAGATGTCAACATTTGTAGTTTGATCCAAAAATATTAAACCTACTTTCATGTAAACTTTAGTAAATTATAGTATAAGACATTAATATACAACACATTACAAAATATGAATAATTTACTGTTGTATTATTATTTTATTTACTAATCTTTAAAAATTAAGCTAAACGAAGTTTCGCCAAATTTTATAGACTTTACAAGCTGCAAACTTTGCAAACGTTGTTTTTTTCAAGAAGGCCATAGTTCAGATTATAAGCTAGACTTATTTTATTTTGGAATGTGTATATAATGTGTAATATTAAGTGTTGTCTTTTTATGTAAGTTTACTTTAATTTTATAGAACTCTATCGCATTAGGTAATTGTAATGATAGATATTAAGTGGTGATAAAAATAAATTAAAAAAAAAAATTAACCTACGACCTTTTCTCAGACCTACCAAATATACACACAAAAATTCATAAAAATCGATGAAGCCGTTTCGGAGGAGTTCGATAACAAACACAGTGACATGAGATTTTTATATATTAGACTAGCTGACCCAGCGAACTTCGTACCGCCTAACAATCGATTCTTTAAATTTATTTTTTTTCTCGGTAAGAACCATCCTTGTACTTCAAGGAAAATTCTAAAAAAAGAATTAGCGAAATCGATTCGGGATTTGCACATACCAACACATTCAGCGATTCATTTTTATATTATAGAATATAATGTACATGTATTCCGTATCAGACGACTGTTCCTAGATGTAAATAAACTGCTGATAAAAATCGTTAACCATTTAGGTCTATCAAATTGTTGGCCGATTCTAGGTCATTCATGTCATTAATTTAAGCTCTTAACACCAACCTTTATTTCAGATTTCTTGAAATTGATCGTTTAAAAAAAATTGTAAGATTACAGCTAGGGAAAAGTACTCTGTAACGGAATATACATGCATGACAATAGCTGTCAACATTCTGGATTAAATTATGCGCTCGTGTTTAATCCATTATCATTGCTAATACACACAATAAATACTTAAGGCAGTTTCTTTCCATCTAAAACTAAGTAACTTTTTTAGGGTTTCGAAGTCAACAGTTTCGGCATGTCTGTCCGTCCGTCTGTTTGGCTGTCTTTCTCAAAGAAGATAACTACTAAAGGGCTGAAATTTAGCATACATATTAATCGACAAAACGGTAGATAAAAATATTTTTTAGGGTTTCTTAGGGGTGGGGATTAGGTCCGCTACACCTAAATTAGAGATGACATTTTTTTGTCTATTTCATAGAGCGGGGTATCGTTGGATTGGTCGTTTCCACATATTGTGAGTGGAGAAACACAATTTTCGATTCAGGGATTCGTTTGTGGAATATTAAAATTTAAAGCGCAAATGTTTGTTACAGTAGAGCATTCCCCCAACCCCTTATCCCGGATAACAACTGTCTTTAAAGCGCAAATGTTTGTTACAGTACAGCATCTCCCCAGCCCCTTATCCCGGATAACGACTGTCTGTAAAAACAAGAAAAAAATTCAGGCTGTGCCATATATGTAAAATGAAGTTCCAAGAAAAACTATCACTTCTACAACTTCAACAAGGATACTTTACAAATTATTGTTCCACCAACTTCTAAGAGGAAATTATTCTTACAAATTCCATTGAAAATTACTTTGATGAAGCTGTTAGTTGTGTAAAGCAATCAAGAAACGTCTCCCTCTAGGGAACCCTACACTTCGCTCATCCAACACGCAATTGGCCTGTTTTTGTGTCGAGTTGTTATTGAGACTAAATGACTGAATGTCAGATTGAGGATAAAATTATTTAATAAATAATTAACCATTCACGCATAAGGATAAAATGTCTTTTAGTTGAACAATTTTATGTCGGAACGAGTCCGTAGTGGTAATTTAATAAATATTTCGTAACCTAGGTTAATTTTAAATTTGCATTATTATTATGAAATTATTCAAAAGAATTTGTACAATATTTGTCTCCAACCTTCCACTGCAAAAAAGTTAATGGTTCACACTTTAGATTAGAAAATTCTTTATTGCACAATAAGCATATTTGTACAACGGCGAGCTTAATACTAATGAGTATTTTCTACCAGCTTATATTTCATACGAAACTAGTTAATTCAATAGCTTGATTCACAATGCAGGGGCAATAATCAGTACCATTAACGATTAATTGGTCAACGACGTTAGTTAGACATCATTTTATCAGCCACTAGGGCCATTGTTTTTGTGTAATAATAATAACAATATCGTGTACCTACTGTAAAGCGGTGGTAGCTCAGAGGGTAGAACCATGGACTGGGAAGCGAGAGCCCCAGGTTCGATCCCGAGTGCGGGCATGTACCAATGACTTTGTTTAATTTCAAAGTTAGGTACATTTGTGAATTTGTAGTCGCAATACCACACGCTAACTGTGAAGGAAAACATCGTGAGGAAACCCGCGGCTTGGTTGGCTCCGCACGTATTGACTAGTCTTTCCTGTGGGCTAGGCCGACTAAGCTGTCAGGATGGTATAGGTGCTGGGCAAGCCTACACCATCTATAAAACCATGTCCCAGGTACTACAGCGTCGGAGTGGTCCCTTCATCCATCTAGTGTGAGTGAAGATACCATTGGACGCTGTATAAATCATCTCATTAAGGGCCTGTTTCACAATCTGCAGATAAAGTTCCGGATAAGCTATCCGCAACCAGGGCTGACGTTTGTTCTAAATTTGAAGCCATAGCCAAACACACGCAATATAGGAATATAGGAATAATTACTTTAGTCAACAGCACATCAACATTTGGATGTGTGTCGGCGTAAAGGTTAATGTGCTGAAGGTGTAAAGGTTGATGTGCTGAAATTGTGCTGACAACTGCATGAATAGATTCTAGGTGGCGGCTGTTAAATAGATTACCTGTGGGAAGTCTTACAACTCTTTTATTAGAGACTGGTATTAAATTACCTGCAATGTATTCTAGACTTGACGTTATTATAGATGATAGGTAGATAGAGAACTTTATTGCACTACCAGGAAAAAGAATACAAACATGATTTTCTTAATCTAAGTTATAATGATCATCAGTACCTATAAATAGTGTTAAAAAAAAGTCTCACAATCAGACTGCCGGCTGAGAATAGGACGACGGTCTGTGGGCAGACCACTGGGCAGTGTTATAAAAGAAATTTATATTTTACATCTATCTAAAATAATATCTAATATCCAATGGTAGACCTTTGTAGCCATCAAAGTAGTGGCTGCGAACAGAACAGCTACAGTGGGCAGACCAGCAGCCTGATGGTGGGACGACATAGCTGAGTTGGTGTAGAGTCTGTGTATGCAGATGGCAAGGAACCGTGAGGGATAGCATTGGGCTGATGATTCTAAAATTCGTAACTGCTGAAACATATTCATTAAAAAAAAATTAAAACAATAACTTTTGTTTTACATACGTCTTTTGATAATTAAAAAACCATAACCTCACGCCTGTATCCCAGAGGGTTAAACATGGACCAGGGACCACCACAAGCCAGGATCCTGAGAGATCACTTTTGCTTCATCAACGTTCATTAGTTGTTGCGAGCACACATGCTGGTTACTGTTTTTCTGCTTTGGCATGATGAATGATACAGTTGAGCCAAAAATGTTGGAGGATTGTAGGACAGTGGCAGGCCTTACTGTCAGAGGTTATCAAGCCACCTATAAGGCCTCTGACATAGCTTAACGACTGCCATTATATGAGAGCCGGCACCAACGGTTTAACGTGCCTTGCGAAGCACGGAAGCGCTAGGAAAAATGCCACTAGCGGTAGCCACCCAGCCCGCGCCTGTTCTTGCTTAACTCAAGCGATTGATTCCAATAACTTGGTTCGTCTAGGCCATGAGCGATACATCAGTATGTACAATGGCCTAACTATAAGGCTAATGGCCGGTTTCTGAATTGAGAATTTCACTAAGTAAATACTTAAGTAACATTCTGTCACGCTCTTTGCTGAGATATTCGAAGAGACAGAACTACAGTTAAGTATTTACTTAGCGCAATTCTCAATTGATGACTGACGGCATGGGTCGAATTTTTAGCCTCTAAATAGGTTTTTAAAAGTTATGCTAATTCACAGGTTGACTTAGATATTAAGTATACTTAATTTTCTATCACATTAGAAACCAAGCTTGGTAGATCCTTTGTTATGGTTTCTAAAACCCCTCTTCGGTTATCGTTAAGTCATCAATTGAAAATTGCGCTAAGTAAATACTTAACTATAGTGCTGTCTCTTCCAATATCTCGGCAAAGAGCGTGAAGGAATTTTACTTAAGTATTTACTTAGTGAAATTCTCAATTCAGAAACCGGCCATTAGCCTCATAGTTAGGCTGCTGTACATACTAATGTATCGCTCGTGGCCTAGACGAACCAAGTTATTGGAATCAATCGCTTTAGTTAAGCAAGAACAGGCGCGGGCTACCGCTAGGGGCAATTTTCCGAGCGCTTCCATGCTTCGCAAGGCACATTAAGCCTTTGGTACCGGCTGTCATGTTATGGCAGTCTTTAAGCCATGTCAGAGGCCTTATGGGTGGCTTGATAACCTCTGACAGTAAGGCCTGCCACTGACCTACAATCCTCCAACGTTTTTGGCTCAACTGTATCATCATGCCAAAGCAGAAAAACAGTAACCAGTGTGTGTGCTTGCAACAACTAATGAACGTTGATGAAGCAAAAGTGATATGTCAGGATCCTGACTTGTGGTGGTCCCTGGTCCATGCTTAACCCTCTGGGATACAGGCGTGAGGTTATGGTTTTATAATTATCAAAAGACGTATGTAAAACCAAAGTTATTGTTTTAATTTTATTTTAATGAATATGTTTCAGCAGTTACATATTTTAGAATCGTCAGCCCAATGCTATCCCTCACGGTTCCTTGCCATCCGCATACACAGACTCTAGACCGACTCAACTATGTCGTCCCACCATCAGGCTGTTGGTCTGCCCACTGTAGCTGTTCTGTTTGCAGCCACTACTTTGATGGCTACAAAGGTCTACCATTGGATATTAGATCTTATTATTTTAGATGTTTTTTTTTTTCTTTTTTTTCTTTCCTATCTGCCATCGGCTCTTCTAGCCATAATCAGATGCGGTCTGAGGGTATTTAATATTATTAGTTGATGCTCCATTAAGCATCAACAATTCTTTTGTGGAACTATAGTCCATTATTTTAGTTTCTTTTGTCAAGATTCAATATCTCCCATCTTTTTAGGCGTGTTCTGTTTCCCTGTTTATCAAACAGGTTTCTTGCCAATATGTTATTATGTCCTTGGAGTCTTTGCTTGTAACTTTTGCATTTTTGGTTCACTTCTTCTTTGATAGTTGGCATCTCCAGATATTCGTGTATTTCGGAGTTTCTTACAAACCAGTGTGCACCTGATATGGATCTTAATGTAATATTTTGGAATCTTTGGAGGATCTCTATATTGGAGTTGCTAGCAGTGCCCCACAGTTCAATTCCGTAGGTCCAAACGGGTTTTATTATGGCTTTATAAACGAGCAGCTTGTTGTTCACATCCAGCGGCGATTGGCGTCCTATCAACCAGGATAAGTTTTTCGATTGCATTGATACTTCTTTTTTCTTTGCCTTTATATGGTTGGCCCAGGTTAATCTTCGGTCTAAATGTAGGCCCAGATATTTTACGCAATTGCTAGTTGGCAGTGGCTTTCCTTCCATATTCACAGGGCCGCAGTCTCCTTTTCTTAGGGTAAAAGTAATCTGCGTGGACTTTGATACACTCGGTTTTATTCTCCATTGTTTCAGCCACTTGTCTATTTTATTCAACTGAAGTTGCAGTTTCTCTGATGCTTTATCTGGGTCTTTATCGCTAGCAAGACACGCAGTGTCGTCGGCGTAAGTTGCAGTTGTCACTTCTTCACTTTCAGGCAGGTCTGAAGTATAGAGCGAGTAGAGCACTGGACCAAGCACAGATCCTTGCGGAACCGAGGCTTCAACATAGTAAAGCTTTGAGAGTTCATCTTCGAACTTTACTTGAAATTTTCTTTTATGTAGGTATGACTTTAGGATCATGAAAAATGAGTTTGGTAAAAGAGTTTTGAGTTTGAATAGTAATCCCTTATGCCAGACTCTATCAAATGCCTGTTGGACATCTAGAAAAACCGCAGAGCAGTACTCTTTCCTCTCCAGAGACTGCCTTATTTTATCTGCAACTCGATGTATCTGTTCGATTGTAGCGTGATTCTCACGGAAACCGAACTGGTGATCAGGGATTATCTTATTATTCGCCAGAATTGGTTTCAGTCTTCGTAGTAGTAATTTTTCGAAAACTTTCGACAGAGTGGGCAAAAGGCTTATGGGTCGGTATGAAGTTGGTTCTGTTGGAGGTTTTCCCGGCTTCAACATCATACAAATCTGCGATATTTTCCACAGTTTAGGATAGTAATGAATCCTCAAAATTGCATTGAATAGGATTGTTAGAAATACTATCGGTTTCTTAGGCAGACGTTTTAAGATTTCACCAGTTATCAGATCAAAGCCAGGCGCTTTTTTGTTCTCCAGATAGCGTATTACTTGCGTTACTTCTTTTGGCGTTGCTGGTTTTATTGGCAGTGATAGTTGCTGATCAGAATTGATTTGTTTGTCTATTTGTTCTTCAAATTCTGTCATCGTAGAGTCGTTTGGAGTAAAAATTAGTTTGAGGTGTTTTGCAAAGAGTTCGGCTTTTTCTTCTGGCCTGCGTGCCCACGGGCCATCAGGCCCTGTTCTTAAGGGTGGAATAAATTGTTGGGGCCTTTTAAAGTTCTTAGTAATTTTCCATAAGGAATAGTTATCTTTTTTTCGCGCTGACAAAGCGGACAGTTTTTGTTGAAAAGTGGAGTTCTGGTTTTCAATTATGATTGCCTTTAAATGTCTTGAAGCTCTATTTAGCTCTGTTCGGTCTTCGTTTGATCTACTCATTTGGTACTGCCTCCTAATTTTCCGTTTCTCTAACAGCTTCCGACGTATTTCTAGAGGAACATTATTTTTTGGTTCACCATTCTTCAATGTCGGTGTAGCACGCCATGACGCCACTTGAATCAGGTTTGTTATGTAAAAAGTTGCCTCATCTATATCTTCCTCAGTTTTAAGTCTAATCGTTAGGTTTATTTCTTCTTCTAGGTATTCAGAAAAAGCATCCCAATCAGTTTTATTATTGGTGAGCACGGAGTCTTGTTCTTTGTGGATTGCCATAACACTTAGTGTGGCGATAACCGGAGAGTGGTCAGATAGAGTGTCGAGTGATGATTCCACATCAAGATAGACATTTGAAAGTCCCTTAATTAGAAAGAAATCTATAACGTCAGGAATTCTATTGGGGTCTGTTGGCCAATATGTTGGTTCGCCCGTTGAAAGAGGCATCAGTTTTTTGTTATCAATACACTTCTTTAACTCACGTCCTCGTGTCGTAGTCAGTCTGGAGCCCCAGTATGAGTGCTTGCTGTTCCAATCACCACCACATACATATCTATGACCTAGGGTGTCAAAATATTTGCCGAACATATTTTCTTTAATATTATGTTTGGGCGGGCAATATATAGCACTGACATTTATGGGGCCTAATTTTTCTTCTATGGTTACAGTCGTTCCTTGTAGCCAATCTTCCTTGAACTCACTGTGGAGGTGGTGTTTTATATTTTTTCTCACAATTACTGCTGAACCTCCATGTGAAGTGCCATCAGGGTGGTTAGTACAGTAGATGTAATAATTGTTATCATTGCAAATTTTTCTATTATTGAGATGAGTTTCTGATATTAAGGCAATATCTATGTTGTTTTCTTTTAGAAGTATTATCAGTTCTTGCTTATTTGGCAGTAGGCCATTGATATTCCAGGTGGCAATGCGCAACGAGCCCATCACGGCAATTTACTGATGAGTGTCATGATTAGGTTAATCATTGTGGTCATTTGTGATACAAGTTGATCAATTTTTTCAGCTTGTTTGTATAAAAGTGTCTCGAGATTGTATCTGGGTTCTTGTTGACTGTTATTATTTTCAGTATTATTGAAATTTGTTCTCTGTGACTTTATTTCGTCAATGGGTTTAATTGAAGTATTTCTTGTTTCATAGTTCGCTGCCCAAACTGAGTTGTTTTTTGGTGTAGGTAACGCGGGAAATTCTTTCTCGGTGTACGTTTTCCTTATGTGAATTTTAGATGTAAAATATAAATTTCTTTTATAACACTGCCCAGGTGGTCTGCCCACAGACCGTCGTCCTATTCTCAGCCGGGAGTCTGATTGTGAGACAGATGTGACATAAAATGTGATTTTTTTTGTAACACTATTTATAGGTACTGATGATCATTATAACTTAGATTACGAAAATCATGATTGTTTGCATTCTTTATCCTGGTAGTACAATAAAGTTCTCTATCTACCTATCATCTATAATGAAGTCAACTCTAGAATACATTGCAGGTAATTTAATACCAGTCTCTAATAAAAGCGTTGTAAGACTTCACACAGGTAATCTATTTAACAGCCGCCACCTAGAATCTATTCGTGCATTTGTCAGCACATCAACCTTTACACCTTCAGCACATCAACCTTTACAAATGTTGATGTGCTGTTGACTAAAGTAAGCTCCATAAGGACCTCTAGTGCCACTAATAATTGTTTTCCATTTTAGTTGCAAAGTCGTCTTAATGTTATTAAGGAAAGTGTGTGGATATAAATTCAAGTGATTTAGATCATATCAACATTGTTTTGTTGTATTAAATACTTACATAGTGTTATGAACAGCATAACTTGGAAGTTGCCGTAATTTCTTGTTGAGAAACATGTGATGGTTACAATGATGTGAAAAGACAAGAGGCCCATTAACCACGGATCTCTCCATTCAATCTGAAAGAGACAGTGATAAATATAAGTTCACACTTGCGGAATACATTGCAAAACATTTTATCTTAAATTAATTTTCATGTGATAATAAGGGTAGTAAAGTGTGATAAAATATAGTGTTGCTTATGAAGTACAATTCAATGTCAGGAAAAATATTATGTAAAATATTTACTTAATTGCACATCAAAAAAAGTAAATAAGATAAGATAAGATAAAAATTATTTATTGTTCATAAAAAGTGAAGTACAATTTTTCCTTACTTATTAACTTTGTGGGTACAATATATAAATCTAGTTCCTTTGAATATAAGGATGGTCCGAAATAGGTAATAACTTCATATGTCTTAATTTATACTACTACAATAATTTGTACTTATTGGTTTATCAAACAAAGCAAAAGAACAAGTTGCAAATCAAATTATAATTTATTTGGTTGCACAGAGTTCGATATGCACTCAGTACTTTTCAAATTTGGTATATTATGTTGAGGAAATAAACTTTTTTTTTTTGAGGAAATAAACTAAACATATTAAAATATTATGAAATAAACTACCTGCAATGCAGGAAGAGACCCGTGCCCCAGCAGTGGGGACATACTAGGGTTGATAACGAAAGTACCATTTAATAGGTGCCTGATTTTAATAATTTTAATGTTTGTGCTCTGATGAAGTAAATTTAGTATTTATTCAGTATTTATAATAATATATTGAGTTTGATTTGTTTTATTACACATTAAAAAAACCTTTTTTTTTCATTTTTGATTCCATTAGGTCTGAACCCCAATGCCTAATCCCGACTCCCAACTTTTCCCACCAACCAAAATGATTGGCATAAAAATATTATATATTTTTATGCCAATCATTTTGGTTAGGGATTACTAATGGGTAGACATTTCTGACAAAATCTAATAATAGTCCTTACTTGTAAATGCTCTCACGGTTTGTTGACTTTTTAGCGGCCTACCTACCTACATAATTATAACACAGACACAGAGCTATGTGATAAAAATCATCAACAGGCAAGCTTCTTCATATATAGCTTATTTTCAGACCTTCAACTACCGACTTTTTAGACCTATACAAGACAAATTAACGTGTCGTCCGTCGCTACTTGAGTAGGCATATTAACGGCCCTACCTCGTAGAAATGCAGGTTTCTTTGCAGATCTCAATAAAATAGCCAGTTAAAATTTCTAGAACTTACACTCCGTAGGTACGACACAAAGTCAGATATTTCGTTGACTTCGATGAACCCTTCCATAATTCAATTACAGCGATAGCCCGTGCCCGGCACAATAAATGCGCACAGCAACCCACAAGCAAACTGAGATTACAAAGAATACAATAATTTCTCAAACTGCTCTCGCCTCGGCTCTTTTTTTTTTTTTAATAAAGGGTTTTACGGCCCTGGATCCGTGTCCTTTTGAGCCTTGAGTATAGTATTAGTTTTTTATAGTATTAGTTTTCAGATAAGAGCACTTATCACTTCCGTATCACTTCACTATAATGTTCAGTTTTTCCAGTCACTTTAAATTTTTATTCCACTGTTCATAATGAATTTATATAAGGGGGCGAAAAAGGTAGGATTGCTAAGTAGATTTGGAAGAAGAGTTGGTGTAGGGACACCCGTTTCGCAGCTGATTGTGTCAAGTTCCGTGATAAGTATTAATCTGTGCAATTTAAATTCTTGACAGTTGAGCACGAGATGGTTTAGGTCGGCGTTTTCAGTTCCACAGTAAATGCAGTTCGAATCTTGGGCTAGGCTGAGTCTATAAAGGTGAGCTTGGGTTTGGCAGTGGCCGAATCTCATTCTGTTTAGGGTGGTTATGTATTTCCGGCAGTTTATGTCTTTTTTCCGATGGTACCAAGGTTGGGCGGGCGGGCTTCCTTGGATGTCTCTATACCAGCTTCCTTTCTCTTTACTGATCTCATTCCAGTAGTTGCACCATATTGCTTTCAGATTCTCATTCAGATGAACATGGAGATCAGTAAATGGCAATTTGAGGTCTGTAGAGTGATCCTCGTCAGGGTCCAGATTTGCAGCTCGATCGACGACTTCATTTCCAGTGATACCCCGGTGAGCAGGTACCCACATTAACTTAACTACCTTACCACTAACTAACAAACTATTTAACAAATTCTTTATATTATAGATGAGATAATTTACATTATAACGAAGGCAGTTACCTTCTAAAGCTAATAATACACTGAGTGAGTCAGTAAATATAATTATATTACAAGTATCAATATTTTGAACGTAAATTAAAGCTTGATGGATAGCATAAGCTTCGGCGGTAAAAATGCTACATCTAGTGTCAATTTTAAAACATTTAGTTTTCTTTAACTGAGGGTCAAAAAATGCTGAGTTTACCCTATCAACTGTTTTAGAGCCATCAGTATAGATGGAATACAGATGATTATTTTCCAGGAAAGCAAGTAAATCTTGTTGGTTCGTAATGCATGGTTTATGTACAAAATTATTTTTCAATAGAATATCGAGATCCATCCTATAGAGGGGCCACAAATTATCCTGATGCAAATTTTTTGTTAAATCATTCAAATGTAAAACTATTCTTAATAAGGTTGGTATGTTACCATTTAATATCTGATTAAAATTTGCATAAGGAGCCACTGAATTGCCCAATTCAGTGGCATGCATTGGTAAAATGTGATCTAAGACAACTCTATTATTTTTAGTTAACATTTTCAAACAGAACCTTTCAGCTAGCTGTAGACGTCTAAGATGTAAAGGGGGAATGCAAGCCTCACATTGCATTGCATTAATTGGAGTAGAGCACATAGCCCCTGTAATAATTCTCAAAGCTTTATTCTGAATAACTTCTAATTTCTTCAGCAAAGCAAGGCTTGCCCCCATATAAGCAATTGAGCTATAATCGAAATGGCTGCGCATAATGCTCTTATATAACATAGATAATATTTTTGGGTCAGACCCCCAATGTACTCCTGCCAGAGACCGAAGTATATTAAGGGCTTTGGAGGCGTTTTTGATGATATAATTTATGTGAGATTCAAATGTTAGCCTATGATCCAGCAATATACCAAGAAACTTCTTTTCTTTCAACCAAGGTATAGGGAGATTATTGTATTCTACCAAACTATTACAAGGAGAAAGCCTTTTGGAGAAAAGCATAGCTCCACTCTTTAATGGATTTATAACCAATTTGAGCTTATTAAAATAATAATTATGCACTTGAGAGAGGGCTAAATTTAAATTATTTACAGCTATATTTACATCCTTATGTACAGAGTATATTAACAAATCATCTGCATACTGCAGGAATTGAACTCCAGTCTGGGTCAGATATTTATTTATCTGAGATGTATAAATATTGTACAATAAAGGGGATATGGTTGCTCCTTGCATAGTACCTTTAAAAACTTGTCCTGGTCCGTGTAGTATGTTGTTAAATTTAACATACATAGTCCTATCATAAAGAAAATGAAATATCCATTTACAGACATGTCCTGGCATACCAATCTCTGATAAAATTCCTGCCAATACAGATGGATCAACATTATCAAAAGCTCCCTGTACATCAAGAAATGCACATACGGTGGCTGATTGGCTGTGAAAGGAATTCCTGATGTCAGAGATGAGTGAAGTAAAGCTCTCTGTAGCACTACGACCCTTCCTGAAGCCGAATTGCTGCTCTGGTAAGATTTTATTCTGCTCTACGTAATGGTCTAATCTGGTTTTAAGCATAAACTCAAACAATTTACCTACACATGAGGATAAAGAAATTGGTCTATATGAATTAAAGTCATCACTAGACTTGTCTGGTTTCAATATAGGAATAACGCATTGTGTTTTCCAAGCTTCAGGAATGGACTGAGTCATCCACAATACATTGTACATTTCCAATAACGATTTTTGGGCATCAACATGCATGTTCCTAATAAGCTTGTAAGGAATATCATCTAATCCTGGGGTTGTATCTTTTCTATATTTGATAGCAAATGTGAATTCTGCAAAGGAAAATGGTTCTGAAAGATGAGCACAATTACTATTCCCTGTGTTATTAAAGATTTCATTTAATGAGTTTATGTCTATGTTTTTTTCAGGAGGAGACGGTGGAGCATATTTATCAATGAAGGCTGGAATCCATTCGTCGTTTTTGGGCATTTTGGGTAATGTTACACGTTTGAATCTTTTGATGTAATTCCAAATAGTGCTTATAGGTGTATACCTGTTAAAAGATTCAACTAATTTAGTCCATCCGTATTTCTTCTTTTCTTTTAATAATCTTTTTTTAAAAGCATTTAATTTTTTATATTCAATGTAACTCGACATATTACCATTACTTCTATACATATTTAGAGCTTCTTTACTTTTATTAACAGCATCTGAGCATTCATTGTCCCACCAAGGAACAGGCTTTTTAATGACAATGCTATTAGTTTTCCTTAGCTTTGGAATAGTGACATCTTTAATCTGATTAAGTTCTTCGCAAAAATCATTGTAAGTTTTGACTGGGTTACTACTGTCTATATTAAATTGCCCTAATATTCTCTCTGTTTCAGATGCATAAGCCTGCCAATCTGCTTTATTATAAAGATATCGATCAGCGGAATTACCAATATCGTATTTATGAATTGTGGTGTGAATTGTTATAACTGTTGGAAAATGATAGCTGCCCATCGCATCATCATGAACTGTCCACTCGCAAAGAGGAGCAACAGAAGGACTGACAGAAGAAATATCAATTGCAGAAGGCATTTTAGAAGGACTACCTACAGTGGTAGGAAAACCAGTGTTTAATATACATAGATCATACTCATCGAGTGTGTTATAGATCTCATTACCGCGAGAGTTAGACCTCAAACACCCAAAAGCGACGTGATGGGCGTTGAGATCGCCCGAAAAAAGCATTGGTTTCGGTAACATATTCAAAATCTGTTTGAGTCTTCTGCACTGAAATCTACGGTTATCATTAGGAGGCGGTATATAACTACAGAGAATTGATAAATTACCAGCATTGGTTTGTAAGATTATTGCAGCAGAATGCATAAAATTGTAAAAAGGAACAGAGACAGTAGAGAATTTCAAATTGGATTTAACTAAAATTGCTACACCTCCTCGTCCATCTTTCCCGTCTTGTCGAATTATATTGTAATTAGGAATATTAAAAGTGCTATTGTTCCTAAGCCAAGTCTCATTTAAAAGACAAACGTCTACATCATTATTTAATAAAAATGAAATTAATAATGGCTTCTTGTTAAAAACTCCTTCTACATTAAACTGTACTATTGTAATAAATGATTTATCCATTATTCTGTAGTGATTTAATCAACACTTCCTGCACAATGGAAGCATTGATTTTGGGCAAATTACCATTCGCCAATGTTACCAAAGCTCCTACCAAACCATTTAAGATGAAGTCGCTCTTGACTATTTCTTTGACTAAATTTGAATTTGAGATCACAAGTTGTGGAGGTTCTGTTACTATGGGTTTTGTGGGAGCCTTAGCAATCATTGGCGAAGGCTTGGCTTTCAGTGGAGGGAAGTTCGAGTTGTAGTTTTTGACAATATTGTCTTGTTTTTTGGCTGAAGCAGCAATTTTTGCATAGTTAGTCCTATTAACATGTTCTTCTAACTTGTTTTTTTTAACTGGACAGTCTCTGGAAATTGCCAAGTGAGGCCCTTGGCAGTTGATACATTTCAATTCATCCTCTTTGTCGCATTTTGTGAAGTGGTGCTCACCAGAGCAGATAGAGCACTTCTGCAGTCCTTTACAGAACTTCGCTCCATGGTTAAATCTGAAGCACTTAAAGCACTGCAGAAGTGGTGCTCTGTACTCATTGACCTTAAATCTATACAGATCTAGGTATACATACTCCGGTAGTGTCTGTGACAAGAAAGTCACAGACACTGAACTGTACGGAACAATTTCTCCGTTGACCTTGCGGGTAAAGCGCCTTACGCCTACAATTTCAAATTCTGCTGCAAGTTTCTTAAACAGTTCTTCATTCGTGATACTTGTTGGAACGAAGCGAAGGACCCCAATAGTCTCTACAGACCTCGCGGGAATATAGGCTCTAAAGCCCTGTTTCTTCAGCAGTTCGTCATTCGTCAGGAAGTTGTTCGCATTGGAAGCTTGTCCAAAGCACACACCAATTTTATTAGCATTGATGCGCTTGATGCCCACCACGCCCTTGACGTCATTTTTGAAGATCGTGTTTAGCTGGTCAGGGTTTTTATTACCAATTTTGCCATTTTCGGATTCAACAAAGACAATGAATTCATCGCTCACCAAATTTTCCGCGTACAGCCGCCTGTAACCTGGTTTCAGATATGGCTTGAATCCATCATCCTGCTGCTGCTCGCCGTGATGTTCGCGTCCATGGTCCTCAGTTCGCCCCCTCTTTAATTTGGGAGGAGGTTCATCCTCGGAAAGCCCAGGGGGCTTTGCCCCCGGGCGATCTTTCATCTCGCCGAACCTAACGACGATGTTTTAAATACTTTTAGCGTAAGTTTATCGAGTTTTAACAATTTTCAGAAATATTTTTGAAAAATTTTCAAAAAACGCGCCTATCCTCTTCAAAAGCCCGCCAAAAAAAAAAAACTCGCCTCGGCTCTCTTATAACTCACAGAGTATATAAACACTACGTTTTTTTTAGCTTTGTGAGTGAGCCACAGAGTACTTTGAGTGAGCTGTCTAATTCGTTTAGTTTGTGGTCTACAGTGCGTTCACATTAACTTGACGCGTGAGAGAATTGGTAGCACTGAGATGTTTACTGTTACCATGTTAAATAAGAAATCATTCCCATTACTTGGGGAAAATAAAAGGATTGAGGGCTTGTTTTACCATCTTCCGATTAGGTCGAAAAGCTAATTCACATGTTATGTCCTTGTTACCAATTCTCTCACGCGTCAAGTTAATGTGAACGCACTGTAATTTGTGAGTGGAGTGAGCACAGAGCATGGAGTGAGTCTTTTTAATCTGTGGCACTGACCAATGCACAGAACAATTAAATCAATAGAAGAAACGATGGTCACGTGACAGCGTACATGCCTAATTGTCAAAACGATACCTTGATGCCCTGAGTAAGAGTCCAAATTAAGATGGTATTGTAACTTACAATAGTGGCAACACTCTGAATGTTTTCAAATTTAGTCGGGTTATCGCAAGTGTAAAATCTGTGAAGACGTCGTCGGATTCTTTTAGAAAATTGAAATAACTAAAACATTTTGGTGCAAACAACTTACCCTGGGATATTGTACGATAAATGCACAATGAGGTGAAAAGTGCGTGGTTGCGGCAGGTCATATAAGAAACAAAGAAAACGCAGTTTATAATATGAACTTCCAAAGGTAAGTACCTAAAACCTATATTTTCTCGCGTAAAAGGACCGAGGAATGAAATATCACTTTGAAAATAAACTTCCTAACGACTCGGTAACCAAAATTACCGTAATTGTAGCTTCTAGAACCCTTCTACGCCCTAAAATTAGGAAAATAAACCAATCCATTTGTAGGTTGTACTAGTGATGACAAAAGCATGGTCGATGAAAATTCGCCATAGTAGTAGTATAGTCGATACTTGTTCATTACTCCTTCTTAGTACTTAATCCATTGTTTATTCTTGTTCAAGTTTTCCCAAATTGATATATGGACGCAATAGCATGCTAAAACGCAGAAATAAAAAGCAGGACAGAAACGACTGTAAACTGCGCACAAGGCACTTTAGACCCGAGTGATTTGAACGAAGAAACTTATTGTAAACACGCCTGAAGGAAGATGTGGTGCCCACCTTACTCCAGTAAAAATTGAAGTAATGGTAAGAAAGTTAAACATTTGTTACATAATATTTATCGCTACCTTTTCATATACACTTATGACATGTTTTTACAAAATAGGATGCTCCCAGGAGTTTATTTTGATTTCAAGCATAACGAGAATAACTATGAAAGTTTACAAAATATTTTTTTCACCATACTTCCTTAGTAGTCTTCTACATCCAGACAGTGTACCAGGCACCACAGCGTCCGAGTGGTGCCTTTATCCATTTAATAATTTATATTTATTTCAGTATTTCTAAATCATATTAAATAAACAGTGTGATGTGAGAATTGATAATATAAAAAAACAGGCCCTAAATTCCCACATCACGATGTTGCTTATATTAAGACTTCTACGAGTAAAAAATTGGTTTTCTAAACCCCATCAGCTGTTTTATGTTTGTCCTGAATTTAAATCGTACCCAACAATAATACAAACTACCATAAACTTTCCCACAAAAAAACCATCTCTCCAACAGTGTAAATCATAGATAGATGGATTAAGAAAGGTAAAAATAAAATGTTAAATGAATGAACATCAAAGCTGTTAGTTTCACAATTAATAAATTGTGTGGTGATCACCTTATTGCAAAAAATATCTGACACATAGATGCAAATTGTACCTTACTTCAAAGTATGTAATTACTTATCAGGATCAGTCAATAATGGAATATTTTATTATTTAAGTAGCTCTCTTTTGTAGGTATGCCTTTATTAAGTTTCTTTTTGTTTTCAGGTCAGTACTGAACATGGAAACTGAGCAAAAATGTCTGTTATCTGCCAATGCCACGGTCATATTCTTCTTTCTTGATCAAATTTACTGAAGACTGACGTAGTATAGTCATCCGTTCGAAAATTCCTTCGTTGATGACCAGCCCTATCTATTGTCTAAAATCTGTCAACGAAACTTATTTAAATATCAGCATTCCTCACATGACACATTAAATTACTGCGTGCATCGAATTACTGAATTATTACTTGCAATATAATATTGTGATTATTAAATAAGGTTTGCTGGCAACTTTTAGCGACAGATTGCGGCCGAAGATGGATTTACCTAATCAATATTAGCAATAGTATTTTCCTTTTCGAATTTTATTGCAAGATAAACATGAGTATTAAGTTTTGATAACTTTTTCAATTAACTTATATATAATACAAGGTCCTAGCTCGATCTGTATGTTAACTAAATGTGAGGAAGAAACGTAACGTCAATCTAATACGTCGTCACGGATTTTTTTCTGAAGCATAGACCTTCAGCAAGAAATTCGAGACAGAGTATTATGTTGAAGTTGACGAATATAATTATAAATAAGCAATTTTGTGTGAAAAAGTGTCGCTTTTTAAATTATTGTTACTTTTTTTGATAAAACATGATTGAAAACTTGTATACAATACAATTTATTTTAATTTATTACATTGTTTAAGATAAGAACATTATTTATTGTACACCAGGAAAAAAACAAACAAAACATAATTACAAAGATACATTACAATTAATTCAAGAGTCTTCATTTTTCAACGTTTTTATCGACATCGATGGAGAGTTAGGCCCATCCCTAGTCGGTAGCGTTTGACAGTAGGGCATGTACGCACCTTGAAATCGGTGCATTGATAAACGTAGTGCCATCTCTTTTTTTCTTATGGAAGGTTGGTTAGCGAAAGCAGAACAGCATTACTGTCAAAGGTTTCTGCTAAGTTACTGCTACCCCTTGGACCAATGATGTGCAGTTCACAGATTAAAAAGAACCAGTGCAGTTGCAGAATATGCAGGTCACAGAACACATAAGCAGGTTTTATGACTGCACCTACGGACTGCACGGACGGATGTATGGGTCACTCCGTAGAGCTACTCTATCTACGGGTCACTCACGGCTATACGTAGTATCCCTATCAAATCCCTATATCGTCTGTGGCCACTGCTGCACGGTCACTGAATGAAAATAAATCCGTCAAAAAAATGCAGAAGAGTGCTAAGGCGAATGCTACACGCAAGATATGATCATGATGCTGTTGGATCACGGTATTTATTGACATGTAGGGTACTGTATTGAAGGATCACAATAATTATCGCTGGATTTCAGTGGTTTGTCAGACAGCAATGAGCCATGCAACAATGTGTAAACACCATGTGATCGTGGCCTACAACAGTTGTGACTTGTGAATGGCAATGAGGGATTTTTCTGACAGCTATTAAAAAAAAAATAGTACTAAAAGCTACGATGAGATGGCGCTGAATCGCAAGGGTTTACCTTTTTTTGTTTTTTATTGCTTGCCACAGGTAAAAACTCTATTGCTGTTTTGCGATTTCATCGTAGATAGAGTTCCCTCTACAGATTTCATCGACTGGAAGGAATCTAATCTGTGATCAACTGATCAACCATGATTTTAGCACGAAAATCAAGTAACAATAATAATGCAAGAGCAAAAAGAAAAGAGGGAGGAAATTCCACGTGATCTGTGGATTGGGACCACAGAATAAACTGGAAAGTGGCACATCCCATTAAAAAAACAAAAACCCTTACTTGAAAACGCCATCTACTGACAAATTAGGAACTACTTTTCTTAGCTGTCAGAAAAATCCCTCAATAGGGCAAACCATGGCCCATCACAGGCCATTGTGTACTGGGGTTAAGTTCAAATACTTTTGCGTTCAAACCATAGAGGCACACCGATTCCGTTTTGTCGAAGCCAATGGTAGGTACCTACCATTGGACCCTTCGACTTATTGAACATTTCGATAATTTCAGGGTCATATACCCTAAGAGCACCGAAGGGGACCATAGGGCATCAGACTATCTGTCTGCTGGTCAGCAGTGTGATTAAAAGGATTGCGAGTATGTCTCGAAGCCTAAGGTTGATTGATACACTAGATGAAGTTAAATTAGAAAAAACCTCCTCCCCGCACATGACTGATTCGATATGAGAAAGTGAGAATGCTACATAAATAGGTTGTCTGTAGGTACGCCAATTTCTTGATACAACCCTACACTCAGATTAATTCATTAATCTAAGATCGACCCACAGTAAATAAGTACCCAGTTATAGTTAATCACATATTTATTACAATTATATTTTAATGCACTCCACAGTCAAAAAATAAATACAGACCAAGCAAGCTTAGTGTCAGACGGACTGCTGCCGTTCAAGGATTTGAAATTGTGCTTAGCACAGGTTAGTGCATTAAAAATGAAAATAATATAGTCAATCAGACAGTGCGTCTTTGTTTAACTCGTACCTAGGGCTTTATTATGTAAGTATCCACTGAGTTGAGTGACATTGATTTTTTAATTTTTTTAAGCTACTCTGGCTGTCAATCCGCTATTTAACTCTCTTTTCAAGTAAACGGTAAATAACTCTTCCATTGGACCAAAAAATATTTTAGAATATTTTTGAGGACCTAAAAGCAACATAGAAATATATTTTAAAACTTTATTTTCCTAAACAACCAAAAACGCGGTCAGCCATTTTTGTCTATGGTTCGCAGTCTCAAAAACTTGTAAACAAAGTTTGACATTCAATTTTCTATTTTTATTTTTAATGCACTAACCCGTGCTAAGGAACAAATTTAAAAACCTATTTAGAGGCTAGGCTTGGTAGAGCGCTGGCACGGATAGCCAGAGGTTGCGGGTTCGAATCCCGGCATGGGTGAAATTTTTAGCCTCTAAATAGGTTTTTAAAGGATGATGGGCACAAATGTATGGAACCTGGTCCTGGCACCAATCGGAATGAGTAATACGTCGTTGGAAAGGTATTTTTTTGTAGAATAAGAATAATCGAAGCGCTAGTCCCGATTTTCTGTCCAATTTGAGTAATCATACGTTAAAAGTTTTTTTTTATTTAATTTTTTTTCTGTTGTTTTAATTCTTTTTGATATTTTTTCGACATTGTATATCGATTTTAATTACAAATGATCAGCATTGATTATTATATTATCATTGTTTGTTTATTATCGAAGTAAATAAAACAAGTTCAGAGTAAGTTTTATCGTTTAATGTGTTTCATCCATGATAATGTTATTTAAAAATAGTGCTGGTTCAGTAAAGCCTTCATGTCTAGCATATCCTAAATACCACACAATAGATATAATATGCGCACAGGAACCTATCGTGCGGCGTCCTGTCAAACATGTGCAATAATGTTGTAATATGTTTCTACTATTTCTGTCTAATAATATATAGCAAAAATATTGTTTTGATCGTACATGTCGGGACTGTATGCGTGCACGCAACAGCCACGCATCTTCGTGGATCCCATATTCATGGATATCCTCCAAAGCAGCTTCTCTATAAGTTTCTATAAGATATAAGCCGTTGTTGAGGTGCTCGCTGCAATATGATTTTGCCAGTTTTAACTGATATGTCCCCAATGACAGCAAAATCACGTCCTGTTCCCTCAATCGTGGAAAGTCTTGAATGTCATTTGCTTCCAATCTCTGGAAATTGGCTCTTCTGTTGTTTAATCTTTTTGCTTCTACATAATCATATAACACGTTTGGGGTTTGCCTTCTTTCAACAATTTTTTGTAAAAAAGCTTCTGCGTGTTGGCTATCGACAATAGGCCTGTGGAAGTGATTTGTAATTGCTGCTGCAATCATAAAATCCCCGAACATATTAGGCATTGTGTTATTAAAATATTTTTGGCGCAACAGCTTGAAATCTCTTTTGAAACGCCCGTTAACCACTTCCACTACCCATCGGCACATTGTCACCAGCCGGGAATCGTTTGCTTGAGAAGTCGTGAGCTGCGACTCTTCCCGGTTCTTCGTCGGGGGGACGTGAAATTCGTAGCCACATGCTTCTATATGCTGCAGACTATCCCTGAACCCGCGGTCCAAAATAAATACGTCATTCGGCTGAAGCAATATATGAAGGGGATTTTCCTCGTCAGTCATTAAGTCGCTCATTATCTGCGCATCAGTTTTTGTTGCAGCGTATGGTCCTTTAACATCTATAATGTATCCGTCAGTGGTTACGATTAAAAATGGTTTCAACAAGTTTTGGAACTTGTGTAAACTGTAGGATTGCCTCTGAAACAAAAAGTTTGAACTCTTGTATATATAAATATACGTACCATCGCAAATAATAATGGCTTTATTGTTGTCTTCATTTCCATACAGTGCTTTTGGAATCCTCAAGTTTCTCTCCAATATATCTTCTCTATTCATGTGATCCACTCCCAAGTGTCGCACAACGTAGTCAGTGCTAAGACACTCTCTTGCGATGGCCAACTGGCGTTCGAGTTTTCTCCGAGACATGTTAAACAACGTCGCAAGTCTCGCGTTGGGTTCTCCTGTGCGTAGTTTCGTTAGTAAAATGCCCAAAGTGGTTCTGGGATCTGCACTTCTATTTCTTAATAATGGATTTTGCTCTAAGATGGCATTAAATTCATCATTAGTACGTCCAGTCCAAAAGTGCATTTCTTCTTCATTCATGCCTCGGTCGCTAAAACGTAATCTGGGTGAGTTTAAGGCATTTCGCATTAGGTCACAAACATCCCTGAAGTGGGCAGCCGTAAAGTCATGGGAAATGTTGCAATGTTGGGGCAAATCATCCCAATCATTCCCATTAAGGTGATCGTGACATACTCTGGCACTGTCGGGGATATACAATTTATGTTGAGAAAATACGTGGATTTTAACAACATTTGGAATTCGATGGCGGGTTTCATTAGCGCAGCCATGAAAGATACAATGCGTCGCGGTATTAGGTGCTCTCATATATTCAGGAATATGAAGCATTTCTTCTAATTGCGGTTGTAGTTGTTCTTGCGGTTGTAGTTGTTCTTGCGGTTCTGCTTGTTCTTGCGGCTCCGGCTCGGGTTGAGGGTTTGCATGACCTCTAGTCGCATTTTCGGCTCTTTGCCAGCATCGGTAACATACTCTTCGGGTGTTGTCAAACACGACCTGAAAATGATATATGAAAATGTAAGGAAAAGAAAAACAACTTTGGTTTCCGAAAAATACCTAACAAAATAACGCATTGGGGGTCATTTGTGGGAGGGATTTGTTTTTCTGTCAGAAGGTGTGCGAATCGTCAAATATATGCCACAGATTCACAGATTTCTCAGAGATCTGGTTGCGGTTTTCTGTAGTTGTGTGTACGAAAACAAGGCATACACACAACCACACAAAACCGCAACCACAGTAATTGGTTGTGGTTTTGTGTAGGCCTTGTTTTGGTGGTAAATACATCGTGGAAGACGTAAAAGTGAAAAAGGAATCACTTGAATGTTCTTTAAGCGACCAGAATCACTTATCAATCGGTTTTCACTTTTACGTCTTCGTTACCTCATTTACTACTAGAATAGATCTGGGATGCAGTTGCACATGATTTCAATTGGTTTCCTTTTATATCGAAGGTTCAGTGAGGATCGAGTGGAAAAAAAAAGTGCAATAGGTACAAACCTCCAGAGCAGCGTTTTCTCGTATAAATGTTACTAGCTCCACGTGTGTTCTTGTCAAGGCTTCCGACAGAACGCGTACTTGATATCTGCCTCGGTATAGCCCTCTTCGGCACATTACACAGTTACGGTAACGTTCCATTGCAACGAAACAATCCAATCGTTAAGCACCCAAGTCCAATATAAAGCCACGGTCAACAAATAAAACGGGTAACAGAGTCCAAAATGATGCCAAGGTCAAAGTCGATGTGAACAATGAGGAGCGTAATAACGTAGCACTTAACACAATATCAGCAAACGACTGACTACCTGCGCAAGCGGCCAAGCGTTCCTCACCCTAACATACCTGCCCCCGCGCCGTGTCCCGGAGCGCGAGAGGGGTCAAAACCGAATTCCAGCGTTACCCGTGACCGTGAGTGGGAGAGAGAGCGCAATGTCGCTGTCTCGCTCTAATGATTTATGACAGAGTATGCATAGATGTGATTTTCGTAAAAATCATGAGCATCGGTTGAGTTAAACCAGAGATATGAATTTTTCTAATTTCTATTTAGAGCAAAAAATGGTACTTTCCGACGAGCATATTTCAAAATGGACAATTCATACGGATTCGTCTTCATAGAATTTATTTTTTCACTTGAAAAGAGCTATCCAACGACATATGACTCATCTTGATTGGACATAAGGACCAAAACGCCCATCATCCTTTGTTCCTTAGCACGGGTTAGTGCATTAAAAATAAAAATAGTATAATCATGTGGGTACAGTGATATCGTTCCGATGTTAAACCTAACTGCAAAGTAGGTAGTCGGGGCTGTAAGTAATGCAATTTGCTTAAGTCAGATGTCGCTGCCTGTACGTAATACAGAGAATAGTGTAAAGAGGTTCGAAATTTCACTGATGCCGCCCATTGGCTCAATTGGTAGAGCGCTGGCACGGATAGCCAGAGGTTGCGGGTTCGAATCCCGGCATGGGTGAAATGTTTAGCCTCTAAATAGGTTTTTAAATTCAATTTTCTGTAAGTGATCTGTGAGCATAGTGAAATAACAACAACCCAACCATGATTTTATCGAGTTTACATCCGAAATATAGCAATTATCTATATTTCGGATGTAAACTCGACGAAATATACAATGCAAAAACACGTCAATAAAGACCCCCGGAAAGTTGTGAAGTGGTGTAGGTACCCTGTGAAATTAACATTCGAAAAACTTGGCTCAAACTTGCCAAAAGGGACCCCGATTCTTTATAGATTGAAAGTCGGGTGTATTTATGTATGTATCACTTTGATGTAAGTCCTATAATAATCAATGTACACTGGCTCTGGCTGAAAGGTGTTTGTTTACAAACGGAAGATGCTTTCAACATGGCGGATAGCGTTTTCACCGTTCCAAATTAAAAGCGGAAACTATTTTTTTACTTTACAAGTTTTGCAGCCATCCTGCATATTATGCTACGTCACAAGGAGGGCTAATCTGTCCAAGGGGTAGCAGTAACTTCGCAGAAACCTTCGACAGTAATGCTGTCCTGCTTGCGGTAACGAACCTTCCATAAGAAAAAAAGAGATGGCACTACGTTTATCAATGCACCGATTTCAAGGTGCGTACAGGCCCTACTGTCAAACGCTACCGACTAGGGATGAGCCTAACTATCCATCGATATCGACAGAAACGTTAAAAAAATGTAGACACCTTGGTTTAAATCATGTAATTAATTAAAATAAATTGCTTTGTATATAAGTTTGAAATCATGTTATAACAAAATAAGTAACAAGAATTTAAAAAGCAAACCTGTTATACAAAATAGTTAATTTTCGAACGCAAGACTATAAGGGTCGTCAACTACGTCAGGCTGCAGTAAATTTGATGAAGAAAGAAGAATATATTATGATTGTGGCATTGGCAGATAACAGACATTTTTGCTCACTTCCCATGTTCAGTACTGACCTGAAAACAAACAGAAACATTTAATAAAGGCGCACCTATAAAAGAGAGCTGCTTAGATAATAACATATTCCACTTCTAAACACTTTCGTTTTAGATCTCTTTGTAAAAGCTATCTGGGTTACAAGCTACGTCCATTATTGACTGATCCTGAAAAGTAATTACATATTTAGAAGTAAGGTACAATTTGCATCTATATAGTCAGATATTTTTTGCAATAAGGTGATCACCACATCATTTATGAAACTAACAACTTTGACGTTCATTCATTTTATATTTAGTTTTTACTTTGCAACCTTTCATTGTCCATCTATGATTAACACTGTTGGAGAGATGGTTTTTTTGTGGGTAAGTCAATGCTAGTTTGTATTGTCGTTGGGTGAGATTTAAATTCAGGACAAACATAAAACAGCTGATGGGGTTTGGAAAACAAATTGTTTACACGTAGAAGTCTTAATACCTTAACAACATCGTGACGTGGGAAATTCGGGCTTGTTTTTTTTGATATTATCAATTCTCATATCACACTGTTTACTTATTACGATTTAGAAATACTGAAATAAAGATAAACTGTTAAATGAATTAAATGGATGAAGGCACCACTCGGATGCTGTGGTGTCTGGGACACTGTTTGGATGTAGTAGGCTTTACTGAAGAAGTATGGTAAAGAAAAAAAAAAAATAAGTTTGCGTAGTTATTTTTGTGATAAGTGTGAAAGGTAGAGATAAATATTCTGTAACAAATGTTAAACTTTCTTACCATTGCTTCCATTTTTACTGGTCTAAGGTGGGCACCACATCTTCCTTCAGGAGTGTTCGCAATAAGTTTCTTCGTTTAAATCACTCTGGTCTAAAGTGCCTTGAGTGCAGTTGTAGTACAGACGTGTTTGTCCTGTTTCTTATTTCTGCGTTTTTGCGTGCTTTTGCTTCCATTTATCAATATGGGAAAACTTGAACAAGAAGAAACAATGGATATGTACTAAGGTGTGATGAACAAGTATCGACTATACTACTACTGAGGCGAATTTTCATTGACCATGCTTTTGCCATCCCATCACTAGTACAACCTACAAATGGATTGGTTTATTTTCCCAATTTTAGGGCGTAGAAGGGTTCTAGAAGCAACAATTACGATAATTTTGGTTAATGAGTCATTACAAAGTTTAGTTACAAAGTTATATTTTATCCGTTGGTCCTTTTACGCGACAAAACATAGGTTTTAGGTACTCACCTTTGGAAGTTCATATTATAATCTCCGTTTTATTTGTTTCTTATGCGACCTGCAGCCACCACGCACTTTTCACCTTATTGTGCATTTATTGTACAATATCCCAGGGTAAGTTGTTTGCACCAAAATATTTTAGTTCTTTCAATTTTCTAAAATAATCCGACGACGTCTTCACAGATTTTGCACTTGCGATAACCCGACTAAATTTGAAAACATTCAGAGTGCTGCCACTATTGTAAGTTACTATACCATCTTAATTTGGACTCTTACTCAGTGGTTTAATTGTTCTGCGAGTCTGTCTGTCTGTGCGGTCTGTGATGTGTGTCTGGTCAGTGCTACAGTCTATTTATTCTTACTTGTCCAATTTAGTAAACAAGATTCTAACCTTAAAATTGAGATTAGATGCCTAAACTAGACATTTTCTCGCAAATTCATGAACTATCATGAACTATGTTTATAAAATTGGCAGCGTGTTATCTAAAAGAGTGTTCCAGGTTACTTCATTTATGGAAATACGGCAGTTTTGGACTAAAAAGTCACAGTTTAAGGGTAGAGTCTTGTTTACTAAATTGGCCAAGTAAGAATAAATAGACTGTAGACCTGTCCAAAGTGTGTCCTTAGAGGGACTTGTTCTATCTCATATCTTTGCTCACCGAGACACACTATATCTCTATCATATCTCGCTCACCACTTGTGTCCTAGCTCATACGATGCCCAATCAACTAAGTGCGTGTGGAAACAAGAGACACAATGACACAAGTGGTGAGTCAGTCTAGTCTACCTATTCCCTACTTTATCCAGATCACACGTTTTTTTTGGTCAACTTTCTCTCGTTGTTGTCATCGCTCGTTGGTTACAACGAGAAATGCGGCGGAATGTAACCGATGTCAGACGATGTTGATCTCGCTCTCGCGCATTGTGTGTGAGCTGGATAAAGTAGTAGGAAATGACTGACTACCGCACTGAGTTGAGAGTATGTTGAGGGAGCCAGATATAGTTGACATCTCTGTGATATGAATCGGCACACTTGACGGCGAGGGAGTTGTGTGTTCACTCATACATATCTGGCTCTTGAGTTACCCAAGAAGGCTAGCCTGTGCCCTGTGCAGTTGTCCACAGATTAAAACAGTTGTCGTTGGTTGTCGTCGTTGTCGTCCATCGTCAACTGGTCAATCAATTTGTAGTTTATTTCTTGTTCTCAATTTATTTAATAAATTTCAAAAGGGCTGTTTCGCCTAATAAATGAAACTGTCTGTGTTTCGCAAATATTGTGTGATGGTCATGCTATTACTACATTGAAAAAACACCGTAATGTGAAGTCCGATCGGTGCCGGTATCAAAATGTTATTCGAAACTATCCTTCTAGTGTCCTATCTTGCATATCAAGCCGAAGGCGCACAGATAGCCGACGTGTTTATAAAGCGGCAGAAACCGAAATACACTATAGACCTAACAGGATGTGGTGTGCTAGAAAAACAGTGCTCTCATCTGGATGAAGAGTTGGCACTGTTATCATGTTCCTTGAACACCGCACACAACAACAAAACGTCCGTTCCACTGGTTTGTCAGCACAGAATTTGGATGCATCAATCTGAAATAATTGACAATAACTTCCTGGCTTACAAGCTTGAGGAGCCATGTCAACAAGAGTCAATGGTTCTGAGCTGTCTGCGTACGGGCGGCGGTATCGATTGTCTATTGAAAAAGAAGCCTAGTGTGAGGGACAGAATGTGTTGGCGCATTATCAATAAGTTGGAGTCGCAAATCTTCAACGACTGGCAGATCACCAGTAACTTTACCAAATACTGTATGGCGGATATTCAGGCCTACAGCTGTGGAAGAATCCCTGTGGATCCAAAAACTTTGTCTCAGACAGAGACTATGAGATGTCTATTGAACAAGGACAATCTGAGGGCTGAGTGCCAATCGGAGATAATCGCTCTGAAGGAAATTAAGTATAGCACACTACAGCAGCTGGATAAGTTGGTGTTTGCTGCTTGTAGCTTGGAACAGAAGAACTTCTGTCCAGATGAAATTAGTGGATCGTGGCTAATGTATAAATGTTTATTGAGACATAAATATGAGAATGGTAACTATTATTGTTCACTGTCCAATAGCTATGACTCTGTAAATGTACTTGCTAAGTCAACACAAATGTATTAATTATCTTTTCAATGTTTATAGGTATGACAAAGCGTTGCCAGAATCAATTGTTTTATGATCAGAAAACTATGGTGATGAATTACAAAAATAGCAAGGGCCTTGTCAGATCTTGTAAAGAAGACATTAGGAAGTACCGTTGCCGGAAAGGTGTGGTGGATGATAAGGATGTTCGACTCGCACAAATACTTCTGTGTCTTGAAAATATTGCACGTAATGAGAGTAACAAGCTATCTCACGATTGCAGTGTAGAGATTACTGATCACAGAAAAATGCTCATGGAAGATTACCGCTTATCTCCTGAACTTATGCAAAACTGTGCTAGTGATATCACTACCCTTTGTAAGGGAGTTGAAGCAGGAGGAAAAACTATACATTGTCTCATGGAACATGCTAGACCTAGGAAAAGGAGAGATAGAAGAATAAGTGTCCCTTGCCAGAAGTCCTTGGAAATCCTTGTAGAGAGTGCAGACCCTGGAGAGGACTGGAGAGTAGACCCTGTACTTCGGAAGGCCTGTAAACCAGTTGTAGACAGCGCTTGTCAAGAAATCACTGGTGGAAATGGCATGGTCATGTCATGTCTCATGGAGAAACTTGGAACAGTTTTCATGACCCCAGAGTGTGAAACTGCTCTCTTACAGATACAGTTCTTTATTTCCAGAGATATCAGGCTTGACCCTCAGCTTTACAAGGCTTGCAAATTTGATGCTGTCACGCAGTGCAAGGCCAAGCTGCAATGGGCTGATATCAATGAACAACAAGATCAAAAAGACCCACTTGTACTACCTTGTTTGTATAACTATGCTTACAATTCAGAACTAAGAGGAGTGCTGAAGCCACCTTGTGAACAACAAGTTAGGAGAGTGATGAGACAAAGAGCCATAAGTGTAGATCTTCTTCCAGAGATTGAGGACTTTTGCATTGATGACTTGGCTAGTTCCTGTTTTGAGAACACAGGCAAAGGGGAAGAAATATCATGTTTGCAAAACAAATTAAAGGACCTTTCACCAAAGTGTAGAGAGGCTGTGACTAATTTTACTGAAATTCAAAGTGGCCATATAGAGTTAAATACTGTTGTAAATATGAACTGTCGAGGTCCCATGGAAAAACTCTGTCTACCAGAGATTAGAAGCAGAAAAGATGATGATGACATTATGGAATGTCTCATAGCACACAAAAACGATCCTGAAATAAAATCAAATGTTAAATGCCGAACTGCTGTTGAACACGAACAACTGATTTCATTGAAGAACTACAGATTCACAAGGAAGTTCAAGAATGCTTGCAAGATGTATGTAGCAAGGTTCTGCCATAAGGCGTTGACCAAGAATCAAGTTGTAACATGTTTGAGTGAGATTGTCAGGAATGATACAATAACTAGGAGGAAACATACTATATTCAAGGACTGTCGACAGCAGTTAAGGAGTCAGCTTTTCCAGCAGAAGGAGAATATTGATTTAGATCCTGACCTTAAAGAAGCTTGTAAGAAAGATCTGAATGCCTATTGCAAAAACATCCCTCATGGGGAGTCCGCAGCTTTAGAATGTCTTCAGACAGCAAAGGAAAAACTGTCTGACCCGTGTAGGAAGGCCATATTTGTTGTGAGAAAGCAGGAGTTCACAGACAATGCTATTGATTACCATTTAGTTATAAGTTGTAATGATATGATAGACATGTATTGTCACAACACTGAACCAGCAAAAATTTTAGATTGTTTAAAGGTAAAAAATTATAACTCCTCCAATACTACAAATCTGTAAACACAAATTTTTGTTAACATTACCTATTGCTTTTTATGTCCCTTGCAGGTCCACAGTGAGAAAACTGATTTTAACGAGAATTGCAAAGTAGTGGTTGTTAATAGATTGATTGAACAAAATAAGGACTACCGCTTCAATAACAAGTTACAGAATGCATGCAATGTGGACATAAAAAAGTATTGCTCCGAACTTATCTGTAAGTGTTGCATCTTTTTATTTTTATTTATTACTTACTGCATACGAGCAGCAGTAATAGAATTATTTACTGACCTGAATTTTTATCTTACAGCAAAGGAACCCCAGGATGTTGAGTTCCAAGGTAAAGTTCTTTACTGCTTGAAGGAGCATTTTCGAGAGTCGAAACTGACTACGCTTTGCGAGAATGAACTGGCGAACGTTCTGAAAGAACAAGCCTTGAACTATCGCCTCGATCCCTTGCTCGGCAAGCTATGTAAGGCCGAGATACAGACAATCTGCTTGGTGCCTGATGACTCAATCACCAACTCTGATGGAAAGGTAAACCTGTTTTCTTGTGTTTTATTTTAAATTATCCTTTGCGCCGGCCTACAGGTAACCGTCAGACCTTGGCAGTCGCGTCTGCGCGACTTTGTTTTTTTAAGGTACATTTTTGAGAAGTTGCAATTCCCATTGCTAACGGTGAAGGAAATCGTGGGGAGGCCCTTGTGTCTGAGGTGTTAGCATACCTCAGCACTTGCTACGTACAATGGCCCAACTATGAGGATAAGTGCAGAAACCTCAGGTCTAAGTTTGTCAATGTAAGAGGCAGTGAGACAATGTAGCGCCGCCTCAGTCTGCCTAGACCGAAAGGCTGTCTTTTAATAACTTTCACACTACACAATTACATGGGTCACTTTGTTCTTGAACTTGGTTACGTTAAAGATATTTGGAGTACAGTTGAGAACACAAGTGTTACATTACTGTTACGAAAGGCCGACTTGGAGACAATAAATAAAAATTGATCAAGGGGACAGTCAACAACAGTGTTGACTGTCCCCTTGAGATAATATGACCCTACAATATAGGTATTGAGGCCCTTTTTTATTTCCAGGTCGAGGAATGTCTCAAAAACGCATTGATGAACCACAGAATTGTGTCAGCTGAATGCGCGCGAGAAGTAGTTCAGATTATAGAAGAGACAGAGGTTGATATAGAAGCTGATCCGTTATTGGAAAGGGCGTGCGCGCTGGATTTGCTAAAATACTGCAAAGACTTGGACCATGGTGCTGGAAGGCGTAAGTAAAACAAAATAATTTGAGGCAGTAGCGTCGTTTGAGCTTAGTACAAAATGTACTATCAGCTAGAGTTGCGGTGCATCACCTTTGAAACTTTTTCGCTTGCAACTTGCACGTGACATCTTAGCTCGGGCTGGGCTTTGTTTATTACTTGTCGACCTCCAAAAACCATTTGTTTTATGGGCGAATACTGTTCGGGTGCATAAGGGCGTTGTAGGGAAAAACCAACCAAGGTGATCCACCGCAATCCTGGCTGATGGTACATGTATATCACTTATCCACGTATACTGCACACGAAACCGGCGGCGTGCGTGTATGCAGCGACTAATGAACGTCGATGAAGCTAATGAGGTTCATCAGAATCGTGGCAAGTGGCAAATCCTTGTCTCTGTCTTCCCTACTAGGATAGACGTGTGAATTTAGGTACATACTTTATATGTAAATAATGAAAGGTGTGTTATCAGGCCACTCGGAAAGTATTGCGAAACAAAGTTTTTTATGTATGAGGGTGTAACAAGTTGTCTGCGGCAAACTGGAAAATGTTTCCAAAACTGGTCGTTCAGAAGCATGAAACTTTGTGTAGAAACTGGTGGAGAGTACCTACTTTGAAAAATGTAATTATAAAAATATTTAAGACATAGAACACTTTGTTTTACTTCGCAAAACTTTCTGGGTTTCCCACGTATGTGAATGTTTGTAACACAAGAGCGTAAACGAAAAAATATGAAACTCTGCACACATTTCTAAACCAAATCCCACACGAACTAAGTCGCGGGCATTAGTGGAATAACCCCTAGTTTATAGTAAAACCTTCTAGGCAGTCAGCAGTATAAATAGTGTATGGTGTGTGAAACGAACAGAGGAATCGTGAATCTATAAATTACGCAATAGCTTGCATGACATATAAAATATTTCATTTGGTTTCAGGTTTGAAATGCTTAAAAATAATTCTAAACGATAATGACAGAAAGCTGGAACCAGAATGTCAGAAGGAGCTCTCAAATAGATTAGAGATGTACAGATACGTAGCTAACGTAAGTATACAAATATTTTTATTTTCGTATGAAGTAAATCATATTGATAAAAATATTATAAAATAAATTGTCCTTAGCACCGGTTAGTGGATTAAGAATAATATAATGAAGTAAATCACTTATCGTGGATTTTAAATATTTACTGATGAGTGATAGCAGAAGTACTATCAACTTACTTTCCTTCTTTGTTTTCCAGGTAAATGTCATCGATAATATAGGCGATGTATACAATCAAATATCATCATCACCATCCAAGAAATACTTTTTAGTTGTAGGCATATCTATTATAGGTTTAATTTTTATATTTGGTTTGTACTGTGGTCGTTTGACCAAAAAAGCTATGTATGTAAAGAGAAAATAATGTATCACAAATTATAAACTTTTATAAAGTAATAGTTTTATTATAAAAAGTGCTTAACTATATATTAATTAATCCCTCTACACCTCATCATTCCACTCTGTGATTTCATCCAAATTCATGTTTTCAATTTCTTTATCTTCTTTTTTGACTTTTTGTTCAGTTTTTACCTTCACCTTTTGTTCGGGTTTAATTTCACCCTTTATGAGTTTTTGGCTTTCTTCAAAATACTGATTTGGGTGGTTGATACCTAATCCAAGTTCTTCATTATGGACACCATCAAAGTACTTGCTGCAGGCAATCTGGAAGTGGCCCTTCTTTGACAGGTCCACTATATCATGAATTGCTGAAAAACAGAATGACAGGATTATGAAACAGGCTAAATTAGTCTTAACAATTTCAGAGTTGTCCCTATGGACAAAGCTATTCTACACCAGTGTTCAAGGCATAAATGTTCAGACAGTTGAGACATTTGACAGACATACCTACCCTGACTGATATGGTAGGTATTTGGTCAGCACTAGCCCCAGAGTTACTACTTATAACTTATTCATACAGACTTGTTTTAAGCAAGCACAAACAAATGCAGTCTTCACCTGCTACATTTCTATGTACCCCTAAATATTTTTCTCTTGGTGTACATACAATAAAATATAAATAATAATAATAGGAAGGCATAAAACCCTCAAAATTCAGTCCTTTCGAAAGTACAAGACATATTTCTATGACTAGTTGGATTATTACCTTGTGCATCCAACCCATATCCCTGTAGTCTATTCTTCAAAACACTTGTGTCACAATGTCTGTATGGACAGCCATGGCAATCCCCTGGGCCAACCGTGTTGCTGATAATTTTCATGCAACTGTATGGTGAGTAGTTCCTCTTGCTGCCTTCCTTGCCATAGTTGTACCGTACATTATAAGCATACTGCTTTTCAAACTTATCTATGTCCATTAACTTTGTGAATTCCTCCCTCCAGAACCTGAGTGAATCCTCTAAAGTGACCCCTATACCTTTGAGGAAGAGGCCATACTGCAGTCTTCCACCATGTTTCAAGTGATGGGCTGATCGGAGATACTCATGTAACTGTCTCATGCACAGAGGGAATGATTTCACAGACAGTGAGTCGAGAGATTCAATTGGAACCACAGCTTTAGTGTTACTGTAATCATTCCCAGCATAAGACTGATGAAGGCCTTTCAGTAATGAGACTAATCTCTCATCTTGTTCTATTTCTCCGAGATGGTGGCAAGCCACAGCCAGGCTCTGTTTCAGATGTGTCTTATACTGAGCTAGCAGCACTGATATGAAGTCTGTATGAGGAATGTAAGCATAACCTCCACTCAGGTACACTTTTCTTGTTCTAACCAAGTCAAGTACTTCATGGAACTTTACTTTGTAGAATTTCAAATTCTCAATGCTTACAGGCCCTTCAATTCTTGTCGACTCTCGAAGGAAGTGCGTTAAACTGTCCTTTTCGTCATTAGCAATGCTTGTGTAGCATAGGTTGTTTTGTTTGAAGAAGGCATCAATAGCCTCAGAGCTTCTCATGGCAATAAATCTCATTTTGAATAGCTCACATTCCCTAGCGACGAACCATCTACGCAATTCTTCTGTCCTGCAGTACGCTAGTCTGAGAATGAAGTGAGAGATATGATCCCTGCGGCGTGCATACAAATCAGCATCAGTATTTCCACAAGAGGTTTTTTCGCACAATTTTATGTAGTATTTGAGTCCGTCCGATTTTAGGTCGGTGATTATAGACTCTGTCCATTGTTCGGAATACATACGGTGTCCCTTGAGTGTCGTAGCTGCTGCTAAACTCCTTAGCAAAGCTAGTCTCTCCAATGCCAGCGTTTCAAATTCCTGGAGGGATATATCTTCAGTCGGAGGCACTTTATATGTTTGTAGATCGTGTGGATAGCTTTCGGAAAGACTACCTGTAATAGGTGTTTTTGTTGATTTGCGTTTTATTTTCAAATCCATTGTATTTTCAGGCACAAATTAGTTTTCAGGACGTGAACGAGTGAACACAAACGGTGCACGTAAATAATTCATTCGCGCCTAAAATTGACAGATTTCTTTTTAAATGTCATAGATTAATGCAGATAGCAAAAGTTAACTAACTCCAATTACACGCTCAATATTAGGTCGATTTTAGTTGCACTACGTATTAGACCCGTTTGATGTAAATTTTTGATGATATATATTTTATAACGTATGAGTATCGTGAATCATTAAGAATTCCATATCAAATAAAATCGAATTAATTGTGAGGAAGTTGGGATAGCTACAATATTTTCCAATCTTACAACGTTTCTACAATCAAATAGTACGAATGATGTAAAATTCACTATCATAGAACCACGGATGTAAAATATCCTTGCACAGAATAAAGAAACCAATATTCACTATCGCACCAGTCTGTCTAATACACAGAACAATTGTCTAGTATCTCCACTTAATCTCTGGCAGCAGCAGTTCAAATGTCAAAGTCTGGCCACGGCGAATAATATCATAGTTTTTTTAAAATTTTATTTCAATATGTATTCAGATTATGAGAATGCCGGCTAGATATTTCGTCTACGTAAACTTGCACTGAGATATTTTGAAGACCCTTAACTCAGTCATAATTAGTTGTAATAACGTGTCGGAGTCATGCAGTCATCCGTGGACGATTTAGTGCAATACACACAACTTTTCAAGCCCGTGGCAACAGTTTTTCAAGGGACGATATTTCCTTTCTTGTTAATCTACCCCGTGATTTTCTACTCATGGATATTCGTGTACGGTTTCGAGGATAATTTTGAGGCGGGCTTCGTGACGGTGGCGGTGGTGGCAATCGTTCAGATTCTCATCTGCCTGTGTTGTTATTGGAGCGTTCACATTCAGTGTTTCCTGTCCTGTTCATCCGTAAGTACCTGCCACGTTAACTTTTAATTGTTACATACTCCAACTGCATTATAATTCTATATAGTTACATTGTTAATTTCTTCTAGGTTATCTTGGTTTCATGGTCACTGATAGTATAATGATTTTTCTATATTTTCAGGTAAAAGATCCTTTGCAAGCTGAAATTGTCAAAGTTGTCCCCACACCTAACAATGGCTTCTCAGAGATTGTTAGACTCCATCAATCACAGGTATTATTTTGGTATTACTTCATGACATTATAGTTACTTATTACACTTAGGCCCACATTGTGTCTGCCCATGTTAGCTCATTTAACTTGAGTTAACCAGTTAAATCGATCATTTCGCTTATGAAATTATCTATTTAACTGGTTAACTCGAGTGGGCCCTACAATTAAACTATTAGTAGTTAAGTAGTAGGTTCTATTTGCCCTTGTGAAGTACCTAATAAATGAGGCTATGCAGTACCTTTACTCTGTGACTAAAGGAAAAAACTACAGAAACAAACTAAAAAACTGCATGCTCCATTAGTATCTCACGGGGTGAGAAGTCTTGTCACTTAACTGCTAAGAATACACCTAGCCTGTATGCATAGGACCATTGTCAACCAAATGTTAACACTCATTATTCTTTCCAGTCTACGAGAAAGGGCTACCCTAATCCAGAACTCTGGTTCATGTTTCAAAAAAGCAAGTATGTCTACGATTGGGACTCAGGATCATTCAAAACTGTGCAATTCCCTGTTAACAAACCTTATGAAGAGTACACAGAGGCCAAAGGCTACCTTGATGACGAGGCCATCAATATTGCTGAGAAGGAGTATGGGAAGAATGAAATGATCATGGTAAAGATATTTAAATTATGTTTGTACAAGAGACAATCATCCTCTTAGTCTCTGTCTCACCTGATGGTACAATAGGATGAGGACTACAATGTTATTACAGACACTGGTAGATTTAAAATAGTTTGTTGGTGTGACTTTGTCTAGTAGGTGCTCATTTCCTGTAGCCTAGGCCTATCACCAGTAGTGCTGTCATGCAGACAAGCAATAAATTTTCCTGTGTTATTTTGGGTATAGTATTAGACATCTCCCATTACCGTTGAAAAAGTGTAATCAATTAATACCAAGTTTCGTTAACATCTTTCAAGTTTCATAAATTGTGTTTTAAATTGTTTCAATAATCTTAAATTAAATTGTGTACATTTTCTCGGCATTGATAAATTTGCCAAAGTTCCTTAAGAACTAATCTTTTCTGTTTGTTTCATAACAATCTTTAGTTATGACTACCATAACTAGCTTTGATGTTTGCTAGCTCTTATTTGAACATTGTTGCTTTAGATTTAAACTTGCAAAGTGAGTCAGCCTACATTCTCCTTTGTCAAAAATAAAGACTGACATTGACTACTTTTAACAATATGATTTGATTTCTTTCAGGTTGTACCTGAGTTCATGGAACTCTTCAAAGAGAGAGCGACAGCACCCTTCTTTGTGTTCCAAGTATTCTGTGTCGCCCTCTGGTGCCTAGACAAGTACTGGTACTACTCAATATTCACACTTGTGATGCTTGTCATGTTCGAATGTACTTTGGTGCAGCAGCAGCTGAGGAACATGGCTGAAATAAGAAAAATGGGGAATAAGCCTTATAACATCAATGTTTATAGAAACAGAAAGTGGAGGCAGATAATGAGTGACCAGTTAGTGCCTGGTGACATAGTTTCTATTACAAGATCAGTCAATGAGAACTTAGTACCTTGTGATATACTGTTGCTGAGAGGTTCTTGTATAGTCGATGAGTCTATGTTGACTGGAGAGAGTGTTCCACAGATGAAGGAGTCTTTGGAAAATGAGAAGACATTAAAAAAACATCTGGACCCTGAAGGCGATGGGAAACTTCACATGTTGTTTGGAGGAACCAAGATTGTACAACATTCATCGCCTGGCAAAAATGTAGCAAGTGGATTGAAAGCCCCTGATCATGGTTGCATTGGCTATGTCCTTAGGAATGGCTTCAACACGTCCCAGGGGAAACTTTTAAGGACTATTTTGTTTGGTGTGAAGAGAGTCACTGCCAATAACTTGGAAACATTTGGTTTTATAATGTTTTTGCTAATATTTGCGATTGCGGCCGCAGCATATGTGTGGATCAAGGGTTGTGAGGACCCAGAGAGAAATAGATATAAACTATTTTTGGAATGTACTTTGATTTTGACCTCAGTTGTACCTCCAGAGTTGCCTATTGAATTATCTTTAGCTGTAAACACCTCCTTACTGTCACTATCGAAGTTAGCAGTATTCTGTACTGAGCCTTTCAGAATACCCTTTGCAGGCAAAGTGGAAATCTGCTGTTTTGATAAGACTGGTACTTTAACTAGCGACAACCTAGTCGTAGAAGGAGTCGCGGGAATAGGCGAGAGTGACGAGGCAAAGGTCATACCACTCTCTGAAGCGCCCTTAGAAACAGTGCAAGTATTAGCATCGTGCCATTCATTAGTGCAACTCGATGACGGCGTAGTCGGTGACCCGTTAGAAAAAGCTACTCTGAAAGCCGTCGAATGGAACCTCACGAAGGGTGAAGCTGTCGTGCCAACCAAAGGGAAGTCGCCGGGCTTGAAAATTATTCACAGAAACCACTTTGCAAGTGCACTTAAGAGAATGTCCGTAATCGCCGGTTACCAGGTCAACGAAAGAGGTTTTATGGAGACTCACTACATTAGCAGCGTCAAGGGAGCGCCGGAAACTATCAAGCCCATGTTGAAAGAGGTTCCCAGTAATTACGACAAGGTCTACCTAACATTGTCCAGGAGAGGAGCGAGAGTCTTAGCTCTGGGTTACAGGAATCTAGGAAAATTAACTTCACAAGAAATAAGGGACTTGTCGAGAGAGGATATAGAGTGCGAGCTTACTTTTGTGGGCTTCGTTATAATATCCTGTCCCCTGAAGAGTGATTCAAAGAAAGCGATAGCTGAAATCGTAAATGCGTCACATTCCGTTGTAATGATCACTGGAGACAATCCGCTCACTGCCTGCCATGTCGCCCAAGAACTCAAGTTTACTCAGAAGGAAGAAGTCCTTATTTTAACCCAAAATGGTGACGAGTGGGGGTGGATATCCATAGACGAAAGTATATCGTTACCTGTCGTTCCCTTTAAATCACACAAAGAGCTTACAAAGAAATACGACTTGTGTATCACAGGTGAAGGTTTGACCTATCTGAACCAACATCACAACAAGTTCCTGACCAGCATTATACCTTACATCAAAGTGTTCGCGCGATTCGCCCCCAAGCAGAAAGAGTTTGTGGTAGTTACGTTAAAGAATTTGGGCTACACCACATTGATGTGCGGGGATGGTACAAACGATGTTGGCGCGCTGAAACACGCTGATGTAAGTAACTTGACTGTTTTTTGTTTATAGCCCGTTTGTTTTGGTTGAATTAGAGGATGTTGTGTACTTGAAAGAGGATGTAGTGACTAGAACTGAGAAAGGAATGTTACGTTGGTTTTATACATTAACAGATTTAAAGGAAGAAATATTGACGAAAGACATATATAGAGCGAATATGGTTGAAATCGCCGGTAAGGGAGGGCAGACATACTTAGGGGATGTATTAGCAAAGGGCTAGTTATAATTAGCACCTAACATAATACTTTATTAGTTAATAATGTCAGTTGGATAGAGCGCTGGCACGGATAGTCAGAGGTCGCGGGTTCGAATCCCGGCATGGGTGGAATTTTTAGCCTCTAAATAGGTTTTTAAAACTGTGTTGCAGTTTCTCTTGTTGTAATAACCGATTGAATTTAATCTTAAAAAGTACCAAAATCGCCGTGCCCGCTTCACGACTTTAACGATTTATGAATGTTGATAAAGAGACCCGTCAGGATCGTGGCAAATTGCACTGATCTCTGCCTACCCCGTCGGAATACAGGTATGAGTTATTTTTGTAAACGAGAAAAAAATATCGTGTTATCTGCACTATAATTGAGCCCTTTCTGTACAGTGATAGTGACGTTCGGTGGCATGATACTCATAAGCCTGTATTGCCGGAATTGTGGCTTAAATACCACAAGGTATCCTAGTGTGGGACCAGGACAAGTTATTAAGTTCTGTGGAAGTGATTTACTATATTATTATTCATTATTTATCAAAGTATAGGCCAATTTCTGAATTGAGAATCTCACTATAAGTAAGTAACGCGAAAACTAACATTTATAACTAACCGCATGGTAATACTATTTTTATTTTTAATGCACTAACATATAACCGCATGGTGCTTTTGGGTTTTTTGGCGGAATTTCGCAAAGTTCGTTATTCGTTATCAACCCTTGTATGCCCCCACTGCTGGGGCACGGGTCTCTTCCTGCATCGCAGGAAGGTTAGGCCATACCACCACGGGGGCCAAGTCCGGGTCGGTGGAGGATTGTAAGACAGTGCCGGCCTTACTGTCAGAAGTTATCAAGCCGCCAATAAGGCCTCTAACATGGCTTCACGACTGCCATTATATGACAGCCGGCACCAATGGTTTAACGTGCCTTGCGAAGCACGGAAGCGCTCGGAAAAATGCCACTAGCGGTAGTCACGGGACGCTCACCCGTCCTGTACCTGACCGCGCCTTTTATTGCTTAACCAAGTGATTGATTCCAATCACTCGGTTCGCCTAGGCCACGAGCGCTTCCACTCACTTCTCACGCTCTTTTCTGAGCAATTCGGAGAGACTGCACTATAGTCAAGTATTTAATTAGCAAAGTTCTCAATTCGGAAATTGGCCCTTAACTACCACGCGAGCCTGCGAGATTGGCGAGATGAATGGCGAGAGATGAAAACTCAACAACTTCGTCACCTTCCAGGTGGGTGTGGCGATCCTGGCCAACGCGCCGGAGCGCCTAAAGGAGAGACCTCGCGACGAGCGGCCCGCCGAGTTGGAGCCGCGCCGGCGGCCGGCCACGCGGGCCGAAGCCGCGGAGGAGGCGCGCGCCAGGCTGCGGCGCGCCATGAAGAAAATGGAGGAGGAAGACCAGCCCCAGTTGGTGCGGCTGGGCGATGCCAGCGTCGCTGCACCTTTCACTAGCCGCCTCTCCAGCATACTTTGTAGTAAGTTGTCACGGCTTTACGAACAGTCTGGGTGTATTGTCATGTTTGTGATCAATGAAAGAGTCTAAAGACCAGCTCTAGCTCGGATAGGAGCGTCGCCACATCATTCACTAGCATACTTAGTAGTAAGTTGCCACGGCTTTACGAACACAGTTTGGGTGTATTGTCATGTTTGTGATCTATGAAAGAACCTAGATCAGCTCCAGCTCGGGTGCGACGCCGCATCATTCACAAGCAGTCTCTCCAGCATTCTTTGCAGCAGCATACCTTGTGATTTGCCGCGGCTTTACGAACACACTCTGCAGAATCATATTTCTAATCTAGCTCAAAATCTAGTCTCTTAGTCTGCCACACACTGTCACTGAAATGTGTTGTGTGTCTCAAGTCTTTATCAGTAAAGCTCTGTTTCGATCCATAGTTTCCGAACACCCAATTCAAAAATGAGACATTTTAACGTAAAGAATTTATATCCCATTTGTTGAATGTATTAGTAAACTGCCTTCGAGTCGGATTTAAGACTTTTAAACCCATTGGCAAAGTCTAACTCTGCACCATACCTTCCAGTCTGCCATATAATCAAGCAAGGGCGCTGCACACTGGTAACGACGCTGCAGATGTTCAAGATCCTGGCGCTGAACGCCCTGATCCTGGCGTACAGCCAGTCTGTGCTCTACCTGGACGGGATCAAGTTCAGCGACACCCAGGCCACGCTTCAGAGCCTTCTGCTAGCATCGTGCTTCCTCTTCATTTCGCGGTCTAAGGTGAGCTCTTCGACCTGGCTTTGTACCCTGAACTCAGTCGAAGATTCTGCTAATAAAAAAGCCCAAGAAACCATTGTAAAACTGTACTTTTCCAGATATACTAATAAAAAAGCCCAAGAAACCATTGTAAAACTGTACTTTTCCAGATATAAAAATTATAATACATATGTGTTAACACAGCTATTGCCGATAGACTTGGCCCCACGGGCTATGCATATTTTCCAAGTGATCCTTTACTGCCCTCTTTTTTGACTGTCCAAGGGAGAGTATGTGAGGGCTTGGCTGGTCTAAAAGTCAATACAGATTGAGTCCGGAGTGTATATGTCATTAAAGTTTTGTCTAAGTGTTATCAAACTATTCTTTTAAACACGTCTCAACTTTCTGAACTAATCACCCAGGATGGGCCAAAAACTTAACAGGCTTTGTCACTTACCAATGTTTAACGATTTCTGGCCACGGCTTACACATATAGCAGAACAAACTAAATATAACTGTTCTCTGCAATAAATCATCTCTAACAGACCTCGTAATGTTCCAGCCTCTAGCGAAGCTGTCACAGCAGCGTCCTCTGCCGAATATCTTCAACATGTACACGGTGATGACAGTGCTCACACAGTTCGCCGTGCACTTCCTCTGCCTGATCTACTTGGTTAACGAGGCCAAAATACGGTCTCCTGATCGGTAAGCATACTTCGGCCTAGTTTGAAAATTTGTATCAAGTTGGTGTTATGCAGCGTGGCACTTTGTTTATAAAGAAAATTTACTGAGTGCGTGTTGTGGTCAAACATTAATCTCAGAACAAGTAGTTGAAAGCGACATTGTGATTCACTGTATACTACAAAATACGTACACAACAGTTATACTCAAAACTCTTCAAAACCTTCTGTGAATATTCTCTTCTCTTTCCAAAATCTATGAGTGTTTTTATAATGAAAGTTCATTATAGTGGCTCCACGGATTTGTTGTCTATGTTTCGTATACTTGCGACGTTGTAGGAGCAATACCGAAGGAGGAGTCCATGCAGGCGAAGTCGAGAGTAAGAAATAAATCAAATAAATTGTTAAATGTATGACAGAGCATTACTCCAGAACGGCTCGAACGTTTTGTCAGTTTTAGTTGTCTTCGTAATTGTCAGAACATCGTAAATTGTCGTAGTTTGAAAGATTCTTTTTAAATTACATTTGTATAAAGTGACAAGACAACGACTGTCCTCGTCATGAACATCAAAATCAGCAACTATTAGTCCACTGTTGGACGTAGGCCTCTCCCAAGACACTAGCTGTCCTCACAAGCTGGCAAATATAATATTAAATAATAGTGATTCTTCTTTCCAATGCAGAAATCCGAGTCCGAAGTTGGACATGGACTTGGCGGACGACGAAGAGCACGAGTTCGCCCCAGATCTCCTCAACAGCACTGTCTACATCATCTCTATGGCGTTACAAATATCCACCTTCGCTATCAACTACAGGGTAAGTTTCGAATAGAAACTGACTCGTTAGTCTAACGGCAACACGGAGGTTGTGATTTCGATTCTAGTTGAAGGCGCCATACTTGATTGCCATGTTTGTGACGTCCTAGCCTAGTTATTACTTTGGCATCCTAATTTCGGATCTGAACAAGCAGGACCACCATAATCAGCTATTTGATACGTATGACGATCAAATTTGACGCGATAAATGAATAGTTCCTATAGTATTTAACGTAAGAAACCGAAATATATTGATTTTGCTAAGTAAGCATGCAGGATGGCTGCAAAATTTGCAAAGTAAAAAAAAAAATCCTCGTTTAATCCATAACGGCGAAAACGCTATCCGCCATGTTGAGAGCATCAAAAGTATGTAAACAACATCTTTCAGCCAGAGCCAGTGGACATTGATTATTATAGGACTTACATCAAAGTGATCTTCACATAAATACACCCGAGTTTCAATTGATAAAAGTCGGGGTCGCTTTTGGCAATTTGAGCCAAGTTTTTCGAATGTTAATTTCACTGGGTACACGAATGCACAACTTCCGTCTTTATTGATGTGTTTTTTCATTCTCGAACAATGCAATAATGATAATTGGTATATTTTGGATGTAAATTCGATGAAATCATGGTTGCGTTGTTGTTATTTCACTATGCGCAGAGATCACTTACAGAAAATTTAATGTCAAACTTTGTTTACAATTTTTTGGACTTCAAACCATAATGTAGACAAAAATGGCTGACCGCGTTTTTGGCTGTTTAGGAAAATAAAGTTTTAAAACATATTTTTGTTGCTTTAAGGTCAGGTAAAATATTTTTTGGTCTAATGGAAGAGTTATTTACCATTTAAGACTTACTTGAAAAGAGAGTCAAATAGCGGATTGAGTAAAATCAAGACAAAGGGCTTTGGGTAATTTAATTTGGAGGAGGTTAATTTGGCTCCTATTTTGTTTCGTGTAGTGCATAGTCGAAAATATGTTTTTTTTATGTATCCTACATACGTCCCACTGTAGGGTACAGGCTTTCTCTCAGACATAGTACGATACGATATCAACCCTTGTATGTCCCCACTGCTGGGGTACTGGTCTCTTCCTGCATCGCAGGAAGGATAGGCCACACTCCGCCATGGGGGACAAGTCCGAGTTGGTGGAGAATTGTAAGACAGTGATGGGCCTTACTGTCAGAAGTTATCAAGCTGCCCATAAGGCCTCTGACATGGCTTAACGACTGCCATTACATGACAGCCGCCACCAACGGCTTCACGTGCCTTGCGAAACATGGAAGCGCTCAGAAAAAATGCCACTAGCGGTAGTCACGGGACCCATCACCGATCCTGCACCTGACCGCGCCTGTTGTTGCTTAACTGAAGTGATTGATTCTAATCACTCGGTTCAGCTAGGCTACGAGCACTTCAGCGATAGTGTATGGGCTTAATTACCACGTCCAAAAAATCTAGGATTATAAAAAAATTATGGTCAAATTATATTTTTTGCTCATATTTTTTGCCTACATGTGAAATTGGCAAAAATATCAGTATAGATGGTTTCACTACAAGACGATGTTTTAAAATCCGATAGCTCAGTCCCGATATAAGATAAAATATGTAATTTACTTTTATATTTTGGTTTTAGAAAAAATGTTCAAACAAACTCGCTTTGAAGGCATTCACGTGAACATGAATTAGTGACCTGATTTCCAGGGCGAGCCGTTTATGGAGGGGCTGCGGGACAATAAGCCGCTGTTATACAGTATCCTAGTATCCGGCGGTGTTGTGCTGGCGCTGGCGGCCGGTGCCGTGCCCGATCTCTCCGCTGCCTTCGAGATCGTCTACTTCCCGCCCGACGTGAGTAGCCTATAGTAACAGCAGTTCCCACTAACTGATAGAGAGACAGAGAGTCAGAAGGAAATAGAAGCCATAAGGGAAGACATGTACAACATTTTTGTATAGGACGGCATACTAGTGCCGGCAGCCATCACCATGCTCGACTTCGAGATCGTTTACTTCCCGCCTGACGTTGGTAGCCTATCCAATTCCCACTGATAGACAGAGAGAGAGACAGAGAGAGACAAAGAGAGAGAAAGAGATGGGGTACAGAGATAGAGAGAGACACAGGGAGAGAAAGATATGGAGAGACAGAGACAGAGAGAGATAATTAGATATATAGATAGAGAGAGAAATATAGAGAGAGACACACAGAGAGAGATGTATATAGATTGAGAGAGAGAGTGAGAGAGAGAGAGAGAGAAAGGACGAGAATCTGTACAATATTTTGGCTCCTCTTTAAGCTGTTGTATCGTCAAGGAAAAAGATCTTTTGTGCAGTTATGACAACCCCCAGAGGTGTAATTCTGACCAAAACCTTTTTTTATTTTCGGATCTTTAGTCACGCCATGACAGTTCGTACTCGTCTTAAAGATCATATCCTAATTATGTACATAACGAGACCACATCCATCTCTTCTCTTGCAGTACCGGGTGATCCTAGTGCAAGTGCTGATAGCGGACATGGTCTTCGCGTACCTGGTGGACCGGATCTGCCTGTGGCTCTTCGGCGAAGGGTCGTCGCACAGCGTCACGTAGCGGCTACGCCACTGCAGGAATTAGGTTAACCTCTACGCCTGGAATACCTCCCATTCTCAGTTGTAAAGCGAGTAGATCTAAAGGGTGGAATAAAATCCCCATCATTATCATCATCAGCCCACCTCTGCCCATTGCTGGGCGTAGGTCTTTTCCCCATCACGCCGTCTTTCGCCACGAAGCGGCGGTGGTCAGAAATGAGAAATCAAAAATTTATTTCAACGTAAAGAATTTCCATTCTGTTTACGGAATGTCAAAGTCCAATGTTACCCGCTGCCTAAGGGCCGGTTTCTGAATAGAGAATTTGACTAAGTAAACACTCGAGTAACGATCTGTCACATTCTTTTCTGGAAAATTCGACCCTACAACCCTATAGTTAAGTTTTTGATTAGCGAAATTCTCAATTCAGAAACTAGCCTTAAGGCTCGAGTTGTAGTGAAGAAAAAGGCAGCGAAAAAACTTTTACTGTGAAGACAATTCGGAGTAACGAAAAAAAATATCCGCCGTACATTAAAATGTACCTTCTCCTCCTCAGGAGGAAGGCCTCAATGCCGCAAGTGGTAACTTTAGCGGGGAGCTACTGAATTTTTTTCTTCGCGGTTTTTATGTTTCCACGAAGTTACAGTTATTTGTTGGCGTGACGTTGAAGTTTCATGTACGATATAGATATATACATGTGTATGGATGGGTATGGGGATTTGGATACACTTTGTATCATGATTCATGAGTCAGCTATAATATTTGTCCTGAAATTGACAAAAGTTCTATTCCAGTGCGATTGGAAATTTTAAGGCGAAATCAGACGCTTTACCTTTATTTCGTTTCTGTCTTTCTCTGCTATCACTCGAAATGAATAATCTTAACACGTAGTGAACGCCGGCTACCGAATGAGTGAACAGATTTAGCAGTGTAGGATCCATTCATTCTGATTTTTTTCAGAATGAAAAAATAGTGGATCTACACAGAATCAAAGTACATTCATACAGATCCAATCGAATAACTTTACTACCGCGTTACTCGAGCATTGAGTGGTGAGTATGAGTAAGTTAACCGTTCAAACTGGCAAAACGCTGTCACAGTACAACTCGCACTCGCGTTTATTCGTGTTTTGGCTGGTAAACGTGTTCACTTCTCAACGTAAACCATTACAACTCGCACTCAGGAATTTTAATTTCCATACTGGTCGCTAGGTGGCGCTTCCTCGATGCCATAGAAATATGAGTTTACGTTAACGCGATCGTGTAGTTAAAAAACTCGCACTAAGCACTCTGTAGTTAGTCGGATTCAGGAAAGTCTTGAGTTTATATCGGCGACGGGTAATATGGCTTTGTCTCGGACCATCTTTTCCCGGTTTGAAATCCCGGTTTCGGTTCGAAATGACAATATTCCGGATCTTTGTATTCAGAGACAAACGATGTTATTTATAGAAACCCAGTAGGCTATTTGACAGTGTGAAAAATAAAGTGTGATTATGTATAGTATTATGGCATTTTAACTAAAAAAATGGATCACTTCTGCAATAAAAAAGGATAAAACTTGATAATTTTGTATCTGTAGCAATTTTATCGAAAACGGCCAGCATTGGTCGAATCTATAATGACGTCACAGCTCAGTCAATATAGCGATCGGGGAACCCGAGAGTTGACCTTACGTTTGTACTGGCGGCTATTTAAAAATGAATTTTTATTTGCGTTTTTTTAGAAAAAATACACGAAGGAATTAAAAATGATTACTTTCTGAACCCTTAATGAACACCGACGAAAAATCTGAGTTGATTTTCATAAACCTGTCAAATAGCCTATTCCTCTAAAGCACTCCTTTATAGTCAGTTTATTCATACAGTGGTTATGTTTTTTTTCCTTGGAAAATCTCCACCACAGACCAATCAGCATTTTCGATTGTAATAAGGAATCGTGTAAATAAGATCGTTAGAGTTTTCATGAAAAATTGCCCATTATTATTATAATGTAATGATTTGAAATGGAATGAAATTATATTTCGTAACGACTAAATTACAGTGGCACCCCAAATGATTTCTTATAATGTGTTTTAAATCTGTTTGTATATTGATTTATCATGACTGATTTACTTTATCGATAATAGTAGCTAGTGACAAAATCTTACAGTGGGACGAAATCTTTGGGGTAGCTTAAGTTCACAGGTGAGTGAAAACCTAATGACTTGAAAAAAGGGCTCCTACCATCATATTGTTCATTCGTTTCCCGATCTTCACTTCTTTATGCTCTAGTACCAAATAGGACTTGTTTCTCTTCAATGAAATTTATGTTCTAGTGACGTGCATCGTCAATGAATTGTAAAGACTCAGAGTAAACGCTCAAAATATTAATAATGCATTTAAATTACGCTGTTATGGTAAAGTAACCTGATGTATGCGTCTGGATGGTATTTTATTTTATTGAATTAAACGTGTAGTTACTTGTAGTAATGGTTTCAATCAAAGAACAGAATTAATAAAGATCATATTGATTACTAATCACACATTTATTTAACAACACATGGTTGCATGGCCCTGCGTGTTTTCTTTATAACAAATAGAATCACAATGCTGCTTATATAAAATCACTAACTAATTGTGTTTTGCGAAGCTCGAAACAAAAACACAAATAGGTCGGAATGCCGTAACGAAACGCTTAACTGGTCGTGGACTGGCACAGAGACATTAGTTTACAAACTTAGTGGATACCGCCGAGGCCTCTCAAGCCCAGTCCGCCGAGTCCGTTCAGTCCGCCGAGTCCGTTCAGGCCGAGGCCGTTCCAGCCCAGTCCTCCGAGGCCGAGGAGGTTGGCCTGGTTCAAGGCGAGCCCGTTAGCCAAGAGTGGCACGGGTTGGATGATTTCCTTAGCGAGGACTGGCTGGATGATCTCTTTTTGGATGACCGGTGCGTAGACGCGTTGAGGGTGGACGGCGGGTCCGATCCTCTTGACGACGGCGTTGAAGCCGCTGATTGGGTCGGCGGCGTAGTTGACTACTCGGAGGGTGCCGTCGGGTTCAGCCAAGGAGTAGGAGCCCCTGACAACGCCGCCGTCCCGCCTCTCCTCCTGAGCCTTGTTGTCGCCGGTCAAGGGATCGTTGACCGCGTAGTTGAAACCGTAGCTTGGGTTGTCCTGCAGGAAATTGTTTTAAGGTGATTTTAGATTAGTTGGTGGGTATGAAACGGGGCTCCGCGGTTCAGGAGGTAAGGCCTCCGAAAAAAAAGAAATATTTTCGAATGTAAAATGTTTCTAAATAGTGTGTAAGTTTATGTACAAATGTGGCGTGTGATAAAATATTCATCAAGACTTGAAAAATAAGGCCAGCTCCACACTAATCTGAATACAGAAAGTGAATTTAAATGACTGGGGGCAGACACATATAAAACGAGAGTTACGGGTTCTTAAAGACTCATTCGAGGGACCAAATTATGAATTCAGTAGACGTTTTCACATTGGGTAATAATCATAAATGCACGGCATTGTCATCATTTACTTCTTAAATAATTTTTACTTCAGTTTTCTCAAAATTCGTCCAACAACCTTAGAAAATGTATAAAAATACAAGTACGAAGATATGTCGATACCGTTATTGTCCAATGGGAAACCTTCCATTCACTGACGGTCGTGACTCTTGTTGCATGTGGCATAAGAGTTAATGTCATTAAGGGTAGTTATATTCTCTATTCAATTCAGAAAGGAATTCCGGATAAGTTATGCTCCCTGTGGCATAAATAAAAAATGTTTCTACAGCCACGATGATCAGACATTTAGGCACTCATTTTATTTTACGATTTTACGATAATTAATGTTATTAAGTGCGTGAGAGTTAATGCCGTAACTTGCACGACCATTACTGGATTTATCTACCAATATTGCCTTTAGAAGAGCCTTTAAACCTAGATCTCATAACCACCAAAGCTCGTTGACATATCTTTAGGTAAATTAGCGATTACTGAAAAAGCGGCAAATTGGGTACTTACAATGGCGCCGATTGTGGAGATGGCGGTGGGGCCCCATAGTGCTGAGGGGGCGGCTGCGGCCAATCCCAACAGGCAAGTAATCTGAAAAACCGCTAAATAGTTTGAATATGTTTTATATTGGTGGTTTTTAAACTCAATAAAGTTACTAGGTTAGGTAGCTAACAAAACCTAATAACGCCTTAACTAGACGTTGTTAAGTTTTTAAGAAAAAGGCCAAGATAAAAAGAACTTCCAAGAAGGAGGTCCCAAATCTAGTTCACGATCCTCATGAACTAGACCTTAGGTTGGCATAGGTTTTACGAAAACCTGACAACGACATCTACGTTTTCATGAAGTTAAAACGAATCCTATGGGTGCAACCACAGAACATGGTGCAACAAAGAGTATATAACCATGAGGTGCAATAAAAAAAAGATTAATTGAATTTACAACGTCCCCTTGAGTGTTTAGGTACCAGCTGAAAAAGTCTATCAAATATGCGCCCTGACTTCCGACTATATAAAATACATTAATAAATAGACCACCATAGTGGTTATATACTCTTTGTAGACCACGATGTCTGTGTCACTTTGTCTGTGGAGCCCGTCAGGGGCCTGTTTCAGGTCGACCCACATGTAGTAGACAACTAGGTACGCAGAGTCTACCTCAAATAAAAACTGTCTTAATAAACTACGGTACGTCTGTAATTTTATGAGCTTGGCCCAGGAAGTTCCGATCCTGCGGCAACTATTGCGAGTTAGCACTTGGACTACAGAACATTCGCTCTCGGGTTGGTAAGTGCTTTCAGCGTCAAAGAGATAAATGGATCATGGTTCTTTAATTTTAACCATGACATAGTCATGACTATGTCATGGTAACTATTATCTAATCTGTGGTCATGGTTAAAATTAAAGAGATCAAAAAGTCATAGTCTTATTTTCTGTTTTATGGGCTGTCCTTTAAAGAGGCGAAACGGAACGTTCGAACACCAATAGAAAAAATATTACCTATCTTCATCTACAACACGTTTTTGCTAAAAGTTGAAATCATAAACCTTTACAATAGTGATCAACCGATATTTTTAAAACCAAGGAGCTGCCTATTTCAGGCCCTTAAATACCCTTTAAACTTAAAAAAAACTTGTAGCCAACAAACTAACTTTAAAATATTTTTTGGCAGAAACAGCCGCTCCCAGCAAAAAAGAAGTCCCACATACCTAGTTGGCTGCGGGCGGCTTAAGAACTGAAAAACGGTCTGGATACTCACGGATAGGTAGCTGATCATCTCGCGGACTGGTGTTAATCGATGTAGCGTTGCACTAAGGAGCTGAAGCAGATTGTGATGCTCCACCAGGCGCGTGTGCCGCATTTATATGCATTGGCGGTCGACTTAGTCAACTGTTCGGAAATTATCCTTCAGGGTGCTTCACGCTGGTTAGCTATTCGCACTTACGTAGCAGCCACTTCGTAATATATCCACTAATTACACATTTAAGGCGCAGGCGGATTCGGGTCACGAGTGATTTAGTCGAACAATAAATTGGAATTAAAACGCGTAGTGTTTACGTAGTGTTTTAACTGAAAACGTTGTAAACGTTTGAAGTTGCGAAACTTCGAGTTGATAAAACAGGTGGGGAAACTGCGTGCCGTTGGTGATAGTGATAACATGCCATTGATATTTTCTACGCATTGACCTGTGTACTAAACTTGCTCAATTGTGATATAAACTGCGCCTTAATGTGTGCTTAGCCAAAAGTCTAGTCGGTTTCATCAGAATCCTGTTTTCAGCCCAATTATGTGATGAAAGTTACACATATATGAATACATTTGCCTTTTGGAAGTGAATTCCTAACTGCGGCATTGCGAGTCCTCTTGTCTTGTGAAATACTTACAGGATGTTAAAATCGCGAAAAAACCGCGTGAATTCCTGATAAAGAACTGATAACGGTACCAACCCATGCCTCGTTGGCCTAGCAGTATTACGTCTGACTATCATGCTGGGGGTCGTGGATTCGATCCCCACTGGGGGCCGCCGTACTTTTGTACAAATATTCTCAGTCAGGTGTATTTCCATGTTTGGGGTGTCCTTGCTTGGTTACCGTAGCACAGGATATCCTAGTTTGGGTCCGGCACAAGTCATCGTGTTGTGTGAAACTTATTTATTATAATTCATAGAAATTTATCCTACTCCATGCTCTTAAGTTGTTATTATTTGATTTTGATGAGAAATCTATAAAAAAAATGTGTTACTACAATTAAAGTCATTATTAGCGCGTAATGGACGCGAATTTTTCAGCGATCTTGTGACACGCAACGTAAGTTATTTGAACCGCCACGCTTGTTTGAGATTCCGATGTTTTTCAAGCTTTAAAATTTCGATACATATATCGTTTTCTTGAAAATGTCTACAAGATTAATTTTGAAGGAATGTTCGGTAATAATAGTTAGGTACTCTCTGCTTTTGCGCGATAAAAATCGACTTTGTAGGTACCTTAATTTCTCTTAACCCTTTACCAGGCTGTAGTATAATAATTTCCACTATAAATTGAACATCATCGCTAAGTCCAAAAAAACCAAAGAAAAAATTATACCTACTAGCTTTAGGCGCTCAAGGCACGTTAGCCGTTGATGAAACCCATCATCATAGTTCAAATGAAAAAATGTAAAAACAGTGTAGGTATCTAGCCCATAATAGAGCCCACTGCTGGAAATGGGATTCTTGACTGTCTCGCCAATCCTCTCGGGCAGGAGACCGTCTGCCGGACCTTAGGAAACAGGGCCAATGGACGAGATTGCCTCCTATCGACCTGAATATAAATTCCTTGGACATTGCGAAGCCGATGCTTCAGACTTGTTATCTGTTGATTTATCGACTTAATCATGTACACTGAATTGTCACTGCCATCCCCAACCCGCATGGCCAGCGTGGGGATTATGGGCGTTACCCCCTATGATAGCACAACTTGGCGCTGTTTAGGGGAGCGCTATGTCCAGCAGTGGACTAGTATAGCCTGACGACGACGACCACGACTGAATTGTCATAGTCAACCTTGAAATGTAGTTCCATAGAACTACAATATCTATCTGCCTGCCCGCTGTAACGGTGCAAACCTCTTTACACCATTTTTATTTCTTTTTCTATCTATCATTTTCAAATATGTATTTAAATTAGGTACGTCACACATTTTTCGATTTCCTCATTTTTCATTATTACAACTTTACCCATCGACTAGATCTGACTGTTTTACCTGCTTATCCGTTTTATCCATTTTTCTGTTTTATTATAAAATAACTATCTACAAATAAAACAACACCTGAAGTCGTTTCAGCTTTATAATAATGGCTTTGGCCAGTGACAGTGATGATTAGTGTGAACATATGAATAAAAATATATACAAAGAACTTTCTTTTATTGCAATATTTGCAGTAGGTCCCAGTCTCCTCATTTTCATAGTAGCATCTATAGGTACTTATTAATATTATAAAGTTGAAGAGTTTGTTTGTTTTTTGCTTAAACGCGCTTAATACTATTAGGAAAAGCTGTGTTTGTTAAATCTGTGTTTCATATTTCAGTGTTGTCATATTATGTCATATTCAAATCGGTTAAGCCTTTCACTATAAAATCATAAACATATAAGTAAGTAAATAAGCATTTTACATTAGTAGGGGGAACGATTATTAGTTGTATGAAAACGATTTCTAGAAAAGGTTGTTCACATCTGCCTTTTAGGTGTAAACAAGTCGTTGCCTAGCAACGGTTTGTTTATCGCCATTCGTTATCGAATTTGGCTCAGGTATAGTCTAATATTTTTTTAAGCAACGAAAGCATTAAATGTTCCAAAAAAAGTATTAGGCTCTCATGAAAGCGCAAGATATAATATAAGACAAAGTTTTAACGTGTAATGTTTTATTCTTCTTGCCTATAAAAATTATAGCAATGATCTGGGCTCATTTAAGCCCAGATCATTTATTATTTATTTATCCATGAAATTCGATATTGGGATACCTACCCTAGAGCTTGAAATTGCCAATCCGACGACGTGGGCAGTGTGGTAATTAAGCTCATACTCTGCCTCTCAGAGAAGGCCTCCAGTAGAACGTTTCTGAACGTCTCTGGCCTGCAGTAGAACGTTTATTATATGATACATAAAAATGCATACCACGGTACATTCTCAAAAAAAAAAAACAGTTTTGACCATACATAATAACCCGCTTCTTTGTCTACAGGGTTATGTCTGAAATGCGCAATTCTTAAGAGTGGATTAGAAATTTTTCATTTATGATATGTAACTTTTATTTTTCAAATACTGAACATATTTTGTTTAAAAAAGGAAGTTTCGTTTTTATTGTACATTGTATTGACGTTGTTTGATAGCCAATGGCTATAACCATAATGTGTTATACACCTATGTGTTATTTTGTGTTAAAACTATATTCCCGGCATTGCAGTGGTCCCTTGTAGTGCAAGTGAAGGTGCCACTGGATCGCATCATTACGAAGATGCAACGTCCAAAGTTTTTTCATATAGGTAGGTACCCAGAATGGAAATTCTTTATTACCAATTCTAGAAAAATCATCACTTGAGTTGTTTTAAAACAAACTCTACGAACGTTTCAGGAATTGCGTATATCTAATCAACCCGGTATAAAAACGCAATCAATAGTATAGTACTTTTTTCCAGAAGCATCCGAGACGCCTAGTGGGGTGATCAAATCACAGATTTTTCCATCTATTTATAAAATTACTCCTAGATTTCCGTGAGAGCCTAGTACGTTTGCCAAAATCAAAACTTGACCCGAACGTTATCTCTGTTTAACTAATAAACTAACAGTAAGCTACCCATGACCTCATGCAATCCCAGTACTATCTTTTCAAAAATGTAACAGTAAAACTTTAATTCAGGAAAGTTGTATGAGCAAGGGAAGAAGCACACTGGGAGCAAAGGGAGAAGGAGAGAAACGTGGCGCTGAACGTGACAAGCCAGTGAAAATTCTTATACAGGAGGCATCATATTAATTAGCGGGACCACGAGAAATAGTTTATTCCTCGTGGACCCGTTGATGACGTATAACGGGACCACGAAGGGATAGTTATCCCTCTTGGACCCGTTAACGGGACAAAATAATGGGACCACGAGAAAACACCCGATTCTGCGTCGCTGGTTGTTTTGGCGTATTTCTTTAAATACTTCCGGCAAACAAATGGTCGTGTAACACTCCGAATTAACCGTTCTGCGATTCTCCAGTGGTATTGTAGCCATATGGCCATTAATACCAAAAAAGCAGGCCACCATTTGCTTTACAGTGCTTTTTGCACGAGCCAGTTTCGGAGGGTTCGGCTCATTTTGAAACACCCAAACTATTGATTGTTGTTTAGTTTCGGGATCGTACGCGTAGATCCAGGATTCATCACTTGTGTAGGTATTATAAACAGATTTTGAGTCGCCTCCGTTGAATTTTTATAAGGTTTTCTTGCACCATTCGACGCGAGCATCTTTTTGATCCTGAGTTAAGTTGTGCGGGATCCAACGCGAACAATTTTTTTTACAGACAAATGTTCATGTAATATCCTATGAATGCTCGTCATACGTATGCCCAGAATAGCCTCTATCTCGCGATACGTAACATAACGGTCTTGCATTATTAGTTTTCGCACAGCTTCAATATTTTGTGGCGCCACCACCGATTTCGGGCGACCTTCTTTAACTTCGTCCGTGAGCTTACTGCGCCCGCGATTAAACTCACTAAACCAGTGATACACAGTCGTTTTTGATGGAGCTTCACCACCAAAAGTCGAAGTTAATTGATCTACGCACTGTTGTTGCGTTAAACCACGTCGAAAATCGTAATAAATCATAGCACGAATATTTTCACGAGTGAGTTCCATTTTTTCAGCGATATGACATTTTAAACCCAACAAAAACAAAACACTAACGTATATAAAAGAAAAATATTAGCGGCCAGTATTTAAAAAAAGAACGAATTTGACCATGGAGGTCAGACATTGCGTTTAAAATTATTGGAATCCCAGATTCCGCATACATAAGTAGCAGCCTATGTATGTAGCTCATAACTCGAAATTAATATAATGTGTAACTGCAATATCGTCGTATAATTAAATACCATAACAACATTGATTTGGTATATAAATATCATCATCAGGCTATATTGTATCTATTAGTCCACTGCTGGAAATAGACCTCCGCTAATGAGCGCCATAGCGCCCAACATCTGCCTGCAGATTTTCGCTGGTCGTCATCCCACCTAGTCGGAGAGCATCCTACACTAGGTAGTGTAGGAAATACATATTTTTAAAATGACAGTAAGGCCACTTTAAAAAAATATTTAGAAATATTCCCTGGTCCACCTGGAAAAGATCAATAGGCCAAGAGGCCAAGTCGATCGGCATTAGTTGGCCTGAATTGGAAGCTGCCGCGAACCACCGTCAGAAGTGGAAATATGTTAGGAGTTAAAGGACCGAAGAAGAAGAAGACTATCCAATTCTTGCGACGTCGACGGTTTGAAATAAGTTTTCGCGACATGGTGGCTTTAATAACGATTCAAACGCTAAATATATTTAAAACTAGCTGACCCAGCGAACTTCGTACCGCCTACAGTTGATTCTTTAATTGTTTTTTTTATTTATCTCTCCCTAAGAACCATCCCCGTACTTCAAGGAATATTCTAAAAAAAGAATTAGCGAAATGGGTTTAGCTGCTCTCGAGATTTGCGCTTACCAACACATTCAGCGATTCATTTTTATATTATAGAAGAGATATGTATACATACGTTTTTTTTTCATCTCGAGATTTTCTATGTCCTCCATTTCAATGTACACACAAACTTAGTACTAAACTACCCTTTGCCCAGTAGATATCCAAGTAGGTATTATGGGAAAAACATTTCTACTTAATTAAGTAACACAGGGTCCAACGGCCAACGATTTTTTACTACTTTTTCGCCGCGATAACGTCTACCACAATGGCAATAAACTTCGTAATTGGCACCCCTAAACTTCTGCGAATGTTACATTTTATTAAAATGTACGTATAAGTACTGCCCCCAGGCTAATTAGTTAGTGGAGTAGCAGATAATGCCAAGTGCGAGTCGGACCTGTGCAGCGAAGGTTCCGCTCTGCGACAAATATGTAAAGGTAATAATTTAAGTAAATATTTATTTACTTAAATATTTGTCCTTAGCAAGGGTTAGTGCAACAAAAAGAACATAATCATGTGGGTACAGCGATATATATTTTTTAAATTTATTTATTAAATTTCTTACATCTATCATTACAGGACAAGCCGATGTTATATATCATTTATGATACACCATTCCGATGTACCTAAAACCTAACTGCAAAGTAGGTATTCGGGTCTGCAAGTGATGTAACTTCAGCCAGGTGTCGCTGCCTGTAAATAATACAGAGAGTATTATTGTAAAGAGGTTCGACATTTCGCTGACGCCGGCACTTGCCCATTGGCTCAGTTGGGAGAGCGCTGGTACGGTTAGCCGGAGGTCGCGGGCTCGAGTCCCGGCATGGGCGGAATTTTTAGCCTCTAAATACGTTTTTAAAAAAAAAATATTTAATAAATGAAGTTACTTTTGTAGGTAGTAATAAAATACCGATACTTAAATCATTACATCGTAATACCTCAGCGCTTGAAATTGCCAATCCGCGGTGGGCACGCGTGGTATTTAAGCCCATACTCTTTCTCTGACAGAAGGCCTGTTCCTTGCACAGGGACGTATTTAGGCTACATGAAAAACCATTGTTACGTACCTATTTGTCGTAGAACGGTATTGCTTTATTTTAGAAATAAAGTTACAATAGCAATACCCTAGCTAACTGTGAAGGAAAACATCGTGAGAAAACCTGAGTACCTGAAGTGTTCCCATGTTTCAGCGCTTGAAATTGTCAATCCGCGGTGTGATCGCGTAGTGATTACGCTCATACTCTCTCTCTGAGAGGTGTGTGCCCTATACCTATAGGGCATATGAGAGTATGAAAAATGCACCCTATATACGTAGCACTGTACCTACAGTGCTACGTATATAAGGTGCATTTCTTCTCCAAAATGATCTAGATTTTTAAATGGACACCTATTTAGTTTCAAAGTTAACGTTCATTAAGCCGTAGTTTCAGCGCTACTGAATAAAACCATTTCATTTCTTTTCCTATCTATATTCCCAAAGTAATTTTTTTTGACCCCTCCCCCGTCTTCGTCACAGTTGGTCACGCTTGTGAGACGCCCCTCACTAGTGTGACGTCACATATTTTGCAATTTACATGTTGATATTATAGAATTAAAATTACTCTTTAATAAATTATTCATCGGTATTTCTGAAAAACCATGGAGGGACCTAAGTCCAGCAGTGGACTTCATGTGGCTAAATGATTATTATGATGAATCCGATAAAGTCAAAATTCTTCAACCGTAATTAACGATACGATGCATCTGTGCTCGCAAAAGGTACTGTAACGATACTTCTTTATAGTAGCTGACTAGGCAGAGTTTGAATTATTAGAGGAATATCGTTAGGTACGTTTTGTCTATTAGATGTAGGTGTCAGTCGTGTTGAGACTCTCAGCTCTCAGCTAGGCTAGGTTTTTGTGATGAAAAGGATAATAAAAAGAAAGTTTTATCCACAGAACATAAAAAAAGAGTAGAAGTCGTAAGTGGGCGGTTCCCGCGTGTCACATTAGCAATGTATTGCCTATGCGTAGTCGGTGACAGTTTTGTTAACTTCAGTTGCCGTGCGCTTCTAGTAAAGAAAAAATCGTGAAAACTTTATTAAAATGCCTTGTTATGCTGTGTTAGAGAGCAAAAATAAAAGTTGGGGACCAAAATATACCGATCATGCCGTAACATTTCATCTGTAAGACGTATTTCTTAGTATTTTTAATTATATTTGTAATGACATGAACACGGAAACCAATGCGAAAATGAGAAAGCGAAACCACCTTTATTTACTGGTTAGTAAAGTTAAATTTTCATCGAAGAAAGTGTACATTCTCTAGAAATTTCTGTCAAAATTTGAATTCTACACAATTACGGATGGGGGCACACATGATAAAAATCTATCGATAATTAGTTGTCTATGACTTAGTAGTCATACATACTTAACGGTACTTAGGTATTGTAAATTCCAATTCGTCTAAGTAGGTAAAATAATTATTGTTATTTTATACCTACTTCCTAAGTGCCTTTTCATATGCAACCAGTCGCCGTCCGGTCGCCGGGCCGAGTATAGTAGTAATGTATGAGCTCGGGTCGCCGGCTGGTCGTTGTGCATGTGAAAACTGTCATTGGAGCTCATACATTACTTTTCATACAAGACATGACATGAGCACATACAAGACATGAGCACAGCTAGATAGTGATATAGTTTGTCTTCACCGGTTTATTAGGGACTCAAATATTTAAGAAACTATCAAAGTAATTTTAATCTTACATTTTTAAATTTTCCAACCGAGATTTAAAGTGAGGTTATCGAAAACGACTCATATGCTTTTTTTACTTCAGTTCAAAACATTAAGTAGTTTACTTAGTATATTTTTTGCCTGTGTGAGTGGTTGTTCTCTTGGCGAGCATCAGATTTTTGTTTTGTTATGTTATTTTGTTTTATGGTTTTTTATTATTCTGCTATTTACCATTAATACTTAAACCCCTTTGACAACAGCAAACCGAGGCAATGATAACACAACCCTTTTGGAATCCCCGAAACAATTTGGAAGTGAGTTTTCGTTTAGTTTTCCCAAGGAAACCGGATACGAAATTAAAATGGAAGGCAGCGATAAGAAGCCAAAATTTGTTCCCAACCAAGTTGAGCACAATATATTCAGAGTATTTTCATGAACACTTCATAATAACTAAAAAAGGCGGAAGGTGGCACTTATGTGATGCAGCAATACAAGAAAAAATGTGCTCACTTCCAGGTTAGACTCTTGCGTATAAATAAAATTATATTAGTACCATGATCAATAAGTATTACGTATGAAACATGGCGTACAGATAGACAAAGATCTGAATTGAGTCGTAGAATAATATTTCTCGTGTTATAATTTATAACGCCGGCGAAGCAGCGGGTTAAAGCTAGTTTTGATAAGAGATAACATTTTAAAATATTATGAAATCTACCACACTGTTTTATTTGTGCATCTATACACCCTATTAGTATTAATTCTTTATGGCACAAAAGATAATGTAAAAAAAGATGCATTTTCTACCAGTCAACCCGCAGGCAAAAAATAAAAGTATTCGTATTTCGCCGTTAATGTGTAAAACTGTTTGTATAATTTGTCGATAGGTTCTTCCTATCGACAAACTAGAACTCGCATTGTCCCATCCCAAACTGAGAATGTACTTGTTTTTCAATTTTGAACTTTATGTCTTACTAGGTAAAAGTTCTTTTCGGTCCGACGCGGTGGTAGTTCCATCTAGTGTAGAGTAGCGTTACTATAAAATGTCAACCTTATTTTCATCATTGTCATTTGACTTTGATCATTGTTAACATTATGAAAAGGTGCATATTTTACTTGAAACTTTTATGATGTACACCTTTTCGGCATTGACTTTATTTACCAATGGCAGCTTGGCATTCGTAGTGTGCGTTTGGTTTATGTGTATCAGTTTGGTTACACTGGTTTTCGTACTAATGTGTCATGTCACTACTTCTACTCTTTTTTTATGTTCTGTGGTTTTATCGCTCATTTAGAGTTTCAATAAATACAGCGCCACAGTACACCCTTTTCTCAATAAACTGAATTGGACGCCCCGTTAGGCGGCCGCCCAATGAAAGTTACCCCAGGATCACCCAACCTAGATCCGGGCCTGCCATTTACTCGTGAGAAAACGGTATCCTTATTTGAGTAAATATTTTTTTATAAGTTGCTTTGTTGTTTTTTTTATATTTCGTTTTTAATGTAGGTAAGTGTAGGTAGATAGGGTATTACTGAGAAAGTAACTAAGCTATATCTTAGTTATTTACATATCAAACGGGTGTAATCGCGATTATTTATTAGGTGAAACTTAATTACCTTATTTCCCGACGTTTCGGCAGCGTTACAGTTGCCGTGGTCTCGGGTAAACTGAAGACCCGTTTAATATATAACTAAGTAGGTATGTATGAGTATCGCGAATCATTAAGAAATACTAAGCAATACCTTTATCTTTAACCAAACCGTAATAGGTCACCCCAGTCGTAAGTTTTAATTTAGAAATTTGGCAGTTCCCGATGTAAGGCGCGCGGGGGGCACCGCAGCCCCGCAAGTCGCCCTCGCCTCATTAGGTACCCCTTTCCACGAGGAACACTCTTTCGAGGCAGACCCGCAGACTTACACAAATTCACATTTGCAATCAGAGCCCGGAGAAAAGTTCCTCCTCCCCCCTGCCCGCCCCGGGCCCCCGCGCCGCCCCGCCGGCTTTAATTAACAGAAAGTGGTTCATTAGAGCTTATTCATTAAAGCAAGGAGTAATTAGCGAACTCTAATGAATGCTGTAATAATGTAAGAGCGGCCTGCGGACTGCGGCCCCGACTTCTGGATTAATCTAGAAGCAGCGCCATAATTTTGTAATGACGCTAATTCATTACCTTCGGGGTCAATTGCTGCCATTAGACTTTTGGTGTGAATTGACCCAAAGGAAAATTGTTAAAATGTCGTAAAATACTCCATATCTGTGTCATGTAAAACGCACTTTGGTTACATGAAACGTGTTACCTACTTAAAAATAGTTTGTTGGTCAAGCCGTTAAGGCGCTTAGCTTCCAAGACAGAGATCGTGGGTTCAATTCCCACTGGGGGCCATCGTACTTTTGTACCAGTGGTCTCAGTCTGGGTGTACTTTCATGTTTGTGATGTTCTTGCCTGATTATCATAGTACAGGGTATCCTAGTTTGGGTCCAAGACAAGTGATTATGTCCCCACTGCTGGGGCACGGGTCTCTTCCTGTATCGCAGGAAGGTTAGGCCATACTCCACCACGGGGGCCAAGTCCGGGTTGGTGGAGGATTGTAAGACAGTGGCGGGCCTTACTGTCAGAAGTTATCAAGCCGCCCATAAGGCCTCTGACATGGCTTAACGACTGCCATTATATGACAGCCGGCACCAACGGCTTAACGTGCCTTGCGAAGCACGGAAGCGCTCGGAAAAATGCCACTAGCGGTAGTCAGGGGACGCTCACCCATCCTGTACCTGACCGCGCCTGTTGTTGCTGAACCAAGTGATTGATTCCAATCACTCGGTTCGCCTAGGCCACGAGCGCTTCTAATAGTTGATTAAATTTGTTTTAATAAATTAATAATCCCTTTGCCCATTGAGGCACAATCGAAGCTATAAAAAAAACTGATTAATCTATTATTTAGAATTATTGAGTTCCAATGAATTTAAAAACGCCTCCACTATCAAAGTTACTTATATTTTTCTCAGCATATTGACTGGATTTAACCCCTTTGATACTCGTACTAAAGAAAAAATTGACCCTACAAGATAATAACAAGGGTGGTATTTTCCTAAGATCCAGTCTACCGTACCTACAAGGTGTTCACAAAAGGAGAGAAGAAAATTGAGAGTTTATTTTTTACTAGCTTTTGCCCGCGACTCCGTCCGCGTGGAACTTGGGTTAAATTAAAAAAAAAAACTGCGAATCATGTGTTCGTTCAATTGTGTTGAAGAGTAGGTATTTATTTTTAGTTACAAGAAAATTAGACAACATTCTTTATACCTCCCATACAATTTTTTGCAACCCTTTTCGCCCCCTTAGGGGTTGAATTTCAAAAAATTCGGTTTTATTCCCTTCTGTGCAAAATTTCAGCTTCCTAGGTCTAACGGCTTGGGCTGGGCTGATGAGTGAGTCAGTCAGTCAGGACTTTGAATTTTATTTATATCGCTTTGATAGAAAAGCAGACTTTATTAAAGTGACGTCTTGAATCGAACCCTCTATTACTTTGGAAACAGTAAGAACTTCGGTGTTTGCGTACTACAATGACATGATTTAAATGATTTAAACACCAGCATTGGAAGGTGCCAAAATGGCACCTTCACTCATACTAGATGGGTAAAGGTACCACTCAGATGCTGCAGTACCTGGGACATTTTTAGATGGTGCAGGCTTGTCCAGCACCTGTACCATTGACAACTTAGTCGGCCAAGGCTAAGAGCCTACCGACATGTGGGTTTCCTCACGATGTTTTCCCTCACACTAGCGTGTGGTACTGCCACAACAAATTCGCAAATGTACGTAACTAAGAAAAGGAAATAGGGTTTCACTTTTATCGTGTTTCATACACCCTCTTTGTTTTCAGTCGTGAAGTTTTCTCAACACCCTTTATTTCATCCGTAGACAGGGCGCGTGCGTACCTAGGAGTATATCTACCGTAAAGTCGATAGCAACTAAACTTTCCCTCCGTGCACTCTATTCAGTTACATTATGGACGACTTTGCGACTAAATTTTAAGGTTGATGACTGTCAACTGTACAATTACCTAACAATGTGAATGCCATGTTGCTATCGTTAGTAAAGTGTATCGTAATACGCCTCGACTGTAAGAAAGCAATGTACAGCCGTCCAAACAAGTTTTTCCGTTGCATAAGGGACCCATTTAAAGGCTCTTTAAAGGAAATCACATAACATTTTGAATACCCAAATGTATCTCGATATTAACCCTTGTATGTCCTCACTGGTGGGGCACGTTACGGGTCTCTTCCTGCATCGTAGGAAGGTTAGGCCAAGTCCGGCTAGGTGGAGGATTGTAAGGCAGTGGCGGGCCTTACTGTCAGGAGTTATCAAGCCGCCCATAAGGCCTCTGACATGGCTTGACATTTGCCATTACATGACAGCCGACACCAACGGCTTACCCTGGCTTGTAAAGCACGGAAGCGCTCGGAAAAATGCCACTAGCGGTAGTCACGGGACGGTCACGGACGGTCATCATTAAGTGATTGATTCCAATCACTCGGTTCGACTACGCCACGAGCCCTTCGTAAGTGTATCGTCACCAACAAATTGTGCCCTTGTTTGAAATGGTTTAAAATGGTCACATTTTAATGTATGTACCAGTGACGTATTTATAAGTCGCCCGAATTATAAATAGAATAAAAATAACATTATCATAAAGTCACGCCTATATCCAGGAGGGGTAGGCAGACTTGTCTGCCACTTGCCACGATTCTGACAAGATCTCTTTCGCTTCATCAATATTCATTAGTCGATTTCGGGTACCAATCGAAATCTCTATAAAAAGAATGTGTAGCATAATTAACGCAACTTCGAACTGTAAAAAAAATTACATTGCAAAAAACTCCACCCTCTGTAATAAAAACACATCTGACTTTGACATAATTTCCGTCGCTTTTATAGCGTTAATAACCAACCGTAAAATAAATGGTTTATAAAATAAAGCTGTAATGTATAATGTTTATAAAGCTGTAATGTATAATTTATATTATATATAACGTTTTATAAAGTTGAATAGGTAGAGGTAAGACATGGTAGCGCGGTCGGTAGAAGACTTGCCTCGCACTCAGAGGGTCGTGGATTCGTACCCCGGATATGTACCAATGACTATATGTTTTTAAAGTTATGCACATTCATGAATTAATACAAGGACACCACTCGCTAATCTGAAGAAAAATATCGTGAGAAAACCAAAGTCCCTACGGTGTTCACATACGTAAGCCTACCTATACTCTCTCTGAGAGAAGGCCTGTCACCTGCAGTGGGACATAGATACCAATATATGGTGCTTAGATGCTACATATGAGATTATATAACGTAAATGCCTATTAATGTTAAGCCTCAACTGCTCGTACTTTTCATGAAAAATTGCACAAAGCAATCCATTTTCAATGAGCTGACCTGATGCATAACATACATAACATACATTGCTTCTGGCCCCACACTAGGATATCCTGTGTCGACATCAGAATTAACGACATCACAAACATTTAAATACCCCAGACCTGGGTTTTTTTTTGTCCCCAGCCGGGGTTCGAACCCGGGACCTCTTGCATGGTAGGCCGATGCTATAACATAAAGGATTATTTAGATGACAATGACGTCTGGGATTAAAGCCAGTGCAATTAAAATAATTATGTAAACTCTGTTTAAGGAGTTAAGGACTTTGAAAAGACTACGTTCACTATCCAGTTCCAACGTTGTCCATGTCCAGTTCCATTTTTTCTCCAAAATTATCTAGATTTCGAAATGGACACCTAATTTGAATTGTAACGTTCATTTAGCCGCAGTTTCTGCGCTACTTTGAATAAAACCTTTTCATTTCATTTCATGAAAAAAGTGAGACGATGACAATCTCGTAAACACCCTCTTCTCCGCAATGTTCTATCCCGCAAGTAGTACAAACTTGTTGTCCGTGGGGTACAGAGTACGGTGGACACGGGACCCGGCCCCCGAGTGACCCTTACCGATTTTAAAACGACTAACGACCGGCCGCGGGCGGGTGCATGCTTCTGCGAATTGTTCATATGTATGAAAACGAGGGGCGCTATTCTCGCACGACGCAGAATCGTTCCTTCAGGTATGGTTCGAAAATTCTTGTCCAAAACGGCCAAGGTGGGCGGTGTCGGGCTTAGATAATAGACGCCCGATGTCTCGTGTCTCGTAGTGAAGGAATACGAATGCTTTTATTTACCTCTGGCCTCGTTATCCCTATACATGCATAGTTTTTTTCTACTGCGATAGAGCGAGCATTGGTCATTTGCTACTTCAGGTCTAGAATGGTATTGAGAGAAGAGCAACTGGAAATATCCGGTTTGTTTAAAAGAGTCTTAATTTTTCATAAACATTGCATAATGCAGGTTAACTAAACCCAGATTAGTACATACGAACACAAATGTTACAGAAACTCGGCAGGCTAAGGCGCCATTAAGAGTTTTATAATAAAATAACTATTTATGGTGGTACCTAGGCCTCATTGCCGAGAGTAAAACCTCGCACCCGCGCGTGCGCAAGGGCGGATGGGACGAAGACCTCTATAGCGCTCAGGCGAGGCTTTCTATTACATTGATTACACGGTGCATGCAACGACTTATGAACGTTGATGAAGCGAAGGTGATCTGTCAGGATCGTGGCAAGTGGCAGTCCCTGGCCTCTGCCAGTATGTATGTATGTATGTATGTATGTATGTATGTATGTATGTATGTATGTATGTATGTATGTATGTATGTATGTATGTATGTATGTATGTATGTATGTATGTATGTATGTATGTATGTATGTATGTATGTATGTATGTATGTATGTATGTATGTATGTATGTATGTATGTATGTATGTATGTATGTATGTATGTATGTATGTATGTATGTATGTATGTATGTATGTATGTATGTATGTATGTATGTATGTATGTATGTATGTATGTATGTATGTATGTATGTATGTATTTATGTATGTATGATTACACGATTTATATGACACTCGTCCCTCCACCACGTCTCAACTGCTGACTACGTCACGGGTTTGAGAAGCCTTCGATATCAACCCTTGAATGTCCTCACTGCTGGGGCACGGGTCTATTCCTGCATCGCAGGAAGGTTAGGCCACACTCCACCACTGGGGCCAAGTCCGGGTTGGTGGAGGATTGTAAGACAGTGGCAGGTCTTACTGTCAGAAGTTCTCAAGCCGCCCATAAGGCCTCTGACATGGCTCAACGACTGCCATTACATGACAGCCGGCACCAACGGCTTAGCGTGCCTTGCGAAGCACGGAAGCGCTCGGTAAAAATGCCACTAACGGTAGTCACGGGACGGTCACCCATCCTGCACCTGACCGCGCCTGTTGTTGCTTAACTCAAGTGATTGATTCCAATCATTCGGTTCGCCTAGGCCACGAGCGCTTGAGAAGCCTAACTGTCGGCAAAATAACTTCTTCAAATTATTAAATCAATTTTGATTCGTTTTGCATTAATTATATTCGGAAATATCCGGGACAAGTAGAGTTTAGAAAAACTCATAGAAACAAAATTTAAGTGCCGAAGCGGGATTATAATAACCGGTGTCTCTAGCATGCCAGTGAAGATAGAATCTGTCATTTACCATTTCAGTGTTACAACGGTGCGAGTATATTGACAAAAGAGGAACTGAGTGCTTAGTGCGAGTTTTTTAACTACTCGATCGCATTAACGTAAACTCATATTTCTATGGCATCGAGGAAGCGCTACCTAGCGACAAGTATGGATATTAAAATTGCTGAGTGCAAGTTGTAATGGTTTACGTTGAGAAGTGAACACGTTTACCAGCCAAAACACGAATAAAAGCGAGTGCGAGTTGTACTGTGACAGCGTTTTGCCAGTTCGAACGGTTAACTTACTAATACTCACTAATCAATGCTCGATTAACGCGGTAGTAAAGTTATTCGATTGGATCTGTCAAACTCGCACTAAGCACTCTGGTACTATTTGGTACAGGTAGAGCTTAAACAAATTTCACATCGTCGAAAGAAAATTTACGTGCCGAAGCCGGATTAGAACCCGCGCCTTTAGTATGCCTCTACGAGTACTTCATGCTAGAGCAAACTATAACATCTGCCATTATTTTGTTACTAGACTTCAGTGCTACAATGGTACCTATGGTACAGAAGAGGCAAGTCGAGTTTGCACAAACTTCACATAATTGAATCCGGAACTTAGTTAATAATGTTTAGTGCTTACGAAAGAAAAAAACCCTGATTCGAACGCGTGATGCATTTCGCGCGGGCGAGGTCCGAGAGCGCTGGCACGGCATGCTAGAAGCGCGGATTCGAATCCCACTTAGGCACGAAATCTATCAGGCCTTTACAACAAGGGACTTATTATGAATATCAATTATTTCACGCGAGAAATGATAGATAGAATATTATTTATTGCATGTACACCAGGAATTACATAAGAGACTTAAAAAATAACATAGTACAGTACAAGTGGCGGCCTTATTAATAAAAGTAATTTCTTCCAGACATCCATTGACGGAAAAGAAGAAATGGAAACTGTGTGACGGGTAGTCGGCGCAGCTAAACAATATTAGACAACATGTTATTTTATAGTTGATACACATAAACGGTAAATAAATATGAATGTAATGTTATAAGTCGGTATGACGGTCCATCGCAAACTCATCCCGACTACGCGGATTTTTGTTTTTGTTTATCTGTCGTGTATTATCATAATAACAACTTTCACAGTCACTTGTCCTGGCCCTAAATAGAATACTGAATTGTCTTACTAAAGCATCAATACATGAGTCGCAGTTTTGTAAAAGGTTGTTAACATCAAGTTTGAACGCCGTATCACCCAGATACTACAGTTCTGCCAAACTCGATAAAGAATAGAGGTAAACAAACCAATTTAGGGTTATCACATCTCACGTTTTACAAATCTTCTATTGTTTACATGATTATAGCCTTTTACTTGCTAACTATTTATTAACAATTCCTATTGCAGCATATTTAACTAGAATCACTCAAATAACATGCATATTACCTTGTTATTTCGAAAAACTATAAAAAATTAGACATTAATTTTACGCGACAGCCCTATAGAAAAAGAAATATGGATGAAATTCAGGTGTGACAAACATTTTGGGAAATTTAGTTTATGCCAACAAGTGAAGTTTAGTCGTTTGTCAATACGTGTAGGTATATGGCATAAGTATATAGCATATATGTGTAAAATGGCACAAGACAAAAATATAGATTGCCCCCATATCATTGTGAATTAAATCCGATAGAAATCATATGGGGGCAAGTAAAAGGCCTTGTTGCTGCCAAAAATAAAACTTTTTAAATGGCTGAACTAAATAAAGGTCCTGTTAGATGAGGCAATAAGTAAAATTACTCCAGCAGCATGGCAACGTTGTGTTGAACACGTAATTGAAGAAGAGAAGAAAACGCCGAATTTGATGTTGTAATGGATAATGTCATTGATGAATTTATGATTCAAGTCTTCGGAGACACAAATTCATCCTCCTCTTTGGCCAGTGACAGTGATGATTAATGTGAACATATGAATAAAAATATATACAAAGAACTTTCTTTTATTGCAATATTTGCAGTAGGTCCCAATCTACTCATTTTCATAGTAGCATCTATAGGTACTTATTAATATTATAAAGTTGAAGAGTTTGTATGTTTTTTGCTTAAACGCGCTTAATTCTATTAGGAAAATCATGCGGCATGGCTCGCGTAGATGTTTGTTAAATCTGTGTTTCATATTTCATACTTCAGTGTTGTCATAAATCGGTTAAGCCTTTCACTATAAAATCATAAACATAAATAATCATTTTACATTAGTAGGAGGAACGATTATTATTTGTATGAAAATGATTTTTAGAAAAGGTTGTTAACATCTGCCTTTTAGGTGTAAACAAGTCGTTGCCTAGCAACGGTTTGTTTATCGCCATTCGTTATCGAATTTGGCTCAGGTATAGTTTTAGATTATTTAGCTTTTATAAAATCAGAATCATTATAAAATCAAATCAGAAAAGAAATGTTTGCTGAATGTCTATGTACGGTGGTAGCCGCCGCCTTCGGCACCGGAAAACAAACTCCGGACGTTCTTAAATCATCTTAAACCTAATAATGAGAGGATTGTAGGAAGATTCTCGTATCAACTTATGTATTCGAATTAGATTTAAGATGATATGAGAAAAGATGGTCGTCGGTCATCTTTTCTCAGTTTTCTGGAGTTTTCTCTTGATGCCTCTATCAACTACAACTACACCCGAAGACAGCAAAAACAAAAACATTGTACCTACATTGACATTCAACAAACACTATGTAAATTCTATGCGTCGAAATAAATTTACGACTTCTGATTTCACCAATAACTTTAAATACCAAAACTTAATACTACATTTTCTTACAAATTAGGAAAAAACATAAACACTGCGACCACACAAACGGCACTCGTTCACGAGCGTAACGCAGGGGTCAGCCGTCACCAGTCTCGACCAACCAAACCTAAACAGAGCCGTAGAGTTAGAACGTTTTCGCCCATTACCGGCGTGCATATTGCAGACCACGCGCTGCATGTACAGTTGCACAGACCATGGGCTATTGATTAGTCGGCGACGGCGTCGTTCCGTTGCCATCATTCATTCATCCAGTCCGTCGGTCCGACTGTCCGTCACCGCTGGCGGCCGATCCGTTTTTCACAATTTTTCGTCAACGGCCCGGCGGCCGTTACATATTTGATGGTGCGTCGACGTGCCAAAGGAAGTGAGGCTGCGGGCTGCGTAATTGGGCCGGTTTCGGTCGCAAATAAATGCATCTGCCGGGAGTGTGCCTGTTAGCCTCATGTCGAAGGTGACAAGGCAATGATACGGCAGTACGGTAGGTGCTTTGAAATTTTATGCTGAGAATGTATTTCTACCATTCATGTATATGAAGTTGTGGCCATCTTCAACGGGCTAAGTGCTAAGTTTAAGAGTAGCTCAGCCAAAATCTTCAGCGAATACATAGAGTCGTGTGTTATTGTTCAAATCCCTACATATCCCTTATACTTTATACAGTTTATTAAGGTACTCAACTCGTCCCGTGACTACCGCTAGTGGCATTTTTCCGAGCGCTTCCGAGCTTCGCAAGGCACGTTAAGCCGTTGGTGCCGGCTGTCATATAATGGCAGTCGTTAAGCCTTGTCAGAAGCCTTGTGGGCGGCTTGATAACTTCTGACAGTAAGGCCCGCCACTGTCTTACAATCCTCCACCAATCCGGACTTGGCCCCCGTGGTGGAGTATGGCCTAACCTTCCTGCGATGCAGGAAGAGACCCGTGCCCCAGCAGTGGGGACATACAAGGGTTGATAACGATAACGAAGGTAGGTACTCAAAATGACATGTGGCGATTTTCTGTGTGCATGCCTTAAGTCACAACTTAGTAGGTACATACATATATCTTTCTCTTTAACTTCTTTAATTACTCCAGTAATGCCACCATTGTTTAATTATTAAAATCGTGTAATGTTTGTGATATGTATTGTATACCAAATAAATAAATGATCATTATATCAGATCATAAACACAGCCCACTGTTGGGCGAGGCCTTTCCTCTTTCACGCCGGCATCCGGTTCTTTGCTAGACTCGTCCAATATTCCCAGGCTCCAATTTTTTTTAATTTTTCAATTTCAATTTATTTAATGTATAACATAGTGTAGGTATGTTCAGTTCTTCGGTAGATATAAGCTCACTATGCTATGCCTTTGGGCGTACAAGGTTCCAGAACATTAATAATATTATGAATAGTTTTGTTAAAGCATGCATTAAGTTATTAAAATAGTATGTCCATAAACAGGGATTATTTACAAATCATTATTTGTTCATATTGTATGTCATGAAATTATGTATGTCAAAATAGTATGATAAGAATGAAGTCATAAAAATAATTATAATAACAATCATAGTCTATCGCTTAAGATAGACTTCCTCCTTCACAAAGTCCTCGACAAATTTATAAAAGACCTAAAAAAGTCACTTAAGGGTAATACACCTGAAAGAGATATGATAGACTATCATATCTCCTTTGAGATACTCGTGTGATAGTCTATAAATGTGAAAATTATAAATTTTCATTAAATTATGTACTTTTTTCTAATAAGGGTGTAGAGACGTAAATACATTATTTTACAAGGTAACTCACATAATGAATTTAATGACTGCTATTACATGACAGCCGGCACGAACGGCAAAAAATATTTTTGTGTGCCCCCATGTAGTATTGGTCTTTTTTGCATCTACTTAATGAGATGATTTATACAGCGTCCAGTGGTATCTTCACTCACACTAGATGGATGAAGGGACCACTCCGACGCTGTAGTGCCTGGGACATGGTTTTATAGATGGTGTACGCTTGCCCAGTACCTATACCATCCTGACAGCTTAGTCGGTCTAGCCCACAGGAAAGACTAGTCAATACGTGCGGAGCCAACCAAGCCGCGGGTTTCCTCACGATGTTTTCCTTCAGCGTTAGCGTGTGGTATTGCGACTACAAATTCGCGAATGTACGTAACTTTGAAATTAAACAAAGTCATTGGTACATGCCCGCACTCGGGATCGAACCTGGGGATCAAACTCTCGCTTGCCAGTCCATGGTTCTACCCACTGAGCTACCACCGCTTTTGTCCCCATGTGAACATCATAAATCCCAATAATTGACTCAAAAATGTATTTTATGAACTTTGCTAAAAACATCGTTTATTAGGAGGTCGATATTGACCCAATATTACATATTTTGTGCTGTATTTAAAAACGTATTATATAAGCGGTGGTAGCCCAGCGGGTAGAATAATGGACTTGGAAACGTGAGACCCAGGTTCGATTCACAGTGCGGTCATGTACTGACTTTGGCACATGTCCGCACTGGGACTTTTTCTAAGTAATGAACATTTGTGAATTTATAGTATCAATACCCGTACAACGTTGCTAACGTTGTAGGAAAATATCGTCGTGAGGAGATGACCTGACCTGAGTGTCCCGAGGTGTTCAAATACCTCGGCGCTTGAAATTGCTAATCCGCGCTGGGCACGCGTGTCAATAAGCCCATTCTCTTTCTCTGAGGACGTTCATAGACTACATAAAAAAAGATTAATTGTCTCCGTCCGGGTCGACCTTAAGGCTGTTGTTACACAGTTTATCATTTTTAATTATAGTAATAAACATAGTTTAGTTTTGAGAAATATAGCCCGAGCATTTAAATTAAACATAATATAAGATTGCGGACATTCATGATATAATTCCTTATCTTACCTAGTTATCGACTAAGGGCTGACTTTTCAATAGAAAAAAAAAAATACGCCAATATAATTAATTTTGGAAACAACATATCTTTATTTAAAATTAGGTACGTATTGGAAAACAAAAAATATATTTGAATGGTCCATAATTTAATTATGCATAAAATTCTCAAACTATATTTATCAAAATATTACTCTTTGTATGTATGACAATAATTAAAAATGTTACATATTATTATACCTACTGTGCAAACGAAACAGATTGCTTCACATAAAAACTGCCTTAAAGGTATCGTTTGCTACCATTTTATATACCGTTAGTGACCCACACTTTTTGAAGTATACTTTTACTGACATAAACTTACGCCTATATCCCGAAGGAGTAGGTAGAGAACAGGGAACTAAGAAAAAATAGTGAAATAGAGAAAGGATTGTGACATTGGTCTGGGAGATGTGAATTTCTTATTTCATCTTTCAGACAGGATGAAATAAGAAACATTAAAATGTGAAAATTACTTTGCTAAATTTCGCCAAAAATCCCACAAGCACCATGCGGTCAGGTTCCCAAGTGCAAGTGCACTTGTGAGCCTGAGGATGCCTCGTGTTAGAGGCGAAACGCGTCGTGTATTTTCTCACTGAAGTATTGGTGTCGGTGGTGGTGTGTTCGTGTCTTACTTCTGTTTGGAAAAGTGGGAGGGAGGGAGGTGCATTAACTAAGTATAGCAAAGTAATTTTTTTAAAATTTTAATGCTATCATGGATTTCCGCAAAGTAACGCCTGATTCCATACAATATCTGAAAAAAGAAAGATATCGAACGAATATGTGTGGAATGGTCGGTAAGAGACGTCCCAGGCGGACATATTACAACGAAATAGGGTATTTGTTTTTATGTAGCCTATAAACGTCCCACTGCAAGGCACTCTTAGCAAAAATAAAAGCACTTCTAATTTTTTAGTTACACTATTGTAACTATAGTAGGTAAGTAGTTCGAGTGACATCGAAAACTAAGCTTCACCTACCTTTTTTCAGCAGCCGTGCAGTCAATACGAAGCGTTTAGAGTTCTGCTATCATATTATTTTCCGAAATCCCCCTTTGATTGGTTAACAACAAAAGATAATCCGTTTTGTCGCGTATCTCGGACGCCAGTCCCGTGGTGCGTGAGGCGCGCATTCGGCTATGTTTTCCAACGTGCAGGCGTCAAGGGCCGTTTTCACATTGTACAACTGTAACTGCAACCGTGACCGCTCAACATCGTTAGAGAAGCTGCGACTTTTCTTTGAAACCATGAATATCTACACGAAATTTAAGAAAAACAGTGTAAAAGGTTTCTCTCTGCCAAATAAAGTTAATTTCATTTGATTCTTATAGTCTTCGCAAATGAGTATGTTTGTTGTTAAGCTAAAGAGGATCGTGTCAAGAGGCAGACTTTGGCCTCTGCCTAACCCTCCGGGAGTCAAGCGTGAGTTTATGTTTAAACATGGTCTTCCTTTTATTTCTGACACTATCTTATTTACAAAACAAATCCTTATGACGAAGCCTTTCCATCAGTATGATAAAGCTACAGCGTATTATTTTACTCGTGTAGCGGGTTCAATTGCACGTTCAATCATGTAAATATTTAGAAATCTATGAATGCAGATTGAATTGCTTTTTAAATTAAAATAATGTCTTCGTTCAATAAAATGTTCCATCTACAATATTCCCGGTACTTTGCTTCCGTGTGGCATAGCTGAAGGCCGATCTGTATACGTCCCGTTGTAGGACACAGTCCTTCTCTCAGAGAGAGAAAGTGTGTGCTTAATCACTACGCGAGCCCCCCGCGGGTTGGTTTTAAGAGCTTATAATAATGTTACGGGCTAGGGTTCTGGATTTGAATGTAAAACGCCAATGACAACTTCTTAGGATTTATTCACGCAGGGTCTGGTCTGCAGGTCTTCACGACACGAAGTCCACACGTAGATTACAATCGCAGGTTCAATCGAAGTCCAATAGTATCGCTGAGGTCGTAGGTTATCGCTCGTATCGCAGGTATGTTCACTTGAAGTTCACTCTTCGCTCTTCCAAACGGAACTGACAGCGCGCCGCGGCGACCGCTATTTATATCCGCCGGCAAGGGTTCTAGAACATTCAAGTACGTACCTACACTCGGTGCACGCGGCAACGACTCTAGAACAAAGTCCTTGTCAAAGAGATTTGAACCTTATACTAGTGGACATACGAGTCACTATTGCTTGCAGCGTTTTATTGTTTACTAAAACGCAGCTAGCGGCGACTATTCGATAGGCTTCCAGAAGGCTCCACTCTAAATGGTTCGGGATAGGACCGCGACACTGCTCCCCTCTTAGAGATGCTCGTCCCGAGCATCTTCATTACTGCCGTGATAAGAAGCTAAGCGGTCGATGTGAACCACTTTTTGTGCACCTCTTGGCTGCCGTTGAATTCGGTACGTCACGTCATTTAACCGAGTTACCACTTTGTACGGTCCCTCCCATCTAGTCTGCAATTTCGGAGATTTTCCTTTTCGTCGAGTTACATTGTGAAGCCAGACTAGAGCTCCTTCTTCGAAGCCGCTTGTATTTGCTCGGCGGTCATACCTAGTCTTCATCTTTTCACTCGACTCCAATCCGTTTTCCCGTACTATGGCATGAATCTCTCGCATTTTCTCACGTAACTCGGAAATGTAGTCGTGTAGAGAACGTGGGTCATCAGGAGGCCCTCCAGTTAGCAGATCTACTGGTATTCTCAGTTCTCGGCCAAAATTTACACGCGCCGGGGTTACCTTCGTGCTTTCATGTTCTGCCGTTCTGTAGGCCAGAAGAAATGGCGGTATGTATTTGTCCCAGTCTCTCTGGTGCCTGTCAACGACTTTTGCTAAATGTCTCTCAAGTGTTTGGTTAAATCTTTCTACCATGCCGTCAGATTGAGGATGATATGGGGTGGTCCTAGTCTTATGCATTCCCAATATTTTGCAGAGTTCTTGAAATACTTGAGACTCAAAGTTCCTGCCTTGGTCGGAGTGTATTTCCAAGGGCACACCAAACCGGCAAACTACTTCCTCAAACAACTTGGAGGCAACAGTCGTGGCTTCTTGATTGGGTATGGCGAATACCTCTGGCAATTTAGTGAAGTAATCCAGAACTACCATGAAATACTTATTTCCTGATTCCGTTACTGGGAATGGTCCAGCCACATCAACTGCAATGCGTTCCCATGGCGCACCAACGTTATAAAGTTGCAGATTTCCTCGGCTTCTAGTTGGTGGGCCTTTCACCGCGGCGCAAGCAGCACACTTGCGGCACCAATCTTGCACATCTTCTCGACAATGGAGCCAGTAAAACCTTTCTCGAATCTTTGTTAAAGTCCTTTTTACGCCCAAATGTCCACCTGACACACCGTCATGTACTTCACGAAGGACATCTTGTACCTTATCTCTTGGGACAACTATCTGAAGATGGAATTCTCTGCCGTTAGGTTTCTCCCATTTTCGGTAAAGTATTCCGTTCCGAAGAATAAAACTGTCCCATTGAGCCCAGTATGCCTTGGTGACAGCACTAGTAGGAGCGACTTCGCACCATCTTGGCTTGTCCTCGCCTCGTTTCTTCCATGCGACAATGAGCCGTACATCTTCGTCATCTTCCTGTGCTTCTTTCATCGCCTCATCTTCCCAAGATCTCGATGGACTCATTCTTGTCAATCTCAATGGCAGTTTCTTTGTCTCTTGTTTGGCACAGTGCTTGCAGTCCTCCGGACACGGCCTTCTTGACAGTGCGTCAGCATTTCCATGCGCCTTTCCGCTGCGGTGTTCAATAATAAAGTCGTACTCCTGCAGTTGTTCGATCCATCGAGCAACTTGCCCCTCTGGATTTTTAAATTGTAACAGCCACTTCAGGGCGGCGTGGTCAGTGCGAAGCGTGAACCGCACGCCAAGGAGATATTTGCTGAAGTGCTGTACTGTCTTTACCACAGCCAAGAGCTCCCTTCTTGTCACACAATAGTTCCTTTCAGGTTTCGATAGCGATTTACTGAAATATGCCATCACAACCTCTCTGTCGCCCTGTTTCTGCGATAACACTCCTCCGATCGCTTTGTTACTGGCGTCAGTGTCAACAATGAATTGGCCGTTAGGCTGTGGGAATCCCAAGATTGGGGTCAGACATTTTCTTAATTTTAGAAATGAACTCTCACATGTGTCATCCCAATGAAATGACTGCTTGTCTTCAGTCAGTCTGTGTAAAGGCTTGGCAATTTCAGAGAACCCCTTAACAAACCGTCTATAATATGAGCATAGCCCTAAAAATGCTCGCACTTCAGTCTTGTCTTTGGGAGTAGGCCATTTTTGCACTGCTTCGATTTTGGCTGGATCGGTCTGTATGCCTTCGCTGGTTATCACATGGCCGAGATAGCTAACCTTGTTCTTAAATAAACTGCATTTCTTCGGATTTAACTTTAAGTTTGCTCCCATCATCTTCTTAAAAACTTGCTCTAGATTTTGTAAGTGGTCCTCAAAATCTGTACCCATGATTATGACGTCATCCAAGTAGACAAGGCAGGCTTTCCCAACTAATCCGGCCAGTACGCACTCCATAAGTCGTTCGAATGTAGCTGGCGCGTTGCACAATCCAAAAGGCATCACGTTAAATTGCCATAAACCTTTGCCAGTTGAAAAGGCTGTCTTCTCTTTATCCTTCGGATCAATTTCCACTTGCCAATAGCCCGATTTCAGATCTAATGTCGAGAACCATTTCATACCACTCAATGTGTCCAGGGTATCGTCTATTCGTGGCAGTGGATAACTATCCTTCTTGGTCACATCGTTAAGCCGTCGATAGTCTACACAGAACCTTGTGCTACCATCTTTCTTCTTTACCAACACTACGGGAGAACACCATGGGCTAGCAGAAGGTTCTATAATCTTGTTTCTCTTCATGTCTTCCAACATGTCTTGTACTTCCTTTTCTTTAGCAATCGGTATGCGCCTTGCTCGCTGACGAATAGGTCGCTCCTGTCCGGTGTCGATTTTGTGCTGAACTAACGATGTTCTTCCAGGATTTCCTTCGTCAAAGAAGATATCCTAAAGCGCAGTAGCAACCTCTTAGCTTTCATGCTTTGTGAATAGCTCAGATTACCCTTAGAATCCTCAAGGAGCTTAGTGACTATAATTTCACTCCTGGTATTCGATGTTTTTGAGCTTGGAGATGATTGGCAACTTCTCATCCAAACGGCTTTCTCACACCTTCCAATAACGTCACCTTTGCTAAGGGTAATCTCACGATCGCCTATATTCACAACCCTCACTACAGCGGTCTTGCCTCCATAGACGAGAGTTCTTGCTGTCAGCAAATTCTGACTGGCTGCACTGTCTCGTGTATCTTCAATCAGCACACACCTATTCCGCTGATTCTTCTGACTCGAAGGCAGCTTCACCTTTACTTCAGTTTGTGCTCGTCCAGGTATTACGATTTTCCTCAGGCACGTGACATTTCCATCGGGACCGCCAAGTATGAAGTTCTCCTCATCACCACATTTAAAGACACCGTTAGTGACATCGATGTGACAGTTGTGTTTCTTCATAAAGTCTAGGCCCAGAATGCAATCATCCATAATTTCGGCTACGATCACGTCGTGAATATATGACGCCTCCCCAACCCATATCGTAACCGATCTTTCACCCAGGACGGGTATTTGCTGGCCAGAAGCGGAGAGAAGTCTGCATAAACTGGTGCCTTTGCGTCTCCCTACAGCTTTCATCAGGTCTAGTCTCACTATTGTTCTAGAGGCTCCTGTATCTAGGGTAATTTTGCACTCTACTTTGTTCACTGCACCGCGTATTAGTAGACTGTTCCCATTCCATGCTTGTGAGATTCTGGTTACTGGGGCTACCTCCGCTCCAGCCAGTACCCGCCCCGCAGTCCTGGCTTTTACTCGTTTCCCTGATTCACGGTGAAGGGCGCAGCCTTCTTTACGAATTCTTCAAAACGCTGCTCCATATTGTTGAGACGCGCATCCAGTCTGTCATCTGTTTTGGTTGCTTGCCTCTCCTTCTTAGGACACGTGAACTGCAGATGCCCTCTTTCCCCACACTTGTAACACATGGGCCCGGAGTTCTTCTTGGGCGGTGTCTTGATCTTTTTAACTTCCTCCGTAACTTCTCGAAGTTTATAACCTTGCCGGATATCTTGACGCACAGCTTCTACTTCCAGGGCATGTGCCAGAGCTTCTTTTAATGAAGAATGGTGGCGAAGCTTTACTGCAGCCCTAATTTCAAGATCCTTGATTCCGTCGACGAAAGCTTGCAAAATATTCGTGTCCACCATCTTACTATCAGCAGAAGGGTACGCCTTTCGAACCAGCTTCTCAATTTCCAACGCCCATTGTTGAAGTCCTTCACCCAGGCGCTGAGTCCGGTCGCGTAGCTGAGCACGAAAAACGTGTTCCAGGTGTCGTTCCCCATATCTAGCCTCAAGTGCCTCCAGCAAGTCTTTGAACTCGCTGCCTGAGGTGGGCAGTGCCTCCAGGACAGATAAAGCCGAACCTCTGAGCGCGACGGTGAGGGCTGTCAGGCTCTGTTCGTCCGTCCACCCGTTTGAAGCAGCGACAGTCTGGAACTGCTGGCGGTAGGCGACCCAAGACGTAGTACCATCGTACGGAGGCACCTTCACTTTAGGCCCGTGGTTAATGCTGACAACTCCGCTCGATGTAACTCCAGCAGCTTTAATACTTCCTGCTCTAGTCCAGTGAGGCCGGTTTTCAAATTTTTTAGGTCATCCTCTAATTCGGAAACCCGTTCGTTCACTACCTCTACATCTTCATGTAGCTTAGCGACCGTATCACTGAACTTTGTAACGGCAGAAAGGATCACCTGTTGATCTGCCTTCTGTTCTTCTCGCAGGCCTCTTTGTTCTTCTCGCAGGCCTCTCTGTTCTTCTTGCAGGCACTGCATCTGCTTGCTCTGTTGTTCTTGCAGGCACTGCATCTGCTTGCTCTGTTCTACTCGCAGGCCTCTCTGTTCTTCCCGTATGCCCTTCAACATTGCCATCAGGCATGACATATCCAAAACCTCCATTGTCCGTGACGGAGGTTTAGTGTCTTCGGTGGGCGTGGCCAGGTGGGAGTGGCTAGGAGGCGGAGCCTGTTGGTCGGTAAGTGGAACCTGGTAGTCAAGGCCGATGGGCGGGGCCTGGCGCGCGGGGTCGGTGGGCGTGGCCTGGTGGGCGTGGCCAGTGGGCGGAGCCGCTGGGCAGATAAGCTGTGTCTCCTCAGTGGGCGGGGCCTGGTGGGCGGGGCCAGTGGGCGTGGCTTGGTCGGTGGGCGTGGCCTGGGGGGCGGGGCCAGTGGGCGTGTCCCTATGGCCGGTGGGCGTGGCCTGAGGGGCAGTGGGCGTGGCCTCCGCAGCACTTCTGGACCTGGTCCTCACTCCAGAAGTATCCTCTCTCGGAGTCAGTGGCATCTCCAAATCCCCAATTCTGACACCAAATGTTACGGGCTAGGGTTCTGGATTTGAATGTAAAACGCCAATGACAACTTCTTAGGATTTATTCACGCAGGGTCTGGTCTGCAGGTCTTCACGACACGAAGTCCACACGTAGATTCCAATCGCAGGTTCAATCGAAGTCCAATAGTATCGCTGAGGTCGTAGGTTATCGCTCGTATCGCAGGTATGTTCACTTGAAGTTCACTCTTCGCTCTTCCAAACGGAACTGACAGCGCGCCGCGGCGACCGCTATTTATATCCGCCGGCAAGGGTTCTAGAACATTCAAGTACGTACCTACACTCGGTGCACGCGGCAACGACTCTAGAACAAAGTCCTTGTCAAAGAGATTTGAACCTTATACTAGTGGACATACGAGTCACTATTGCTTGCAGCGTTTTATTGTTTACTAAAACGCAGCTAGCGGCGACTATTCGATAGGCTTCCAGAAGGCTCCACTCTAGATGGTTCGGGATAGGACCGCGACAATAATAATATAGCATTTATTATAGCATTTCGAACGACTTAGGTCCTTATAAAAACAAACAAACAAAAGGGTGTTAGTAACAATTATAAACTTAACTAAGTACATATGTTAGTACTTAGTATTACTATTTTTCATGGATCATATTCCAATACGCCAAGAATCGATTATAATACTGATTCAATTCTTTATTGTACCAAAAAAAATGTAATTGACGCGCTTAATACAAAATAGTATTTTATTCTAGCCATAACTAATTGTGTTATTTTATTATGCGACACAAGCAACTGGATCTTGCATACTTACACACTTGCACTGCACCATTGATTCCCTTTAGTTTCTTCTATAAATTTCAATACTCGTTTTAACCCACGTCACCCTGTACATTTTAGCCTTCAAATATTTAAAAATAACACTTAACTTTCATAATTAAGTGATACGCATGTGTCGCCTCTTTAATTTTATTTCCGTAAGTTGCAAATATCTGGATTCCTATATATAATGATAGCCTCACCTCATTTAAATGCCGAATAGCTATCTATCACTATAATCTCTTTTAAATTTAATGTCTTTGTTATTAAAACTCTAGAAAATTAATTAAAAATTGTTTGTTTTATTTTGTTTTGTTTTAGTTCATTTAAAATATTACATAATATGTAAAAATGAAAACGAACGTGTGCGTATGTTTTAGGGGCCAGTCAAGCTCAGAACAATAAACTTGTTGACTATATTTTTATTGTCACCTGTTGTCCTCACTGTATAAATAAAATAAATGAATAAATGTCATGTCGTTACTGGTATCGTCCGATGTAAAACTGGCAAAGCCCTACGAGCCCACGCTACGGCGCGACACGGTGCGAGCCATTGGGTTTCATTCGGAACCACTTGATGGAAATTCACCGTGTCGTTACAAAATGTTTTATTTACAAAGACGCGAAAGATTCCACCACAAAAAAGCTCTCGTTTAGTCTTAGTCTCGGTGTTTTCCACAGGCTCTATTTAAACCATAATTTGGTTTACAAAGTGCCACACTGAAATATTTTTGAAAGAACCGGCTTACTTATTTCATCATCCGCCAAAAAAGACTCCTGTAAAGGCTTGTTTACATAATCGTTCAATTTGCAATGTTAATAAGAATCGGGCAGCTGCTTTCTTGCTTTTTAATCTGACAAAATGATTGTGTTTTTGTTGAAAACAATACACCGACTCTCGGTCGCACATAAATTTAAATTGAATTAATTTTACGTTGTAATTTTTCATACTTTTTCTTGCCTATTTCGTGATTTGGGCTGTTTGTTTCATTTCTCAAAGATATTGTTGCTGATAAATGAAACAGTGTATAATTTACAAAACTTTAATTTCTCCCGTTTCCGTTCCTCCTTATGGCTAGTTACATAATGATCTTTGTTTGTGTAGGTACTGGTAACACCATCACGTTTATTCATATGATCGCTATGTACAGACCTACTAAAGTTATGCATACAATGCATGCTTCGTTGATAAATATAAATAAATATTCAATGAATGCTTTTCTAGTATTGAAGTCTGCACATAGAATAAATTATTATGTTTTACAATGGCAAGAGTTCCTAAACGCTAACATTTGACGGAGACTGTATATACAAAGTCGCGAAAATCTTGTAAATTGTTTTTATAGATCGTATTTTGTAAGATTTTACCCCTCTTTGTCACTAAATAATTAAATGCAAAAAGATTTGCGCGACTTTCCTTTTAAAAACACATCAAATTTATGCATATGTTTGTTATAATACAGATAATCATGTATGATCAGTGTTATTCACAACAAATATAATAGGTAATATACGTTTTAAGTACACAACATTTGACGAAATTTGCATTTACTGTGGGCATTTAAATTTCATCAAAACAAGTTCGACTTACAACTTACTTTTTCACATATATAGGAATGTTAGCGTTTAAAATACTTATTTCTTAAGTAGGTAGGTACATGAAAAATTGCTTGTAACATCAATTCTTGTTGGGAAAACATTGTTAAATTACATACATATGTACAAAGGGTAAGTTTGAGACTGAAATGTGTTGGCATCAAAATTATTGCTACAAAGTTTTGTGCCTAAAAGTTGAAGCACACGAAGCTTGGAATCTAAAACCATGATGTACTGTACAGATGTATTAAGACAAAATATTTCACTGATATACTTCGCTTCGTGTGTCCTTAAGCAAGTAGGTACAAGATGTCTCTATTTAACGCAAAATTACACTCTATATATACAATGCAATAAAGGGGCTAATTAGGACTTAATCGAAGTTTAAGTAACAGCTCGAGCTCGTCGTTTTAATTAAATACGAAATAACAAATTTATTCGAGATAATATGTACAGAGCAAGAATGCAAATCACAGAGTCGCGTGCGAACGTGAAAACACGTAAAATAATATAAATAAATATTACAATCACTGGCAAGAATATTGTAAGCTGGTCCTGTTCTAATCCCTCCCAAAAATTAACTGTTTTGTAATGCAACTACTATTTGTGATTTGCAAAACAATGGATTAATACTGACGTTTGTTCATCTGAATAAAACTGATTCAAAATTTGCCTCTGCTTCTATGTATATGAATAAGCGTATAAATCAAGTTTATTGAGATAATATGCTACATCGTTCTCATAGTTACTACGTTACAGTTTCAGTAGATGTAAGTTTTGCTACATCTTCTCTGATTGACGAATGCATTTAATGTTTAACAATTACACTGAATAGTTTTACACAAATTGCTATTTTCACAACCGAAATTAAATATTTTATTAATGTCCTAAAATATAACTTAACATTTTAATTAGGTACGCCAGTAAAATTATTACCGACTGACTCTACGGAGACCCTGGAGATCTAAGTATCTCAAAAAATGACCACACATCAATATTAAATTGTGAAGTATGAACGTGCTTGGTTTCTAACATTTAATTCTGCAGAATAACCACACGAAAGCGAACTATGACATTCGTCAGATTCGTCGTCTTGAAGACAAAGTGTAAGGGGGTTCGGTTACTCCGAACCCGAAGACTCCCGCCAAAGTTCGCCCATTGACCTCCACATTACTATGGACGTCACTGGGGTTCGCTTGCTTAAGCTTACGTCTCCAATGACCAGTTCGCTTTCGTTCTGCTGGTCAGTAACTGTACCTGGTACAACGGTAATGAGTGAGTAATAATTTTACGACACTGTGGTCCGATCGTCTTTGCGAAGTAGCACAACACTATCACTCGCTGTCGTCCGTGGCGCGCGCCAGTGGCGATGCTGGCACCTCCTCTGACGTCATCGGCACACCCGCCGGAACGTGCGGAGCTTGGCAGTACTCGGGGCCTGTTCTCGGTAGCTCCAACGGCACGTGACCGGGGAGGCTGGCTGGTGTGCAGCTCGGGAGCAGCGGCGGCGCCCAGCAGGAAGCCGAGGCCTCCGGCTTTAGCCTCGCGGCGCTCAAGTAGGAACACGCCATCATCTGAGAACAATTTGAAGAACACCCATTAGTCACTAAGTACAGAGAGGCGATTGATGAACATGTAAGTAGTGGCCTGGAAAAGCATTAATATTCTCGCCGAATCCCAAAAGAAGTAAATTACTCTTACATGTAAACGTGGGCATGAAAGAGCACTTCAAAAACAGCCCACTCAAGTAATTCCGAGATGTAGAGACGAGCTTTCAAATTTACGTATATTGAGTGTAATCTTCAGGAGAGTAGATTGGAGTAAAAACAGAGCTTACATAAATAATGAAATATGTAGTATTATGAGGAGAGAGGACTAAAGAATTCGCGGGTTGGAGGAAGTATCTAATCACGCTAATGGCCAATGCGCAGCCCGCGACCCCGCGCCCCTCCCCCGGAGGCTTTCACGCTAATGCGGAGTGGGCGCAGGAGCACCGCAGCTAAATCGTATCACACGTCCGCCGCCGCCGCCTCACTTACAACTTCTGCAGATTTAAAACTACAAACTTGGAAATTGCCGTGAAATTTTAACGTGTGACTGGAATTTACTGCGACTTAAATGTTTGCTGGGAAATTGGGAACTTCGTGGGGCTAAGTTGCGTTCGTTTGCCGCGTTTATTTCTCACGTCCGCCAATAAGTTTCGGATCAGATGAAATCGTAAATAAGGACGCAAGTGCAAGGTGAAAACGTTTTCGACACATTATTTCTAGTACCAGTATTTATAATTTTTTGCTATTGAATTTTTCGTTTGTTATCACAGGCGAATTCGGAAGTTTCGCCCAGGCTTAGGTACCTACAGCGCGTTTAAATGCTGATGGCTGACCCGAAAGCACACTTTCAAAATCAAAACGAACTACAAAGAACAGTTTTGCTGAGAAATAAATATATTTTTTTGGATTATTGAAATATCAAAAAAGGTTAAACATAAACTAATGCTACGCTTTTTAGATATCCAAATTTTGCTACATTGCGCGTTGTTGTTTTGGTGGTTAATTAAAATAAAGTTTAAAAAACTGATAAGAAAGGGTACATTTTTGAATAATAATAATAATCTCTTAATAGGTTTTTAATAATAATAACGTGCGAATTTGAACCCCAATAGCTCTACCCCGCTGATTTTCTAGTCGTGGTGTTATTTTCGAATAAAATGTCCATAATTATGATCTAGACTCTAGATCATAATTATGGACATTAGACATCTAGATTCTAGAGGAAGTGGGACTCGGGAAGGGCATTATTTTATTACTACCAGTAGTTTTGGCACAATAAGTAGCTTTGCTCTAGATGTACGATAACGTTATTTAAAAAAATATGATCAAACTCTTCAATAGCACTTCTTTATTTCTCATACAAAGTTGAAACTGAAAGCAGTTAATTTTTATGAAAAATTTAAAAACCAATAGAGAACTATACCGCTTTATTCAATGGAAGTGGTTTAGTTCGATAGTAAAGAAGTAGTTTTCAAGTTAAGTGTATTTCAACACCGCGGTTTGTAAGGATCATGCATAAACTACATCCTCATATGATTTCCAAGGCAAGAGACCAGGCCCTTCATTTCCAAGGCAATAGAATGCATATAAAATAGTTTCAAGGCGTAAGGAACAATAGTGTATTCTACAATGAACGTTTCGGGAGAGCCCGCCCGCTTTACACGGTGTTCTAACAATGATATTGTTGATTTAATATTTATAGCACTTGATCGAGCCAAGGGAACTTTACGGGCCGAGCGGAAGGAATACTTGATGTCGAAACTAGGCCTTTATTGTTTAATTTGAAGCTATTGCAGCTCCAATTTTCTCGATATCAACCCTTGTATGTCCCCACTGCTGGGGCACGGGTCTCTTCCTGCATCGCGCAGGTAAGGTCATCTTGGCCCCCGTGGCCTCCACCACGGGGGCCAAGTCCGGGTTGGTGGAGGATTGTGAGAGAGTGGCGGGCCTACCTGTCAGAAGTTATCAAGCTGCCCGTAAGGCCTCTTACATGGCTCTTAATGACTGCCATTACACGACAGCAGGTACCAACGGCTTAACGCTCGGAAAAAATGCCACGTAGTCACGGGACGGTCATCCGTCCTGCACCTGACCGAGCCTGTTGCTGCTTAACGTGATTGATTCCAATCACAGGTTCGACTAGGCCACGAGCGTTCCTCTTTCTCACCTATCTACATTTAAGGTTATTAATGTAGATTTTCCGTAAAATGCAAAAGCGAACTGGGAGCCAATTCTCACTTCATGAGTAAATAAATCGTATACGACTCTAAGGCTTAATGACTTGGAATTCTACATAAAAAGTCGAGCGACAGCCATGCGCCATGCTTGATTGAATTCGAATGAGAAAATAAATGTCTAATGGTGCTCCCACATTGCCGTTAGACAATGTTTGTAAACATTTTCTAACTAAAAACATTTACTAACAAATGTTGTAAATTTTCACATTTTGTTAGGAACTGTTACATGTTATAAGTGCTCCTACACTAAAAGAAAATGTTTACTAATGTTTACTAACATTTTACAATATTTAAATCTGGTGTTGGCTCGCAGTTTGGTTAGCGTTCTGAGGGCGTCTACACGAAAATGGAAGAGGATTTGCTCATTGTAATAGCTTTCATTTTAACCATTCATTTTAAACCTTAATAAAAGGTTTACAAACAAAACGTAACACCTGTTTAATTTTGTTATAATTTGTTAACTTAACGTTATCAAACATTTTCTAACACGAAAACATTTTTTAACATTTGTGATTAAATGTTTGCTAACAAATGTTTACTAACGTTACTAAACATTTTCTAACGGCAATGTGGGAGTACCATAACGACTCTGTGGAGTTATCTTATCTAATTTTTATGCGACAAATGTCTAAACCTTCGAATATTTTGCGTCTACGCTTTGAATTCGCATGGGCGAGAATCGGCTCCATAGTCCATCAATGGTAGTAACGAGCACGTGGAAAACAACTGTATTATTTTCGTTCGTTTGCACATTGTGAACTTCGGTGTGCTCGGACAAATCTCGTAAAACAGTACGGTTTCCATTGCGGCATGCATTATTCAAAGGCTTTAAGTAAAACGCTTTGGTTAATATATTTAGGCGATATTGTTTTAGTGGAACTAACTCTCGTATGAGTATAAACAGTCGCCCGAGGCGGGCGGCGGACGAGGCTGGCCGCACAAATGAATTAGTGGTCCGTTGTCGTGGCCCCCATGCCACCCCCCAGCACTGAGTACTGGGACAAGTGGGAGGTACAGCTACACAGACCCGGTGTCATAAAGTTACGTTTTTAAGGACACTCTGCTTACATACCAGTAAAAATTATGTCCTCTTAGAAAAGACCGCATCGCTTCGCTCCGAACGCATCGCTCTATCCCTTTGTAAGACGATGTCGTCTTACAAAGGGATAGAGCGATGCGTTTCAAGCACAAGCCCTTGTCTCATGTCCCACAGATGGGACATGAGGCAAGGACAGGGGTAAGACGCGTCTCACTGCATAGAGGTTGCGTCTCCACGCCATCTTATTTCCGTGGGCTGTGCCCCAGTCTTCTTCTTAAAGTGCCTCTCAATCACCGGAGGTTGTTAGTCAGCTCTTTACAGCGGTCTCTGTTCAGTACAAATCTGAACAGCTCCTTCATGCATTTAACACAGGTCCACACTTAATTTATTTATTGATTCAGTTTGGAGAATCATCAGCTTAAACTTTTAATATAACAATGTTACTTAATCTCTAAAAGCTAATGACAGATTCTGGCTAGTAGTTGTTGATGTTGCACAACCATGACTGCATCTTTCTCCTGCCCGACCATCTCTTTTCTTGACCATCAAATTTGTCTGCAGCAATTAGTATCTCCAGAAAATCTTGGAGCAAAAGAACGGGGAGAGCCGACCCCAAATAATGGGAAGAGGCAAAGACAAAGAAGAAGAATTAGTATCTCCAGCATCGGAGCACATGGCCTATTTAGACTATTTTCCCTTGCTTGATGGCAGGGTTATGGCCCAGTACCTACATGTTATAAAGGGGATTGAAAGGTTCTATCCCGTCCTCATCCTATTTCACTTTTATGTGACTCGGGCCGTATTGAGTTAGTGGTTATTAGAACTAGATGCTGCCGCCGTTTAATGACGATCTGCTCCAAAGTACTTAAATTCCATTTGGACATGTAGCTTAAAGGTTGCGATAAGATTAACATTTGATAACGCTGATAACTTACCCAAGTACCACTGTCTCACCTCTAGTTGACAAATCTACAAAGTGACTCTACTTTTTTTCTTACCTAAGACATCATGGCTCCGAAGGCCAACCTTTCTCTCGCCGGTCAGTAAAGACGAGGCCTTCTAAGATTTTACTTGCTTGCCCGTAAGATGTGCAAGCAAGTAGCGTTACCAGCCAGTTATCACTAGAACACAACTCACTTAAAAAAGACACGACAGACGCCAGTGTATTAGTTGGATGGTCACTAGTCACTGCCTAAGCGTACCATAAGTCATGCGTAGGCAATTACGTTTGGCACAAATTGGGAGTACTCCTACTCATATTTATTTATCTATTCGTTTATTTTTGCATTATCATGCGTCCTAACGTTTGTTTATATAGTTTTAAGAGTCCATGACACCCTTCAATGGCACTTCAACATTTAAACACTAAAAAACGAGCTTAGTATCATTTGAGATCTTTTTACCATGAAAACATTTATACTAATATTCTTCATGGTAAAAAGATCTCAAATACTAATACTATTATTATATTCTTGTTATTTTCATTCAGGCAGTAAAAGATTTAACAGCTTAAGATTATATCTATGTTGACTCGAGTAGTTTCAACCGCGTTGAAACTACTCGAGTGTCTCGGCTACCCATTTCGAGATTAATTTTGTTCAGGACACAAACAGTCATACAGAAAAACTATAAAAGTATGTGCATACAAAATTAGACCTCAAGGTCCCTTAAGTAAACAAAATTAATATTAATAAGAAAAAGCATGCCATCTTAAGAAGTTAACAATGTTTTGATCATGATACTATTATGATGATCAAGAAAAAATGTTTTGATCATGATACTGATGATCAAAACATTTTTGTTAACTGCTAACTAACTAACACTTCTATAAGTGCGAGCCATTTTAACTTAATTGTCAAGATATAAGTACTGGAAAACTATGTAGGTACGAAGAGAAAAGTGAGTACTGTGCCTGCGCCATACCATAGTACTGAGGTTAGGGTATGTTACGATTAAAATATAATTAGGCTCACGGCAATTGTTTCGCCATCGGCCAGGTGGCGCTCGTGCCGAGGTAAATTAAAAACCCGTATAAGGCCGCCGGACTACCAACCTAATTGTCTAATAATAGAACACAAGAACCATACCCGGATCAGTCGGCGATTAATTTCACGTTCAACTCTGATAGTTGGAAATCGCTCGGCCCGTAATTGAAATAGTGATGTCGGGCAGGTGAAATACGACGTTAATTACCATCGAATAAGATTCGTGCAATAAATCATTACATACTTTCGGTATAAATTAATTCGCGCGATAATTGCCTCTACCCACCTCCGCAGGGGGAGTAGCGTACCTACTTGCCGTCCCCGTTCTAATTTATCACTGTCGGATTATGAATTAGTGTTAGCGTTAATTAAACATGCATATTATTTCTGGAGCGGACGTATCGCCGCGGTACCGTAGGCGTATTGTCGCGGCCCGCGGCTTTGAGGTACTACAACAGAAGGGCATGCACGCATGTGTTTGTGTCGCCTGTTAAGGTAGGTAGCTTGAAGGGGGTTTCTAAAGACTATCAGTTTTATTTAAATGTATATTTTATAATGAGGCCAAAGTTTAGTTTTTCTCTCACCAAATTAATTTTCCTATTTTATTTTCCTGTTTTAAGTTTCCTCTTTCTTGGCCTCTTTTGACGCTCTTTGAATAAGTGATTGCCGGCAGTTATTATATATATTATAATTATGCAATCATATCTTAAATTTAATTATACATCGGTTTGTAAGAGGAGTTACTTTCATACACCGGCTGTCAATAAGTTTTCAAGAGTGTTTTAGAGGAAACGATATTTTACAAATAAGACTGCATAAATACAACTTTTGTTCATATAAAATAGAATAGCCATGGCTCAATAGGCTCTATTTCAAATAGCCCAATCGTGCGAGGTTAGTAGAAAACGAACAAACAAATTGTTATGGTAACATGATGACAACTCGTTGTAGTTTTATAAAACCTCTCGACCGCCTTAAAGACTGGCCGTGGCCGCTTAGTCACTCACACCCTAGCCAAGTCGTCCATCTGTTTAAGCGTCGTCGATTGGATGCCCGCAGGCTGCCGAAAACAATTAGTCCCCGAACTAATATGGATGCTTGTGGAGTTAGGTGAACAATTTCTACTATTATACCGCTGTAACGTTACAGTTAATAGGCTGTTATTTCGGACCGCATTCAACGGTATCGCGTTTAGAATTGAATGGAAACAGCCTTTGTTACAAGTGCTGAATTGAATTAGGCTCTTGTATGGTTTTGTTGTTGTTGGTGTTTTGTTTTGATGGAACGGGCAACATCGGACAATAGAGATGTACGTAGAGTTAGCGACAAGCGCGTGGACAGACTGGTATGTACCATACCATTTGATAATACAAATGGCCATTCATTTGAGTTCACTCACAAAAACAAAAACTTGTGTATCATTTACATAAATCATATGATATGCAAATATTTTGTTTTTAATATGTGAATTGAAAAGACGAAAAACGCTATTTACTATGGTTGTGACGTCATTTATAAAAAAAATATAGTAAACATTCGAATCACCCTAATTATACGCCGCACCCTCACGTGTTTACAAACTATGGAACGTCACAGAGGAGGTAATCTTACAACAACACTGCTGACAGCGTTATTTACTGTTCATGATAAGTTGAAATTGAAGTTTTCAAAGCATCAATGAATTCAATATGTTTTACGGTGTAATAGAATTAACAACTTAATGGCTATTTAAATAAAGGTTTAATTGGCTATTGTGTAGATAACATAATATTGCTAATTATGGCATTATCCACTCGATATACGAGTGGTCCAAAGCTAAATACACGCCATAGATATTTCATAAAAGTAGTACCTTTACTAATTTAGAAGTGCACTTAAAGCAAAGCCTTTCACTAACGGCTTATCAGGTCTCATCTGTAGTGCAGTGTGGGTTTTATGATAACAGAATAGAAGGGATTTAATCTGACCGCCAGACTAGCCTTCCTTAGCCTAGATTGAAACTTCCACACCATCGGTAAGACCGCATTTTACACGAACAATTAGAGAAGGTCAGCAGAGCAAGGTCAGAGGTGAGAGACCATACCCCTTAGCCAGGGATGGCGAAACTTTATACACCAATGTGCCATTTATGTAAAGCAATTATTAATGTGGTCTTGAAGGACCATCTTTAACTACGTTGCGCACTCGAAGCCCAGGGTGTCAAACTTTAAATTTCGTAAACAACCAACCCTGTTGAATCTTATATGTAAACAACAAAAAATAATGGTGCCTCTATCATGTAGGCACCTACCTACTATCTTTGTCATAAAAGGCGAACACACCACCGCTATGCATTTATCAGGTTCATTCAGACTTGGTTTTTAAGAGTAGAGTCCAGGAACACTTTTTTCGTATCCAGAATAATCAGTGTAACTCAAACCATACATTTATGTACACATAACTACACCGTATACATACATATGTATAAACTATTTATATATTTTTTTATCTTCATATGTATATGAATGTAAACGTTATTCTACATGTAAGTGTAGTGTGAAGACTAAAACTGGTTAGATAAAAATAATCTTTCACCATTTGGCACTACCCCACCTTCTCAAAGCCACTAATTGGTTTGCTAGATTATAATAATATTTTTTTTCATTAATAATAATGCTGGGACAGGTTTCTTTTTCGATAGTACTTAATGGCACGCGTGATATTAGTTCAGCATCCCTGCATTAAGATATCGAGGTACAATGGATACATACAGCATACCTCTATTAAATCATTCAGGCTACACCCACTGCAGCCTAATAGGCGAAATTCTACACTAAGGGTCTCGATCGACGAAGTCCGGACTATATGGAAAATAATTGACCATTACGTCAACACAAACCTATTTGTATACTCAAAACTGGACCGAGCTAGAAACAAGTCTAAATACATAGCAAAATATTCGTATAAATGTACCAAACTGAGACTGAAAACATATTGTTGATGGTAGCTGTATTTTATTGAGTCGATTTTGAGACGACATTTTAGGTGAAATCATGCCTATGTATTCGTACATTATAAACCAAGAGCGGATCGATTATATAGTCTGTTTACCTACTTATCCAATTGAGTAAACAAGATTCTACTGGTAAAGTAAACTTTTTAGTGGAATACTATCCTATTCCTTGGATGTTTACATGTTTGTGATGTCGTTGTTTCTGGTTCCCACGACACAGGGTATCCTAGTGTGGGGCCAGAAGCAATGTATGTGCTTGTATGTAAATGTTATGTTATTCTTATAAATGAAGTAACCTGGGACACAATTTTAGATAACACGCTGCCAATATTAAAAACAAAGTTCAAGAACTTGAGAGAAAATATCTAGTTTACTAAATTGGACTAGTAAGGATAAATAGACCGTAGATATTTGAACCATTTTAGTTCTACAAGTTTCTTAAAAAATACGTCGACGTACAAACTTTTAGTGTCAGCGACAAAACTAAACTTAGTAATATCTTTTGCGATGTATCAATATAGAATTTAATTTCCCTAGTACCTCAGATAATATTTTTGAAAGTAGGTGTACTTAGCAAATTTTCAGTGTTTACAAGTCAAATAGAAAGTTGTCGCGGCCGTACATAAGCCAACTGATGAGTCTAGTATTTCTTAAAATTCCCGATACTCATACATAGTTATTTATTGGAGGCCGGAAAGACCCACTGGATCGAGCTACATCGACCGAAAGTTCTCTCAACCGATCGACAGAATTATCGAAGAATCGTTCGGGAAGCAATTGAAATTATAGAACACAAGAATTTCAACAGAGAGGATGGTTTCAAAGTTTCAAGTACGTGGAATCCAGTGCTAAGTAAATACAAATCACGCGCCTTACCACCGGACCTGTCCGTGGGCGTAGCGAGTGTTTTCTGTCGGCCAGCTGCGAAAAACTAAAAGTGACTACACACAATAATTGACTGCACTCGCCCCTTCATTCTTTCCCGAGACCACGGCAACTGTAACACTGCCGAAACGATGGGAAAGAAGGTAATTACTTTTTACCTAATAAATAATCGCGATTAGATCCGTTTAATATATAACTAAGAATGAGTCTATTCAGAATGCGTCAATAACAAACTTACGTTTTCGTACAGCAGCCTAGCTTCGCTAAGAATGTATAGGGTGCTCAGTTTGGTACTGGGCCTCAATTGAAAACGGCCCAGCATGTACAATAGTCCATCGGCATTCCATTAACTAGCAGTGCAAACACACCGGAACACATCCGGGCCCTAATTCAATACCGAATGATTCCTGCGAGCGATACTCGCTCATTCCAAGACCCATTGGGACTTCAGAGCGTATTGTACAAGAATAATAATCGGCTGCTTTTTTAATTCTTAGAACAATCAATCAAAAAGGTTTTATTCAAAACAGCACAGAAACTGTGGCTTAATGAACATATCCCTATATGTTTATTAAGCCACAGTTTCTGTGCTGTTTTGAAGAGCGGGTGATCGTGCTCTTCCACTATAAAGAGAAATTTCCCGCCAGGCAGATCGTATGCCTGGGGACGGCCGGCGCGATGCAGGGATGTTGGAGTTTGTAGTGCGCGCGCAGAGTTGACATGTGCTCGCTACAAACACTACAAGGTAAACTAGGTCCGTTTCAAAATCTTGATCATTTTCAAATCGTTTATTTGACAATCCCACTCCAACTAATCTTTTCAAAGTCCTTAATTAACAGAGCTTATATTATTGTATAAAACGTAGAACTCAGTCATTGTACTGGCTTTCATTCCAGACATCATTATCATCTAAATAATTATCTATGTTATAGAAGCCTTTTTGGCACAAAGTGCCAGCCTAATATATCGTCAGGGATTTATTTATACAAACTTTTACATGTAAACGTATGAACGTGCATTGATGTTCGTAAAACTCTACATGTATAAAATGTGTATTGCTCATGTGGCCTTCGTATTCATCTCTACCTAGAGTTAGAATAAGCCAGAGTACAGTGTTGTAGAAGTTGAATCCATAGTGTGGGAAGTAACGAAAATTTTTCGTTGAAATATTTTCGAAATTAAACTAGGGTCGAAGCCCCTAGTTTGATTTCGGCCGAACCCTATTCCAGTCGGAGTGTAACAACTGACGATTGTTTATACTGGCCGGAATCGGTCGTGGGGCGACCATCGGCTGGGACGACTTTCGCGAGACAATGCCGTGCCGCAAGAACGGCCCTAAATAATTTAATATTTGTAGGTGACGGCGCTGGAGCGCTTTGCAAACAGCCGACTAACAGAGTATGGACTGTGATCCTAGCTACGCAAATTGTGCCTCTTGTTTCGGGAATTGGAAAGACGATATCTACTTCGACATAGCTACTTCGAATAGTCTAACGGGTATAACTTTACGTTCAATTACATAAGTGAGCCGATTTAATAATGCAAGCCAGTTGTACGAGCAGATAAGTGCACGTTCAGTTACAGGCGAGATATGGGAGTGATAGCGAGAGGGCGCGCGGGCGGGCGGGCGGCGATAAATTAGGGCGGGCGGCGCGTCGCGTGCTTCGCAGCCGTTTGTCGCGTAGCGTGCGCGCGCGCTCATTCCTTATTCATGCGCGCGGGGCACGCACGGCGCGCGTACCGCGGTGGCGGTAACCTGACAGCCGCCGCGGTCACCGCGCGTTTATGATGATAAACGCTCTCTGTCTCTACCGATGTCTCTACCGATGGCCGTTTAAGCGTCGACCTGCGCTACCGTGTTAAACATTCATGCAGGCGTTTTATATTTCTCGGGTGCGTTTGCCGGGCCACTAAAACTTATTCCTATTCGTAATGTGCTTACCCACTCTCACTAGACTGAATTCGAAACATCTTTGTACGTCAAAGGATTTTGCATAATTCTCGATAACGAGCGTTCGAGTCGCTCTTTTACTTCAAAGCCGTCGTTTCAGTCACAGTTTATTATTAATAAAATTTGGTCGGTTGGGGTGCGGGCGGGCGCGGGGCTCGGGCGCGCTGTAACGAGGCTGGACCGCGCTCGTTATCGGCCGGCTCCGGCCAGTCAACGCCGCGGAAAATTCGCCCGAAACTGACGCGCGTGAAAATTTAATGAACGGCCGGACGCTAGTTAACTAAAAGGTAAAGTGCACCCTCTTGACGTGTTCGGTAAATATTAATAGTGGGTGTGCTAGCGTGCGCCATTAAAAATACACGAGTCCGCGGATACAGCCGCGCGAGCAGTCGTTCATTAGCCCTCTTGCGCGCTGCCTCAAATTAACCCATTCCGCCTTGAAGCAGCGCGGCCGCGGACGCGACACACAGGCGACTCAATTACCGCCGATAAAATACGTGGCTCTTTTTCGCGAGCGGCGCCTCACGATAATCGAATTTGTCCAATAAAAGGCGACGTTCAGTATCGAACTTCGCCGGGCACGCTCTGCATGGGCCGCAACACTTCGGACAAGTTTTACTCTCTGAATCGTTTTAAAACTCTTACAACCACTATTAAGGATAATAGAAACTGTCTAGGTCCAGGGATTTGTCTAGGAATTATATCGACAAGCGGAATGATCGAAGTTGGGTTTTATTTCGATGGTGGCAGTTGCAGGAATAGTTTCCGGACGAGACATTCGCGTGCCCGCTCGACACCTGCAGCTCGCGCGAGCACTTCCGAGTTCCCGTTGTGAGCATGGTGCGCGTAATTTGCTAGGCAGGTATCTAATGAGGATCTTTAATTATGTATTGCTGGGCGTGTTGCTGTTTCAATTCGCAACGTTTCAGTGTCGCGGGCTCTTGTGAACGAGGTCAAGGGTTCGCGACTCCCTCAACCCTGAAAGCTCGAGGGGTTGCCAAATTAATGAGGCACTCCTTTGTAATAAAGAAATAACAAGAATTGCGCACGCAAACCCGCGCCCGCCGGCTTACTCCGATGTCATTAAAGGCGTCGCGAAGGCTCGACGCGAGTCGTTATCGCGCCTTGTCTAAACAACTTCACTCAAAACTCTACGCATCAAAAATATATCTCGGCCTCCTCGAGGACATGATTAACTCTGACCAAGTTATAGAGAAAACAGCGAAGGAATTACGTGAGTCACGGGAACATATTACAAGTGCTTGCAGCGAAGATTAGATCGAGGGTCCCCGGTCCGCCGGCAGTCCCGAGGGCAGAGCGGGTTTCTAAGTCCGAGCTAATTGGCGACCGTAGGGCTGCCCAATTAGAGAGCCCGCACTGGTGATTCATTTTAATCGCTCGCTCGGTGCAGGACGCTCCGGATACTGGCCTAGTTTTTGAAACATAAAAGAGGATCCTGTATCGCTGTTGAAATGTTTTTTTATAAATTCTTTTTCGGAAAATTGAGCCCAAAGGAAAGGTCAGTTTTCAGTTACAGCGTTTTTTGACAGAGTTGATTTGGGCTTTTACGAAACCGAGCTTTTACAAAACTGCGTAGAGTTATGACTTTTCTACGTTACCGTAACTTACTTTACATACTAGTAGAGACAAGAAGAAGATACAAAGTTTTTATTGTGTATATTCTATGGCGTATTTTTTTGTCCACCTTAACAAGAAAAATATTATACTTTTTCAATTTTACGAAGCGATTTTTTCAATCTTAAATAAACTTGGGTTCTCAGCGAAAGATTTTCGCATTACGCCGTTTTAGCCGGTAATGATGGCCCCTACACACACGCGGCTAAGCGCGCTAACTGCCGGCCGGAGGGTGCGAATTAATCAAGGCCCAGGCCCGCTCGCCCGCCAAATTAAAATGTTTTATTGGTTTTCCAGGCAAACTTGTACAGAGCGCTGTAGTATAGCCGGGATATTGGCTCTCTTAGTGACGGCGGTAGCGTGGCTGAACACTGCTGCATAGTAATTTAGCCCGGTAATTTGACTTCACGGGAATAAACGGATTCGTTTCTAAGCAAAAGTGTTGAAGATATTGCAGCAAAATGGTGACAGGTAATTTTTTGTTTTTACTCTACAATCCATAACAATGAGAAAAAAACAGCTTTATAATACTTTCGCCAGTGTAGTGCGTGGAGGACTGATTTTTTTCAGATATTTCGGAGCAAGTCTCATAGTAAAAGTTTGTATTGACGAGTAGAGTTTCACTAAACCTTTTAGTAACACCTAGCTTTTTTTAAGGAAACTTTTTCCTTAAAAAAAGCTAGGTGTTACTATTTTTGCGGGAATACAATTTTAAGGAATAGTTGGTGCAAGAGTGGAAATGTGTACCCCTATAACTCCCCATTTTCCGCCTATGCAGTAAGTACCTACCGTACAAATATTTTTAATCAATTGGAAATGTTTTCACGAGCTTCCGTTCCGACTACAGAGCGAGGCACGTCCATTAACGGTACAAGTTTACAAAACACAAAACGGGGAGGCGTGCGAGAGGGACGACACGAGAAACCACTTCCGGAATGAGATGGCGTACTTCCTGTGATTGAGCGGCGCCCCCTCCCCGGCACCCGCGTGTCAGAGGAAAACTTTTTTCTTGTAACTTTTTGTTCGACTCCTAAGTGTGGTCAGGGGGCAAAGGGTGAAGTGCACAGTTTGAAAAGTATTAATTTGGAAAAAAAAACGAGTGCTTTCTTTTTATTGGATTCATTAAGATGAAAAGCGATGTGGTTTTGAGGTAAATCACGGCTACATTGCTTACACACACAGCCTTTAGGACCTGGAAACTACGTCTGTTTGTTGTTGGTTTCCGGGAATTAATTTGCATCTAGGGACATTTAGTTGTAGCATGTTTTTGTCGTACATCCGTCCTTAATAAACAAGCCGGTTAGTGCAATACGCGGCGCGCACTTAACTAGACACAGCCATAGTCGAGAGCCGGCGCCACTAGTGAATGCCGGTACATCCCTGTGTAATTTCCACTGCATCCCAACCCCATCTCGCTCGCTCAGCTAAGTAATGACTTAGATCCATTCCCGGATAAATAGCAAATTGAATGTGTGTTGCGTTTGTGTGCTACGGACCCCCAATATCTACATCATAGACTCCGAGTGTGAGTGCGTTCACATGCAAGCGTCACATGGATTGGTGGGCGTAGAAGCCCCGCTTGTGTGCCGGGATTGATAGTAGGTAATGCGAGTGAGATGTTTCGGTGATTAGTGATATCCGTGACTCGACGCAATTAGTGCATCTCCAAATGGATGCCTGTAGTTTCTCGCTGGAATAGAACAATTAATATGGCGCGTGTATGTACGGCGGCATCTAGCGCAAGATTAGTTCAATTTATTTTTACAGCACACCCGCTCCGCCGCGAGGGTACTAAAACGTGAAACGCGGTAATTTCGGGTGCAACAAGCACGGCTAAACTATGTTTTAAAACTAATTCCGCGTCGAGCGGCCGCGTCGATAACCTGCAAGCATTTACAATGTTTTTCGTTGGTCGTATTTTTTGGCTTGTTTTACGGGCGTGGAATATGAAAAGTTTTGAGAGGCTCTCGCGGCGAGGCGTAAACGCGGTTTACGATGCGTCTTCAACTTGAGTGCGCCACATGTTTGCGCGTCGAGCCGAGCTTCCGCGCGCGCTATTGCCACATTACACGCGCTCGACCTCACCATGAACATTTTAAACGCCTGCACCGAGGAAAACCACCCCGCAGCATGCAAGATTCTTTATTTTCGGGCAGACGTACCTATTTGCAAGTGTAGTTAAACCGGAATTGTTTGGCCCGCATAAACCCCGAGGCACTGCAAGTCACCAGCTGCAGGAGTTTCCCCGTTTCGTGCAAGCGGAGGGACGTTCTTCTAAATTTCCCAATTAAATTTCGTATACGAGCGCCAATGAACACAAATTTCTAGAGTCGTCCAATAAAGGACGCTGTGCAGCCGCGTTAGGAGCCCATAAACGAACGTATTATCCATGTAAGGCGGAATAGCCGTTGCACAATTAATTGTTTCATTTTGGGAAACAATTCCAGCTCCTCATTCAATTAAGGCGCGCGGGGGAGCGGGGCAGGGCGCCACCCCACCGCCCGCGCCCGCTCATGAGACGGACGTATTAATAGCGCCTGCAATATTGATATACTGTATCGCGTCGTATCGCGCTGAACGTAGCGTAGCGCCTCGAATACGATATTGTTTGTTAGCGAATTCGATTTGTGTCGATCATAAATCTTGCGCCTTATGTGGAGCCGGCGCTGATTGAATTTGTACTTTGTAAAGTGAAGATAATATGTGTCGAGCTCGCGTAAGGCGTTTTTCCGTTCCCTTGTTGACGAATTAATGAAGCGCCGGTAATGAAGTGCGCCTGCTCAGGTGACGGGAGACTCAATTAGCCAAAACACACAGAATTAAGGGCGACAAACATGTCCCGTCAGACACGTGATGAAGCGCCCTCCTCAATCCGAATTTTATATTGCGCCATTCATTATTCATCGTGTTTGTCAAGAAAATTACTGTGGGCCTTTTAATATAACTTCCCGAGTGGCACAAACGGAGTTATAAATTGGAGTTGGGAGCGACTTTGTTTGGGTCTTAACCCTCCAACCGTAGGTACTGGTTGATTAGTGAAGTCTCACAAAGATGGATTTTAAACTATTCGACCCAGATAGTATTCCCATTTTTAAGTTACTAAAATCAAAAAATTAAAGGCAAAATTTATCTTTATTACTAATAACGTGCCAGTCGTATTTGTGCTAGTTTAAAACAAGATATTTTTTTAGAAATCAGCTTGAAATTAAATAAGACCTTAAACAAGCTCGCTTTTATAAGACGCTAAGCGTCTTCTAAAATTCGCCTCTTCGCGGCTAGAGCAAGAAGCTCTGCATTCCGGAGGTTTCATGGAATTTCCATTCACGTAACAAACGTGGATTCGAGTCGAAGCTAAGTGAGTCCTTGGCTTCACCTCGAATACGGCTTTTTGGGCTAATTAGAAAAATCTTGGAGGCTAATAAGCTGCCATGTGACAGTTAATCGCGCAAGTGTGTGGGACAAAAGAGGCAGCGAGGGCGGCGGGCGCGCGTCACCGCCGCGCCGAGCCTCCAATTAGCCTAATGGACGCCCCACGACCCGCATTCGCTCTCAAATCCTCAAACTGCACTGCAGCTAATTTTCACCTTAAACGCTACCACCTCGCCGCGCGGCGTGCACTAGTGTTTTAATATGCCTTTAGAAAATACGATTGTGCGCTTAAGCCAGCTCGGTTTTTTCGGCACCCGCTTGAGTTGACCCAAAAGTCTAGCGAGTAACTGTTGCGCGATAAACGTTGACTTTTATTTTGTTGTCTAGTAGCAAAAAACTCACGTCTTTTATTGGTAGGCAGAGACCAGAGTTTGCTACTTGCCACGATCCTGAGAGATTTTTTCTCGCAGTTTTGTTGAATTTTTCAGCCATTTTCTTATAATTCGGAAAATTCATGTAATTTCCAGAATTCAATTGCGATCTAAAAAGAGTCAGCTTGCATTAAAAAGAAAAAACCAACCATGAAGTTTTTACTAAAAAAAATCATAGAAGTTTTTATGATTCATGCAAATATCTACTAATTTGTTTCAATATCAGATTTAATGATTTGATTGAATGAGTTAGGTTAGGTTTGATTTCATTTGGGGTGCGATGCCAGATTACCTTCCCGTGTGCCCTTCCGCTTCCGTTCCTACTGATTCATTTTTGAACCAGTAGGAAGGGTAAGTGGCAAGGGCCGGTGCACCCTGGGCGCTGGTCAGTAACTTCTCTTTATGGGATCTTGCTGGCCAGCGGCGAAAAATCTGGCGGGAGGGGTCGCGTGGGCCCTGTTTCACTTTGTGGAGCGGGACCCAGGCGACCAACCGAATGAAGGACCGACTGGGGGGGGCGCCGCTGCGCGGAAGCGCGCGCGCCTCGTACCAGTCGGACCAGAGTGGCCGCCGGGACGCGGAGGGTCGGGGGACTCTCCGCGTCCATCACGGCGGGCCGGAAGGCGCCCTTGCGTGTTCCGAGGGTGCCTTCTGGCACGGAGGGGGCCCGCGCGGTCGCTCACCGCCTTCTCTGCTTTCAGAGAAGTGCTGGTGGGCGACGTGACGGGCCTCACGTGTGGGGCGTGTGGGGACCGGGCCTTGGGCCCCCACGCGCCTCAACGAGGAGGTGCGCCGCCCTCCCCGTCTCATCGACCGGGTTGCGATGGGATGGAGGGGGCGGCGCGTTGGGGCGTATGGGGGCCAAGATCATACGCACTTGGCCCCTATGCGCTCCAACGAAGAGATGCGGCGTTTTCTAGCCCCGTCGTCGAGCACCGACGGGGCAGAAGCGCCGCCGAAGGAGTGCCCGAAAAGGCGCCCGCAGACGGGGTCGCGGAAGTGTGCGCAAGCGTTCCCGTGGCCCCGTCCTTTGCGGTGCGGAGGAACACCCCAGGAGTTTTAGTCGGTATACCGCCCTTTTCAGGGCGGGGAGTCCGACATAACCACTGTGCTCCCCCGAGCCGGTGGTACCCGTAATTGGGGTTTCTCCTGGGTGAAAAAAAAAAAAAAAGGTTTGATTTCATTTCATCTCATTAAATTTCATTTTCATTTCATATCAATAAAAAAAATCTACTGAAGACTTGGCTGTATGGGCAAGTTCCTTTTGCCTACCAGAATGGGTGAAGAAAAAAAAATCTCTGCTTATATATTCTTTTACCGTTGGCGCCATTTTCCAAATATTTTTTCTTTATTAAATTGCTTAATTTTTTCGCAATTGTATTAAAAATAGTCGTTCAGTACACGTAACCGTCATTGCAACTTGTTCCGACTGTCAACCCTCACCTTCGGCTGTGCCTCGGCTCGGGTCGACATTTATCGGAACTCTTTGCAATGACAGCCTTTCCGCACTTGTAATGAAATATACTATTTTTTTGGTTTTATTCTGGAATACAATTCAATATTTTTCGAATGTACGAGAGTATTATTTTTGCTATCGGCGGGCCACCAGTACAGTATTCGACCGGCGAGCCGCATGCGGCCCGCGGGCCGCGGTCTGTGCATCTCTGGTTTAATAACTTATCATAATTATCTCTGGTGATCAAATTATTAAAGTAATCGGTTTTATTGGCATTTATATTAAAACAGTTTAATTTTATAATTTTAATTCTAGACCAATGGTATTTACTGTAATGCTGTACGATGTCAAGGTCAATATTATTGTAAAGTTATAAATAAATATTTCCGGCAATGACACTTTATAGATAGGGGATTATAGCTTGGTAGCTGTTAGTCTTATCACCAAACACCTTTTTACTAAGGTAATCACGCACGCATGAGCGTTCACGTGGAGGGGCGTCCCGCCCGCCCGACGGCCGCGACGTCTAAACGCCCGTCTGCCGGGCCGCCTTGCAGCCGCCCACCCCGTGCATCGCGACTCATTACTCCGCTAATGGAAGCTGTAATGAACCAATCTAACAGATTGCTCTCGAATCATCTCCGCGACCCCTGATTTGAAAGCGCCGCGCCCCATAGTGCCACTCGTGCTTGTTAGCGGTGTACGTTTAATTTTATTTATATTCTGTTTCTGGTTGCATCTTTTCATATCTGTGACTGTGAATCGCTCGTAGTCCCGGCTGCCTGAGTGATCTTAAGCGATCACGAAGGTTAAGCAACACAGGGCGCGTTCAGTGCATGGATGGGTAAACGTCTATGACTAATGCTAGTTAGTTTTCCGAGCGATTCCGTGCTTCGCAAGGCAGGTTAAGCAGTTGGTGCCGGCTGTCGTCGATCATGGCAGTCGTTAAGCCAAGTCAGAGGCCTTAGGGCAAACTTCTGACAGTAAGATCAGCCTCCAGTCTTGCAAGCCTCTACCAATCCGGACTTGGCCCCCTTGGTTGATTATGGCCTATACCTTCCTCAGGAAAGAGACCCGTGCCCCTCGGTGGGAACGTAACGATGATGATGATATCGGTGACATGGCGTATTTCCAAGCTGAGACATATTTTACTCATAATTGAGATTTTTCTTTTTCGTAAGTACTTCATAATCTGAAGGCCTCCTTCAGACGTCTCCATTCCGTTATATTTTGGGCAGTAACCGTCCAGGAGCCTATTTCCTGGTTTACTACTAATCCAAAGATTAACAAGGAGGAACACACGACTGCACTAGGTATGTACATCAAATGGCAAATATTAACTCTGCATTGCACTTTTATGAAACGCAGCAGTTCTGCCCATCCACTTTTCTATTTCCTCTTTCCATCTCATTTGGATATGCCAGTTGGTATTTTTTGCCAATGGGCTCAAAACCAGCAATGCTTTGCACAACGAGCCAGTCTTTCGAGCTTCAAGCCCTTAAGTCAGCACTTAATAGAAACAAAACATGTACATGATAATACGTTTTAGTCGCAGATATTAAAAAGTTCACCAAAGAACTAGGGTGACTGACATATCCTAAAGGATTAGCAAGCTGAAGTAGACGTGGCATGGTCACAATGCCGAAAAACCGATGGTCGATGGGGTTTCACCTGCTTTACCTGCTTCAAGTATCGGTTACACCTAATACAAGGCGATAGGTGAGTCGACTAAATATTTTTTTTCAGAGTTAAGAAGACCGTAAGACGTGCAAAGGTCTCGAACTGGACTTCGAACTGGCAAACGCAGCGCTGAACGTTCACCAGCTCGCTGGACCGACGATTTGTGCAAGATTGCTGGCAGTGGCTGGAGGAGGATGGCCGAGGACATGGGGAAGTGGCGTGCTTTGGGGGAGGCCTATGTCCAGCAGTGGACCAGTACAGACATGTTGTGAGATTATGAGACTTTAATTAAAGTATTACGTAAAGCATTTTTTAAAGATTTTCTACCCTCCCCCCATGGAATACGGCGCACCGTAACGTTTTTCTGTGTCCCCTAGACGTTACGTAATATACAAGGTACAAGTGACGTACAATACAGTCGAGGGATTCCCCATAAAACAAACAAAAAGGGTTACATAGGAGGTTTCAATTCCATCGATAAAAATTAAACAAAATAACAATGTTCGAACTCCCTTATCGCCCCTTTTAACGCATTGTAATATTTTACAAGACTTAATATTTGAACTCTTCCATGCTCTCACAATGTGTCCACGTCTTCCCAGTATTGGAAACCATACTGCAAAGTGGGGAAGACGGAATGAAATCTCTTCAGAAGGCCTGTAGTAACATCAGAGCACGGCTGGCTTATGGAAAGAGACTGACTGCAGTAATCACACAGCTTTGCCACCTACAATGTGCCAACTATGCGGAAATATCAGGTGCAACTAAGGTCGTCTTTCAAATCACGTTCAACCATGTCTGGGCCGCGTATGAGTAGGGCCTTTCTCTACCAAAAGCGACAAAAAGCGCTTCGTTATGAGTCGAAACGGGCACTAATGAGAAGCCTTTTACTTGTGCTTATTCCGACGTGTACACGACAAAAGGTGGCGGTGGTGGGGGGAGGGGGCTCCTAATTAACTGGTAAACTTTCATGAGCCTCCCTTAGCGCTCCGCTAATTAATGTGCCCACGGGAGTCCGAGGCGACTTCACTTCATTCTGCTATCACTGCTACCTATGGTTGCGAGCAAATCCTCAACAAATCTATCGTTGGACGGTTCTTCAGCGGTCGAATACCGTAGCTGCATGGCATTTTTTGACGTGAAACGTCTTTCAGTTCGGTAGTAGGGGTCACTTGCTAAAACCGCATGCAACGAAAACATGTCGCCTCGGCGAGGGCTTTTACTCTGTAACTAGATAACATAACATTTACATACAAGCACATACATTGCTTCTGGCCCCACACTAGGATACTCTGTGTCGTGGGAACCAGAAACAACGACATCACAAACATGTAAACATCCAAGACCTGGGCTTTTTTTTTGTCTCCAGCCGGGATTCGAACCCGGGACCTCTTGCATGGTAGGCAGACGCGCTACCGCCACGCCACAGAGGTCGTCGATGTTGATGTTGTAGATGTTGTATGCAATTTATTTAAACATCGTTAAGTAGAGAGTAGTAGCCATTACTTAGATCTTCTTGGTTCGTGCCGCTAGATGGAGTTAGTCCCGCGTAACACATTGCACATTTTGAACTAAAAATAAACTCTTACGATGATGATGCCCTTGTAGCAACTCTGGCACACCACAGGATGTTCAGACTTTGCCCTGTTCTCTGTGAACTTATTTTTTTCGTCTTTCGATATCAACCCTTGTATGTCCCGACTGTTGGGACACGGGTCTCTTCCTGCATCGCAGGAAGGTTAAGCCATACTCCACCACGGGGGCCAAGTCCGGATTGGTGGAGGATTGTAAGACATGACATTACATGACAGCCGGCACCAACGGATTTACGTGCCTTGCGAAGCATGGAAGCGTTCGGAAAAATGCCACTAGCGGTAGTCACAGTACGGTCACCCATCCTGCACCTTACCGCGCCTGTTCTTTTATTTATTTTTAATTTATTTCAATGTGTTGATATGTTACAATAAATCTCTTTCTGTATGTCCTATCGTTCGTTTCTGTCACAGTCAGACGGGAAATCTTATGCTCTTGGGATACCTCAAGTAAGTGAATGTAAATATACATTTAAAAAGTCTAACAGAAATTTATAGAATACACAATTCAACCCTTGTATATTGTATATAGGGCGTTCCTGTGTATTTTATTAGGTATTATAATTTACAAAGATTGTAAGTAATTCCAATCTAAATATAAGTGATTCGCCATTTCAAGGTTGACCCAACGATACAAGTTGAACAGAAATAATTCCAGGCTCATATTTGAGGCAATCTTTTCAAAGAGTAAAGTTTACAGTTGCCACTCTCAAGTATCGATGCGAACACGGCAATCCTTTTAGGAAGCGCTAAAAACTATGGCAGGGGAAGTCAAGCCGCGGGCCGGGCAGGTGCCCCGGGCTCCGCGCGCTAAACGTATTGTCGTGTCGCGGCCAACTATAGTCCAACTAGGTTGAACTTAATTGAAAACACTCATCGGAACCGAACAGCAATGACCTTCACCGATTTAATGGTAGTTGTTACAGGTACGCCACGCCTGTGGTACGGACACGTTATGAGGCGAGCATCCAACTACATGACCAGAAAAGGGTTGAAATTGAAACTAAAAACCCGAGGACGAGGAAGACCTCGGATCACATGGATGTCCATAGTAAATAAGAACCTGAAAGAAGCCTAAGTCAACAAAGAGGCGACCCAAGAAGCTGCCTGGAGACGCATGATACGGAGCGCTGACTCTAAATAAAATGGGAAAAGGCCAGGTAAAGAAGAAGTTGCAGGTACGACAGTAACGCTCAGGCAAAACGATGCTGGTTTCCCATTAAATTTTCAGTGCCTAATCCTATCAACTCGCCGTCCGCGGTTGGCCGCTGAAATTTCTTTATTTCCGAGGAAAATAAGGTTGAATTAATTCAAATTACTCTGAGTAATAAACGTCTGCGCCAGCTCCACAGCATCTACTGGGAGCCCGAAGAATACGCCAAAATGTCCCAAGTTTCTTCAAGCAATCAAGGCTTAATACCGTAGTGAAGTTTCAACTTGGAAAATTATAGGGCGCGGGCGGCGGGGCGGCGCGGGGCGGCGCGGGCGGGCGGCGCGCGGGGGAGCGGACGTCCGCCGCGTGTCATCTCGCTACATCAAAAATGCATTTAAATTCCGCGCAATAAAAAACAGTGGCGGCAAGTTCACAGCGGCCCGGGGATTGAAAACCCGCTGCACACTTTCGCAAAGTGCCTGCGCGCTTCTTTCTAGAAGTTATTTTGGCAAATAGTGCTCGTATTATGCATCCGTGTCAGAAGGAGAAAGGTTTTAAAACTACTACGGGACCGTAATTAGGCTCATAATAGCTCTGTTTAGTTTTCTCGCTTGTTCCAAGAAGGGCAATGCGTAGTTGCGTATGATTAGACTAAATATTTATTATTTACATACTTCACGCCTCCATCCCGGGGAGGAAGGCGGTGACCACGGTATAGCAGTTGCCTCCATTACCCCGACACAACTCCTTCGCTTCATCAACACTCATTCATCGCCGTAGGTATAGAATAAAATCTCGTGTCACAGTGTTTGTCATCGAACTGCTCCAAAACGTCGACACCGAATTTTATGAAATCTTTTGTCTATATTTAGTAGGTGAGCATAGATCGTAGGCTAACTAATATAGCAAAGCAGTCAGCTAGTAATTTAGTAGTACATTATCGCACAGTATGTTTGTCCCATATTGTGTAGTGAAATGAAATGAAATGAAAAGGTTTTATTCAAAGTAGCGCAGATACTGCGGCTTAATGAACGTTACAAGTCAAACTAGGTGTCCATTTAAAAATCTGGATCATTTTGGAGAAAAAATGGACAAAAAAACTCCAAACTTAGTCTTTTCAAATTCCTTAATTAACAGAATTTACACAGATTCTACAAAACTCGTGAATTTTACATGCTTGAATTCCAGACATCATTGTCATCTAAATAATCCTTAATATTATAATAGCTCTTTTGGCACAAAGTGTACTTAGTTGCACCGGTTACCCGCAAGGTTAGCGTCTTACTATTTTCATCAGACTGCGGAGGAGCCTAAAGGGGCGGAAATGGGCATAAATAAATAAATTATGAAAGTATAAGATGAGAAAACATACAGGCTTTCACTCAGTGACAGTGAGAGAGTATGGGCTTAATTATCACGCGTATTTGAACACCACATTCAACTCAAGTTTCCTCACGATGTTTTCCTTCACGGTTCTTTATCAACCCTTGTATGGCCCCACTGCTGGGTCTCACCTGCATCGCAGGAAAGTTAGGCCATACTCCACCACGGGGGCCAAGTCCGGGTTGGTGGGGGATTGTAAGACAGTGGCGGGCCTTACAGTCAGAAGTTATCAAGCCGCTCATAAGGCCTCTGACATTGATTTACGACTGCCATTACATGACAGCCGGCATCAACGGCTTAACGTGCCTTGCGAAGCATGGAAGCGCTCGGAAAAATGCCACCAGCCGTAGTCCCGGGACAGTCACCCATGCTGCACCTGACCGCCCCTGTTGTTGCTTAACGCAAGTGATTGATTCCCATCACTCGGTTCGCCTAGGCCACGAGCGCTTCTTTCACGGTTAGCTTTCCACAATTATAAATTAATAATATTCACTCCATCGTCAGGTACCCGAATGCCAGGTCAGAGCTTTTTGGCCCCAACGGCCTCAGTTTTCCGAGCTTTGTGCCCCGCCCATTGCTCCTTCAACTCAGCAGAGCAGCGTGGGCAGGCCCCCACCAGATAGTCTGACGACCTGTCTACGGTGGCTGGGAGTCGCTGAACGTGGACAAGACCGGGACGGTGCAGTGGGCGTCAAATGGCTGATGAAGTTGATGATGAATATTCATTGATTTCTTGTATCTATAAGTGATGGCCTAATTGAATCTTCGTTTCACACGTAAACGAATACTTTCAAACATGGGTTAGATAACGACATTTTGGTATTCCATGAATAAAACAAATAAAACCGCTTTAAAAAAATGTCAATGACAACTTGTCAATGACAAGTTTAAAACGGTGCTTAATACCAAGGCTCGACAGTTGGTTTGTTGCCTATTTGGTTATCAGATTATCAACGGTTTTCTCTTAGACACAAGCCCTCCAATTATAGAGGGTACTTTATATCGATTTAAGTCATAGATGTAATTCATGGTTTACATAGAATATTATGTCTAACTATCTATCTGCACAATAACTCACACCACTGAAACTTTTTAATACCGCTTTAAAACTTAGCCGCCTGTACATAACCAAAATTATGGTCCTCAGAATTATCCTCAGGTCAACTTCCTTACTCAAAATAACATTTAGTGAATCGGAAAGTGATTGGTGTCGGGTGTCGGGCGCGATATTTCTGCTGCGTCCCGGGCAGGCGCGGACCGGACGGGCGCGTGCGGGCGCGTGCGGGCGCGGACGGGCGCGGGCGGGCGCAGGCGGGCGCGGGCTCCGCGAGCGGGCGGCCGGCGTAACAAGCGAGATGTGATAATTAGCGCCCTCCGCCGGTAATTGGACTATCCGATAATATTGGCTCGAACGGTCCGTGAAACAACACCGGCTTAAGCAAACTGAGCTGCTTTATTCCTCGTCCTTATTCGTTTCTCGATCGCTCTTCCAGATATTGACAGGCCATTAGAAACATTCGAAGTCGCGATAGTAGATTGACAGGCTGCTGCTAATTCAGGTTAATTCTTTTATACCCGGCTGTTAGGCTTCAAACATCGAGTCGATTTTTCTAATTTACATAACAGTTACCACGACCTTTGCATGTCTGCGAGACTGGTTGCGATTTCCGCGAAAGAGTTTTGGTTACACTCACGCCATCGGCAAATCCCCTTAAGCACCACTAAGTACCTAGTACTATGGGTCATCACCAAACTTATGCTATACTACACATCACAGTGTGCAATTTCAAGGCATGTTGTACCCACCCACAGCAAAAGCCTCATGCTTGGGCTTGTGGATTTTCTACACTATATTATGCGCCCGTCTGTGACGAGGTTAATAGCGGTGTACCTGCTAACGCTTAACTCCCAGTTCGATGGATTTAACAGGAAATTAAGGTAGGCCGCCGACCGCGGACCGCGGATGTCATTTCGCAATAGTTTTGTCCAATTTATCAGCGCACTAGAGCCGTTGGGGAGTAATCGTAACATGGCGGGCACTGCGCCGAACAATACCGATGTCGGCCTCTCTAATTGGCCCTTACCTGAAGCGCACTCGAGAATGATAAAGCCCCCATTAGCCGCCCTATTATTTACCTACTCGTCATTAGCGTAGACTTCATTAGGATAACGAGATAAAGGAGCTCGACTCGAGTAGGGTGCCCCTTGCTCCTGCCATGAGGCCCCTCTCAAGATTTCGAGAGACTTTCCGAAACTGTGTCACGGTGTCGACGGAAAAAGTAATGGGGTGAAACGGGTACAAAGTTTTTAAATGTTCAGCACAGCAGTCTTGTATGGGTAGTAGGATGGCACGAGTCATGCGTTTTCTAGCGCTAAAGTGTCAGAATTTGATTAATTTGACAATTAAAGTACTGGAAAGACGCAACTTTTGAAACGCACGATTGGCGCCGCCTTAAGATAAGATAAGAATATTCTTTATTGTACACCAGGAAAACATAATTACAAAGATACAGTACAATTGGCGGCCTTATTGCTTAGAACAATTTCTTCCAGGCAACCCACGATGGAGAGTTGCTGAAGGACGTACTACCTAGCTTGATATTTTTTTGTCGTAGACACATGCCTAAGGGTAGAGAAGAATCGTCTGACCTACAAAAAGCTTTAACTTTTAAACCATGTTAATAGTTATATAAATATGTGAAAGTTTTATGGAAAATTAATTGTTACGGCGCATTTGTCACAAATTCATATTATGTACGGAACCCTGGGTGCGCGAGTCCGACTGCCTCATTGGTCTAGCCGGTAAAGCGCTTAAGTTCCAAGACAAAGGTTGTGAGTTCGATTTCCACTGGGGTCCGTACATTTGTACGTGGTCTCAGTCGGGGTCTATTTTTACGTTTGTCCTTCTAAGTCCTTGCCTGGTTCCTATAGTACAGGGTATCCTAGTTAGGGACCAGGTCAAGCGATTATACATAATGTGTGGAGGGTATTATTATTATTAATAATAACCAAAGTATTTAGTACGTAACTAAAGTATTATGATTTGACCACCCCGTGCACTATGGAGCGCGTACATTAAGATCCGTATCGGGAAGGGAAAAACTGGCGCTATAACAACCTTTCGTTCAACAAAAAACATAGGGAATTTATTGTTAATTATAAAACTCCGCGTCGGAGTATTAACTCGGCGATGCGATGCAGCGATAAGCGTACGCCTATTTATTTATTATTTAGATATTGGCCGCTCCGGTCACGACTCCATATTGTTCCGCCGTAATGCCATTAATGACCCCGGTTTAAAGTTGAAGTGTTAATTTGATTCAAAATTATGTGCGCGATTGCGATCTTCACTTTAAATTTTTGCCCTTAAGGTTTAATTACACTGGTCCGGAGATGCTCGCGCGATATGCTCGTAACGTTACCTCTCCGGACGCTGTTAAACAACATCGTTCTGTGAGCCTTACTACAGCGCAATGCGGTTTTATGTCGATGTTGACATTATAAAGTTGGAGATTTAAAAACGTCTATTTTTAACACAATAATTTTATACCCGTGCTTCGCAAGGCGCGTTAAGCCTTTGCCGGCTGTCTTGTAATGGCAGTCGTTAAGCCATGTCAGAGGTCTTATGGGCGGCTTGATAACTTCTTACAGTAAGGCCCGCCACTGTCTTACAATCCTCCACCAACCCGGATTTGGCCCCCGCGGTGGATGGCCTAACCTTAATGCAGGATGAGTCCCGTGCCCCAGCTGTGGGGACATACAGGGATTGATATTAATTTTATACGCTAGGCCTGTGGGTCGGGGAGCTTCGTAGCAATGCAGGTATTAATTATTTTAATATTTAAGTTTCTTCGGAAAACTTGGCGAGTTAAGTTTTAAGTCAAGAACAACACGAGCATAGATCCAATGCATATGCAAATGAAATTATAAGTTTTTATTTTAAGTAGCGACTGCAGCCGCATCCATGCGATCTCGACTTAGTCTCTACTTATTCTTATTAACTACCACTCGCTTGAAGTGAAGGAAAATAAGGTGAGAAAACCCGAAAGTGTCCAAAGCGTTAGCAACCTTGGCACTTGAAATCAGCGGTTGCTATGCATGGACTAAGCCCCAACTATCTCTATGAGAGAAGACTCACCAATTTCCAATTTGGGTCCCACGCTTTGCAGTGTCTGCTTGGCTGCTTATATTTTGTTATTTTTTCCAGGTGTTCGTCACTGTTTTATTACTGCCGATACTGTCAAATATTTAGTAAAGAAAATACCATAGTTTAGCAACGTATCGCAAAGTAGCCGCCTAAATAGAATCGCAGCAGCTAAATGCGGTGGGCCTCAATTCTGTTAATGACAGAAACATGGTCGAGTCACGTGGGGCGTTTTTACATACCCTTGACGCCTAGACGGTTCTCGGTACGTGAGCGCGTAAACTAAAGCAGCAACGAAATTAAATCGCCATGTTCATGCAATTACCATTGTAGCACAATACATTAGCAGAATCTAGGCCTTGGCCACTTGTACAGGGTGTCCGGTGGCAGAATTAGGATTTGAAATTCGAATATTTTTTTAACTATTGAGAGTAGATTAGTGCAAAGCATTACATTAGATTGAGCGTAAGTGCGGATTAATTAGTCACAATGTCGGAGTGGACGAACGATCAGCGTGCGTATGCTATTGAAGAGTTCTTCAAAGCCACCGAATCCTGCGTAGTTGCTCGTCAAAGATTTTGTTTGCGGTACAATATTCGACGTTTGAGTGAAGGACCTAGTGAAAATTTATTTCGTTCATGGGTGCGGGGTTTCGAGAAACATTTTCGGCAGCAAAAAATCCGCAGCCGGGCCCGAGCCGCTCGTCAAGAACTGATGAGAACATTGCCCTTGTCGCAAACAGTTTGCCACGGAATTCACGTCAG